>VZTG01002166.1:332356-389869 GCA_013397845.1 Melanocharis versteri | reverse complement strand
AAAAAAAAAAAAAAAAGCCCCAGCCATAAACCTCTCTTGTGAGGATGGTGAAGCTGCTGCCTCCCACAGCCCCCCCGAGCCCGGGCAGGATGGATGTTCCACGCGCCGCGCGGTGACGGCTCGGCTGGTGGCTCGCGCTTCATGTGCTCCCACTACCTCCCCCCCACCCTGCAAACCCCGGGTGTGTTTTGTCCTGCAAAATAATAAACGTCCCAGAAAAACACCGTCATTTGCAGATGCTAACGGGAAGAGGGATGATAGTTGTTCAAAAGACTGAGCTGCCCGTATCCTTGTTAACTTCCAGAAAGGGTTTGTTTTATTTGTTTGGCATAAACCGTTTTCTGATCCAGCTTCAGCGCATGCCTCTACACAAGCATTCATGTGCTTAATGCTAAGCACGTGCTTAAGTGCATTCCTGAACTGGGCCAAAAGGTACCTCCTTTGACATTTTTGTCCATAGCTGCTGTTCTTGGAAAGATGCCTTTTTTGGGGAAAACTAATGTGGGGTTACAGTAACCATGTAATTCTGATTAGACAAATGGTATTATGGTAGAAGTATTAAAAATTTATAGTCCTATTTACTAAGTTTATTTGTTGGCCATAAAAAGCTGAATCTTACATAACATAAAAAGCATCCAGTCCTAATGATGAAAAAGATATAAAAAGATAATGGTGCAATCATAACATGTCTCTGAGAGTTTGTACATCTCAGTTGCAGTTTGGCACATCGCATAATTGTGTTGTGCCAAACTGGCACCAAACCACAATATGTTAGTGAAAAGGGCCCACAGTTTAAGAGGAAAATCTAGAAGTGTTAACTATACACTGTCTAATTATACAACCTTACTGTCCCAGAATGTGATTTCTGAAACCATTTCTGACATATGGGAAGAGGGTAGAACAGCTGGTCATTAAGGTTTTCTCAAGACTATTTAGTAACACACTTGAATGTAATTAAAGTGCTACATTAAATACTGCACTTGTGTACAATGTATTTTTAATCTTTATGGCATGCTGTAAAAGTAAATAAATGCAAAGTGTTAACGTTTCTCCCCTTCATCTCCTAAATTGTTAAGATATAATGACAGCCCCAATCCATGCCGTGTGCATTACCTGAAGAATACTCTGGTGCTCTGTGAGCATCCTGTGCTGCAGGTAGGAAACAAAACCAAGCTGAATTGTGCAAGATGGATACAAGTTTATTTGGTTTCGTTTGCTTAAGTTGAGCCATGCTGACTTACCTGGATGCATTTCAACAGGCAATGTTGCAATGATCCTTTTATTGGAAGGCTTCCTTTGGAGCCAGCCAAGGTGATGTAAAGCAACTTTGACCTGTGCTGGATCTAACGCAAGAAGCAAAAGTCTGGATACAAAATGTTCGAATATCTTTGCAGCAAACTTTACTCCCGGGTGTCCCAGAGGGGCTTCTGCCCTGAAATAGTCAGAACTCAGCTCCATACAGATGCAGATTACAGATGGGTTAAATTGCAGAACAGTGTTTGTACTCCATAATCCTTATTGTGATAGAAGCATCTAGAAAATCAGGACAGTTAAACACCATGTGGGATCAGGGCCCAGTTATTAATGCTTTCCCTTCCTTTATTGTTTGTGGCTGCCTATGACCTGTATTTCCATTTCTACAGACAACAATCAGGGAGTTTATAGAAACCGAAGGCCACCGTAAAGGAACTTATTGAGTTAGCCAAAACCTGTGGAACAATTCATATTCTGAAAAATTGCCTTGAGATTGGTGCCAGTACTCCATTAATGATGGCCTGGGGATTCTGTGGTCCTAAAACCATGGAGATGTTGTAGCATTGTGAATAAAACTTATTTTTGATGCACTTTTCTAGTTTGATGCACAAATGGGTAAGAAAAAAAGAAGTTTTAACATACTTGGTTTAGCGCAAAGTGTTTCTCTGCATTAGACTTGTGCTTTCTGATATTGGTGTTTGTTTTACATTCTTCAGTAACTCTTTTGCTTTGAAAAGAGAAGCCAGAAATTCGTTGAAAAGTTGAAACTGTTCTTGACTTCTCATAAATTCCAGTACACATGTTTTAATTGACTATTTACTGAATGTGATTAGAGTTGTTGTCGGTTTCTTCAATTCCTTGGAAGAATTTTTTTCTGTGAATTCAGGACTTTCTAAAAAATAGTTTGCTCTGCACTACGGTGTTTTCCTTTGAGCATGAAGGATAGTTTTACACAGCATTTTCCAACACCAAATCCAAAAGGGAGGACAGAGAAGAAGCTGGTAAGAAGACAGGTTTAACAAAGCACTCAGGCTGTAGCTTCCAAGGCAATAAACTGGCAGTCTTCAGGAAATGAAAACCATGGAGCTGGAAGCAAGTGTGTACCACGTTCACATGAGCTATCTGGTGACATTGATGAGTTCTGCCTGTGTATGCACATGTGATGAATTCAAGCTTTATGTCACTTTTCACAGGTAGGCATAAGTTTTTATTTTCTCTGAAATGTAATGTTGGGGTTTGATTTGCCAGTGATTTCTCTTTGCAAATGAGCGAAGGACCATGACATGCTGTGTTATATGTTCTGCTGGGCATTTTCTAAATCAACCAGAATCCTTCTGTTCAAATAAATGGCAATTTTTCTCTCTGTTAATGGGGCATCTGCAGCATTTTTTTCTAAAAAGGAGCAGTGGCACGAGCAGCTGATCATCCAGCCTTCCTGACACTCTGTTCATGGATGGATTTTGCATCACGTTACTCCCTGCAGCTGGTATGTGCTATCAAAACCAAGAAAGGCCAACCAATGTAGAGAAACCCATGAAGGCAGGAGACACAACTTTCCTATGGCAAGTTAATTCATTTTCACAAGAGATGAGAATAACTATAGATCTCACCACATTCAGTGTTAATTGCAAAACTCATCTCTCTGACTTAACTTTGCCTCATTAATTTCTTCACACACAGTTGCCAGGTACGACCACATCTAAGCACAAACAGGAGCACAAACAAAAACATGCTAATCAAGCTACTTTTCTTACAGGCTAAAAAAAAAATTAAAGAAAAATTAAAGACACTGGGATATTTTGGAAGAGATATTGTGCTGGTAGAGGCTAAGTAAATGCTGCAAGAAGTAAATATAACTTCTTCAAAAAAATCTGCCAAACATACTCTCACATCACTTTTTCAGAAGACTAAATTCCATCAGGATTAACCCCAAACAACTCACTTTCAGTGTTCTACACTTAGAGGCCAATATTAAGAAATAAGGTAGACATCACTTCTTTCAAACCATACCAGACGGCCTTAAATCCTTTCCTAAAGCACTCAAAGACACATAGCTACCATTGATCTGGACAGGGCATGGATATTGCCAGAAAGAGTTCATTTCCCTTCAACTCAAATAATTTTCGTCCCAAAGAGGGTTGCAGGTCATGAACTGGTTATGCAAGGAAGCTGTGGGGAGAAATTTTGTTCCTGGTACTTGTGTGTTGCTGAGCGTAAAGGGAACTGAATGTCTCTGCAAGAGGAGAACATTTCCTGGGTGATTCACTTGAGTCAATCTCCCTGTGAACCACAGGAAAGATTGTGTGGAGCCACATGAGAAGATGTAAATTGATGGTGACCAGAGTGCACACACACAACCTGCTCATTTAAGCAAATGACACTGTTCTTTTTTGTTTTCCCAACAGTACTGTTGATTTAACCCTGTATAGTCATATCATGAGCACTGAAACGTCCAAATGTTATCAATAATATCATTACAGAGCAGTTTGTGTGCATAACTGAGGTCCCTTCACTAATTTGTCTGAAAAATGTCTGCATCTGCTGTGCACAGACTTGAGCACTCGACAGTCAAACCGCCGCCTTGATTCCACTCAGCTGAACCCAAAATTAGATCTTAGAAAAAACCCATCTCTAAGACAATTAACCTCAATCCAGGCATTTCTGGTGAATGGGCATTAATTGTCCTTTCACAGGATGTGAGGAATCCACCGGTGCAGTGTTTTATTGTCTGGGCCTGGCCAAGTGAACTGTGTGGAAAGCAAAGACCAGGTACCAGCCCACAGCTGCCTCTCAGTGCCTGGTTGGCCCAGCCTGCCCTTCTCCTCATGCTCCAGGCTGACACTTTGTAAAGGGTTTATTTTGGGGGGTTTTAGCCCTAAAATTAGCCATAGCAGTGATTATTATTACATTCTTGCTCTAGGTTTAATGCCTCTTTTCTTGAGCCGAACCACTCATTGAATAACAAGCACCAACTTGAATAACCCTTCAACCACCTGAATTACATTGCTTATTTTTATTTTGACTTAGAGAAGGAACTACATATTAAAGAATTTCTCTTCTACTGCTGTCTTCTCCTGCCACCAAAGAAATAACAGGTTTTGTTTCTTTGATTTAATTTATCACACTCCATTTCCCTTTCTAGTCATAATTTCTAATTATTTCAGCCTACTGACTCAGATATTAAATTGAGTCAAGACAAATACACATAATCTATTGGTTTAAATAATATCCACTCATCAACTCTGCAGTTTCCACGTGAGAAGTTCTCCCCTTAGAAAAAAATGCAGCATTCCTACTACTGTGAGTGGCAAACAGGTACATGCAGCTCAGTCTCTGAATCCTCCCACAAGGATTTCCTTGGGCAGCAGTCTGGCACAGCCTGGCTTTTGTATCCACCATGCTGTAGCAAATGTGGCTAAATAAACTGAATACCCAGAATTTACCTATAACTTCTGTGTTTACTGCCCAGGGCTAGAAAGAAATGTGTACCTGAGACTGTGAAAATTAAACCATGAAGATGAATTTTACCCAGATGAAAAATGTCTTTGACACCAATGGATGCATATGAAAACCACTCACCTAGATGGGGGAGGATTTGTGTGTTTCAGTGGTAAGACTTTTTCAATTAATTTTTCTAAATTTATTTCTGCAGTAGTGCAACATGGAAGGAAGAACTGTCAGAATGTGGTAAAGGAGGTAAAACAAATTTCACGAGGATTAAAGAGAAAGGAAGCCTTCAGCAACTTTCACCTCTAATGATGAGACCACTACAGCACACCACAATTCAGGAGTAGGACACCAACACCTTCGGATTCCGCCCTGGTAATTTTGCCTGACACTTGGTGTTTGCCAGAGGGCCGGGACAACTGCCTAAAGCCCCATTCATAGAACTCAAAAATGCTCAAGGAAAATTTAAAAAAAATTTTCAAATGTAAGAGAAACCGATTGTGATGCACAAATTCTGAGAAACAACAGCCCTAATCATTCTCCCTTCAGGAACCTAAAAGTTTTAGAAATTGAAATCTCTTTAACTTTGATTATCAATCAACTAATTTTTGAGGAAGTTTTTTTTTTTAACAAAAAAGAGAGCTTTTGTGGAAAATGTGGAGTTTTAACCAAGGATTTCCTGAATTAGTTAAAAACTCCCAAACCTAAGCTTCTGAGAAATTAATTTTTTTTTCCCTCTTCAGATAAAAATAATTTCTTGACTGCTCCCCACCACTGCTGTAGGATAATAATGCAAAATTGGAAGCACTGTGCAGTTGACAGTTCACAGCCAGCAGATGTGTCTCCACAAGAACATCCATGGCCCGTTGGGTGAAGTGCCACCCTTCTGGGACTATTTACACCTGATCAGTCACGAGATAAGATAACACAGCCTGTGCTGGACAAAGTGTTGAGGTTACATGTTCCTGCCGTGCTTTCCACAGTTTGTCATTAACCAGCTATTGCAAGATGTTTGTTAAGTACCTTCATCCTGTCTCCAGCTCAGCACTGTCTCTCTGCCTTAATAACCAGGCTAAATCAGCAGGAATAATTAGGGAATCAGACACTACTTAATGTCAGTACAGGCAGCCAAATAACTTCTGTGTCTCTTCCTACTCCATAAGGTCACCCCCCTTCTTGTGAAGCTCTGACTCTTCCTTAGAGGAAGGCACAATATGCTAACTCATAGTGATAAGATTTTTAGATCGGGTGATTCTTGTATTTTGCAATTGGTTTCAGGCAACACAACATACAAAATGTATTTTCTTTCTCCTCTTTCTAGCAAATTGTCACTCCTCCAGCACGTACTGGCTCATTTTTCCTGAAAACCCAAGGGAACGGAACACCCATGCCAATTCTACATGATGTAAGTAGCTAGCCCCCTAAGGATCTCTTGAAAAGGCAAGCACTAGGATTGTTTTCTGAATACTTCCTTAGCTAAAATTACCACAATTCATGCTCGGGAATTCTCTAGAGACAGATGTACTGTCATGCTTGGATAGCAAAATAGAGATATCACACTTCACAGGAAATTAAAATAAGGAGTATTTAAAGTTTATCCCTGCCAAATAATTTTAAAAGCTGATTTTTTGCATCAAAGTGCTTCCTAGAAAGATGCAATAACATGGCAAGAAGAACCCTGTGATGTGTGTGTACCCACAGAGTGAGACTCTCACTCAAAGTCTTAGGTTCTCATAACAACACGCGCACTAGACTTGAAGTACACATCTCTTAATATACTCTATTACCTCATTGTCATTTACTTGTTGGTAATGAATGCGTGTGTTAACAGAACAGCATGCTGATGCATTTTTTCTGCCATTGTATGTAACATATTTTCTAATTCTTCTGCTCTATTCAGCATTTGACCCTAACGATAGGGGATTATGGTATTAACTCTCTACACAGCACACATTCTTTACAGACTTTCACTAAATACTGTAAGCCTGCTGCAGAGCGGAATAAAAGTGAAAGCATACCGTCTGGTCTTAAGCTGTGCACACAGAGGGTCGTGATCCAATTGGAAGGGAAGCAGAATTTTAAAAAGAAAGAGGTTTGACAAAATTTTAATCCTTGTCATTTTCATTTCTCTTACCCTGTGGATTTGGGTGATTTTATTTACACTGTCAGCTTGAGCCTAGGGATTGAAAATCAGGCTTTTATGGAGATTATTAAAAGTACATACAGTACACTAAAGGCTGGACCACTGCTATATGCTACTAAAAATATGAATGTGGATGCTCTATATTATACATTTAAGGAAATAAGTGCCATCCTCCCTGCAAGGCCGGACTTAGCAGTTAGGCTCATTGTCATTATGCCGAAATGCATGTTTTAACAAGGGTATTTATGGGTGGTTTCAGAGTGCTGAAGGTCCACAAGAATTGAGAGGTGCCTTCAGGTGCCTTTTAAAGGAAAAAGGCAGCAGCATTTTAGGAGCAGCTGTGGAAGGTGTCCCTGTTGAAGGTGTACCTGAACCTTGAAGAGCTGCTGCTCTCCTCGCTCTGCAGCCAGGGAAGGGCAGCCTGACATCTAGCTCAGCCTAAGAGAAACAAATGTCTCACCACAGCTGACTTTCTCCTGAAAGCCTTCTGCTGAGGTTGGCCTCGCTCCCACCCTGTAGGAGAGCTCCTAAGCCAATGTCCAGGCAGGTAGGAGATGGTCTGGGTCAGAGATGCAGCATGGGTGTGCAAGGCTGTGCTTCAAGGCAAGCTGAAGCCACATGACTGCCGATTGTGAGGATGCATCCTCTTCCAGGTTCCGCGAGGAGTACCCATGGTTAGACCTCTGTGCACCGCTGCCCTTGATGGGCTCACAGAAGGATGACAGCAGGAGGAGATGAGCCATGCCACCTTCCCAGCAGCCCAGACTATTTTCTCATGCACTGTAGGCTTAGATAATGTGTTGTAGGAGCTGCTTCCATGCCCTTGGAGATTTTTGGCCCCTTGAACAGGGTGCATTTTACTGCCCTCATTCCGAATGCATGATTTTGACGTAGCAGCTAGTATAGAGCTCCAAACAGGCATGGGAATACAAGTAAAAACAATGAGGTTTTGGGGCAAGGCTACAGTAATCCATGAGCCCCCAAAGTGGCTGAATTTCTCGGCTTCCACCTGCCCTGTGGAAGTGCACGCTGGGTCTGTCACTGGGGAAACGTAACAACACTTGGTAACCATGTGATTATTTCAGTGGGACAGGGACACAGCCCCAAGTCCTGCAAACAATTCACACACACCCCTCCTTCATTCCTCAGTCATGGACAGTTGTGTTAAAATTTCAGGACTGAAGCCATAGTCACTCGTTTTTCACATAGACCTTGTTAATAAGGTTATTAAAACAATCCTGCTTGGACTCTGGGAAATGGGAAGATAGCTTTTCCAGGATTTTTCTGCTCAGAGAATCAAATATGTTGTTTTTCCATCCAAGGAAACTGTTTGCTTGAAATCAAGATACGTGACTCTCCCTGTCCTTACAGCTCTGTAACCTTGGCTATCTGAGGCATGTAAAATAGGGGTTTATTGTGCTAAGGAATGAAATGGGCAGAGGCGCTTGCACAACTTGGCCATCTCACAATTGAAAATGGAGTTAAGCTGGCTCCACCTCACCAGAGTGCCAGCAGCACGGCATTTGTGAGATGTGCTGCTTCCATACCTCCCTCGGCCAATTTTCAACACTCTTAGGGTGCCTCCTGATAACAGGGCCAGAAACAAAGCCCACAGAGGACAATGGGGATCTGTCCTTCAATGTAAGTGGCAGGTGGATCAGGCCCATTTGGAAAATTTTGGCGGCTGCTCTGAGTGGTTCTCAGTGTGCCAGGGTCCCACTAAGACATCCAAATTGGCATCTCATAAAAATCAAATTGGCATCTCATAAAAATCCAGGCTAAAAATGACAGCCTTAGGTTGGAAAGTCTGACTGGGGCCTCATCCTGCAGGGGTGTTCAATGCCCTCAGCTTCCACTGAATTCACCACAAGCTGAGCAGGCTCAGCACTTCTCAGGATTGCTTGCGCTCTGCAGGATTGAACTTATTGTCCTTAATACTATCTCATTCTGGTTATTCCCTATTGCCCAAGGATAATCCCAGGGCATTATTCCCATTATGCCACTTGCCATTCCCATTATAGTCTTTAACAATGTTTTAAACCTATCTTTCATTTTTAATTTCCTTAGCAAAATATCTGTATTTTCGTAGTATGCATTTATGTAGTCTCCAAAAAAATGTGGTTTTATTATACATATGGCATTATCATGTAGCTTCACTATTTTATGAGTCTGGTGGATGAAAACAACTCTGAATACAAGGGCAATCCATATGTCTAAATATTTTTAGCATGAACACTGTTACCTGTTGCCAACCATAAAAGTATAATTAAACAGCACATATTAAAACAGTGCACCACAGGAATTCTTGCTGCTTACCTGTCTGTTTCATGCAAGGGGGGGATTTTTTTACTATCTTTAGTCTGGAAAGGCAGGAAGAAGCCATCACAACGATTTTATGTCTTTAGCATGTGCAAGTTAGAAAGCAGAGTAACGGGATCTTGCAGGTCACTGTAGTTTCGATTCATCTTTCTCCTTGATTAATTGCGAAGCTGCTGCCCAATGGTGGCTTCAAAATAATTCATCAGCAAGACGTCTCCAGCAGCTCTGTGGTGCTTTCTTGTGTCAGAGCCACCTGGTGCAGCATGCGGCTCTGCACGTGAGAGCTGTGTCAGAAGAGGAGCTGCCCATTTCCTAAATCCCCATTTTGTCCCCTTTTAAAGCACTGTCTCCTTAGGTTGTCAGGAGCTGTGAGTCCTCCACCAAGCATTGCTTTAGGGCCATTTACTTGAACCCTAAGCCAGCAGCAGTGCCTGACCCACATCACCCTCAAAAGTGTTCCCCTGAAATACAGCTGCTTCCCTTCCTCCCCGGCCCAGTTTAGGTCAGTATGTTCCCAATCTGCAACAGCCAAATTTTGGAAAGCCCAGATACTTGGCCCAGTGGGGGGGAAAGCCCAATGTGAGGCAGTAGAGGCAGTACTGTAGACTCTTTTCCAGCCTGTTTTCTGACTTCTGGCTCCGAAGGGATTGGCTTGTGCATGCTGCCCACAGGCCCCTACATCCAGCTTGAGGTCATGGAGGAACCCAGGGCATGAGGAGCTCCTGTGTGACCAGGCTGCTTTTTTGATGATGTCTTCTTAGTCATTGGCCAGTTTGACACATCACGAAGGACAAAACATTTCAGATTGAATTAAAATTGACATTTGGAAGCTCTTTAGGAAAAAAAAAAAAGAGTAAGGAATGTAGAAAATAAGGATGGAAGGGGTCAGCTGGGCCACCAAGTGCAGACTTTCACAGATGATTAGCCTGGAGAGTCCACAGGCATCCTGCCCAATGTGTCCCCACACACCACTGGCCCCGGGAGTCTGTAACAAACTTTACACTTCATCATAAGGCAGCTGCAAATTTAATGAGCCCCAGGAAGCAAAAAGGCAAGGCGCAATGTATTGTCAATAGCCCAAATCCTTGTAATAGAAAGGAAATGGTAGGTGAAATCTCCTGCAAATCCTAAGAAATTAAGACGGGCAAAGACAACCCACTCTTCTGCAGCAGTTCCTGACAATCTGATCAACAGGAAAATTCCTTCCTTACCTCAAATCTGCTGACCACTTTAAACTTGAGCTTATGAGTGAGATATGTGCAGAGATTAGGGGCTCTAGCCTACCTCCTGCTCTTTCATGGTTCAGAGGTGAAAAAGAGACCAGCCTAGAAGTCTAGCAATGCACAAATGAAAAGTAAAAATGACCCTTCCTGACCTCCGCAGGCCGCAAACAAAAGTCCTGAAGCATGTGATTAATAGAATAAAGCAATGGTGCAAATAAACAACCAAGTCTCTTTTCAAACTCAGCTGCTGACACCTAAACATCAGACACCAACTGATCCACATCACAAGCCTCGTTTTCTGTCCCTAAGGATTCTGTGATACAATCATTTTCACTAATGTACCCAACTGCAGCCTATAACAATGAATTTCTCTGTCCCCAGTACCAGAATATCACTTCTTAGATGGATGGATGGATGGAAACGTCTCTCTAAAATTCCAGTCTGAATGTATTAATAATCAGCTTGCATCCACTTGATCCCATTCCAGAATTATTCTTTTTGTCTCTGAAGTTTACCTCCCAAATTTCTTTGTGAAAACTCCTTTCCATCTTAGTTTTACTACATTAAGCAATTAAAGAGTGTTCAGCATTTCCTCATAAAATAAAACAAAGGTTTAGTACAGATCACCTTGAAAAGTTTCAACAATTTAACATTGTCTTATAATTAATTTTTGGTCCATTATGAAATAAACATTAGTTTGAAGCATATACAGTTTTCTAATGGTTTTAAAATGCATTTTCCTCTCATAGTCACAAAGAAGACAGAATGAAAGCTTAAGAATTTATGAAGATATTACTTTGCCCAGTTCCAAATAGAACCCAAATTTTACTGAACAGGAATGGAATTAAAGTGAAAAAGAAAACAAAACCTTGGTAAATAAGTCAAAAATTTGAACCTGAATGCACTGGTAATTTCGAGTTTCAGAGTTCTGAGTGAAGTATGTGGTGGATTACAGGAAAATTGAAGGAGGAATTTTTTAAAATTTGTAGTATTTCTAAACCTCACATAAATGTCATCCATTTCAATCTTCTTAGCCTTATTTTTAAGTTCACGTTCCTTGAGTGTTTTTCATTTTCATTTCAGAATTCAGAGGCCCCAGCTGCTGTCAACAAATGGAGTTGATTCAGATTTTAAGGGATGCAACTGCTCATATTTTCTTGGGTTTTAAGCCCATATTGTCTGACCCTTCCCTCCTCTTTCCATCTCCTTTCAGTTTAGGGCCTGCATTCTCATAACTTACACTTCTTTCTGTAGTCATCTCTATGGATAAAATCACTTACAGAATTTCCCAGTGTTTTTTGCTTTTATTCAGGATCACCTTACTAGAAACAGGGAAGCCGTCCTATTGCTCTTCCCTGTTCCCTGCTCCTTCCATCTGGTCACCACACGGCTCTTACATCTCCAAGTGCTGCAACTTGAAGAATGGACTAAAACAAAATAATGACTCCATTACATGACATATCTCCTGCTCATAAATTTCAAAGCCAGATGAGACCATTATCACCTGCTCTGATCTCCAGCACAACACAGGACTTCCTGAGAAAGATTCCTCACTTTAGGATAGGAAACAGCAGCCCTGACTCATAGCTCTGGCCCAATGTAATGATGGCTGTCTCCCAAGAAATAAAAAGAGCAATCCTGTTTCATGTACTGTTGCATGAGACTTTTGATTGCTTGCTGCAGAAAACAAATGGACATAAATTTTGGGATAAGAAAATTCCAGACATATTCTCATTGCTCTTATGAGTTTGTTTCATACCAACATTGAAAAAAAAAAGGCATTATGGAGAAAATTATTATTGCTGTTATTATGGCCAAAATTGCATGCTTAAAATAGCAGATTTTGTCTTTAACTCTGAGATTTGATAACAAGAGCATATATATTTTCTCTCAACCTCATAAAATCATAGCCGCTGACATTTGTCCCCTCACAACAGCACAGCACTGTATGTTTCCTTGGAGGGGAGAACTGCCCTGTTGTTGAAAATGTCACACTCAGGATGCAATACAGCAGTCAGTAGAAGGTTAAATGTAACTCCTACTTCATTACTTCTCCCAGCAACTGCCTTCGGGAATTCTTCCACCAGCTTCAAATGGACAATATCAGAGGCAGCAATTACCACCTACTCTACATAGAAAACTGCACCCTGGTGTAAGCTACTTCCCAGAAACTTCTCATTCAAGTACCAGCCTGCTACATCTCAGCTTTACCTACAGTGCTTTCTTACCATTGTGGGGGCAGAGAACATGCTTTTCCCAGACCAGGTCCTTTTCTCTTGCCTGCTCCCGGGCTCCCGAGGAGCTGCTCTGCCCCTGTGTGCCTGGGCACGATCATCCCTGTGTGTGTGAGTAGTGCAGCCGGGGGAAGGAGCAGCTGGATCCACCAGCAGCCGTGCAGGCGTGCAAATCGAGCGAGTGTTTGGTCCGGAGGCCATTTCCAGCCCCGTCCTCCCAGAAGCAGTTGGCTTGCTCCTGGTGGAGAGAGAGCATATGCTCTGCTCCACACACCCTGTCCTGTGATTTCACTGCCCCAATTCGCTCTGCCTATCGTGGCCAGTGCAGGCCCTCAAACTGGCGTTTCTTACCTCTTTTTTTTGTTGTATAGGGTCCACAAAAATGTTCAGAAAAATGAGTATATGTACTGCTTTAAATCTCTACCAAAGGGCATACAATGTATTAGCCAGAAGAGGGAAGAGGTCTGAGCTAGCCAATGGCTAAAATAGTGCAGGGATCATCCTAGAGAAACATAAAGTACTTTCCAGGTGTTCATGGAGGAATAGAGTATGCAAAATATGGGAGAGCCTTGTACCAAGGGGCCAGGAAACATGCAAATGAACAGCCCCGTGAGGTTTCAGACAATATCCACAAGTCCATCATATGTGGGTGGCATTTTCCAGTACTTACACACACTGAGATTATTAACCTTGCCACAGTACAATGTACATTTCTGCCGAAAATAAATTGATACTGATGGGACTAACTTTGGCCTTGCTTTGCCACCCAGAAAATTACTGGACAGAGACCTCTCCTTCACTGCTTCAGACAGACCAACAATCCTGTGAGGTATGGGTGAAGAGCACCTGTCTATCCCTGGTCAGCACTTCAGGAACCTGGTTTCAGCATTAGTTGATTATTTCTGAACACCAGGACATGCAGGGTGGTTCCCATCCAGCTGGGCTAGAGCCCCTGGAGCCACCCTGTCATGCTGAAGAGCTGTGCTCCTCCCAGTGCACGGACTGGATGCGGCTGGGGTTTCAGGTCCACATCCCTATTTCCTTTCCTAGCAAGCCCAGCAAAAACAACCCCAGCAGACTTTGGTGCCTTCCCTCTCTGGAGAGGGGGCATTCTGACCCGGAAATGTGCTCACCATCAGTGGCGATTTATCTTGCTTTCTCCCTAAGCTGCATTTTCAGGATAAGTGTACTGACTCCAGCTCCAGTCAGCCACATCCTCCATCTCCCTTCATGTGTGGATGTGCATAACCTGAGATTCTTTTGCAGATCTCCTTGCTCAGGCCCAATCTCTGCTCTGCAAGTTGGCATGACGGCAGAATACCAAGTAGGAGGTTTTGGCTTGTGTGTAGAATTTGGAGAGCGGTTTTGTAGTAAGTTGCTCTACTTTTTGGCTTGCAAGCCCTGGGAGCATATGGCCCATTGCTTGCAAAATGCTGATATTTTAAAATTGGGGGAGGAATAGAGCATGGCACATTTATTTTACTTCTTCAGTGCCACTATTTTTGCCAAAACATTCCCTGCCACACCATCCTGGATCATGCTGTTCTATCCATCTTTAAAGTGAAACCTCCACTAACTAAAAAGTTGATGTGGTAAGACTGACCCTAATAGGCCTGAGAAAAACAATCTTCCTTTACTCAATGTCCAATATGAAACGCTGTCAACTCATTGCTAGAGTGAGTGAGCAGACAATGCATCACTACTTCTACTCATGCTTGAACTCTGCAGCTGGCCTTGTTCATACTTTCAGCAAACATCTTTTCCAAGCAATCAAAACTTTATGGACTGTTATTTCCTTCCTCTTGACTTCCCAAGAGCTAACACCAGCACATTCGAGATGCTGCAGACTTATCATTTCCACCTTGAACTAGTGGTTGACCCGAAGAGAGGGATGCCAGAAAAGAAATAGAGTTCCTAAGTGCAGACAGAAGAACAGCGCTAATCCAAGCAGAGCTCAGCTAAACCACTGCAGTAGCTGTCAAAATACATCTGAATTTTTTTTTTTTTACGTCTTCCCCAAGCCAATTAATAATGTGGAAAAAGTTTTGGAAAAAGTTAGTAGACCAGTAGGTAAAGGTGATCTGCAAAATATTATGTACTTGAATTTTGAAAATGTTTTTTGTAAGGTCCTTCATAAAATACTGTTTAGGGAAATACATAATCACAGGGCTAAGGATGAAGTCTTTGTTAAGGGTCATAATAAAGACCTTCCTCTGAGAACAGAAAGAGGTTAATGGTAGGGTACAATTATCGTCTCTGTTGGATCCAATTTTATTGACTGTCCATCTGAATGGCTCAAAGAAGATAATTTAGAGGGATTGGGGATACTTGGGTGATGCCATCACAATTTTCTGGACCTGACTCTGCAATCTGGCTGTGTGTAAAAGTTACTTGCGTAACTCTGTCAGTCAATCCTTGTGGGGATTGACTTTGATTAATAATAATTATGAGAGGCTGTGAAGAACTCCAGGTGTATTGCTCATAAATTGGGAAGTATGATGGCAGGTTAGCTGAGTTGAGAATTACTTGAACAGTGCCTACTATCAAAACTCTCTAAATCTTTTCATAAACACACACAGTAGTAGACCTGTGGGGTCTTTTAGGAAGAGAAAATGAGGATTCACAGAAGGTAAATTGTGATGGGCCCAGTTCCACCTACCTTAATTACTTCAAAAAATTGTTTAACATGCAAAGATCTGTTTGTTTCAGTGGATTATGTGCAAGAATTAAAGAGTTATCACTTAATGTGTGTCACCTCATAGAGCAGAAATTAAAAGCTGAGAAATAGTGTGAGTATACTGAAAAATCAAATGTGGAAAGCCAGGTCATGCTGTAATGATGTTGTGTATATATTAAAAAAAATATTCCTTCCTCTATTTTTCTCTTTAGTTTCATTCCCTGAAATACAGCTAAGATACATTTTATGTTGGAAATGTCCAGAAAAAATGACTCAATGATTGGAGATAATAATGGCACATGATCTCACATCTTTGTGGAATAATCTTCCTGTCATAGTGGCAGAAGCCTTATCCTTAGAGAAGAGCTAGCAAGAACTTGACTGAGGAATTCAACATGATGGACAGGGAAAACCATTCAATGAACAGTTAGCATATGCCATATCCTGCAGGAATGCAGCCCTTCTATTATCTGATGGCTCTTGATGCTGCGGAAATCAAAGATGTCTTGGATTATCAGGGGGAAAAAAAGAGAAAGATGCTTTGTCATTAAGCAAATGACGATGGGTGTATTTCCATAACCTGATTTGTAGGTGATCTACACCTAATACATTCAGGGATGAACTCTGGGTGTCAGAACAGATGGGTCTTCCTGCCCATGCCACTAGCTCCTGGGATGGCTTTCAACGGGTCACTGGGGCACTCCCCAGCCTCCATGTCCTCCGAACACACTCACCAAGCTGTTATGACACCTAATTAATTATTTTATAGTAGTGGCTCCTTTACCAGACTGGGGGATTCCTGATTGAAAAGTACCAGGAAAGTTCAAGCTATTGTGTTATTTTCAAGTGTAAAATCCTAATGACTTCAGCAGCTTTTCACTGCTCACTGGGCAGCCAGTGAGTGGCTGGAATTGACAGCTTCTGGCTGCCTTATTACCACTCATGTATCCATGGAAATGGATGACAGATCTGCAGAAACAACAAGAAAGTTTTAAAAATACGACTTTTCTCCACAGCAGAAAAAAAATAATCACACTAGAAGATGTAAATTTCAACAGAGGAATTCAAAGCACTTTCCACAATTTGCTTCTTTTCCATGTAACTGCTGGAAGCAAAGCAAAGAGCTGGGAGGGGACGTCGCAGCCCCACTGTGACACGCAGCCAGGCCTGGGACGGAGGAAATCAGCAGCTGCTCAGTAGCACGGCGCTGCAGTAGGAGACAGGAAGTGCAGATAACGATGCCCAATTGAAACCAGCGCTTCAATGGAATTATCTGGTGTGGAATTTGGCCCAGGCAGTGCACTTCGCACCCCCGCTCCTTGCAAAAGCCTTACTGCTGAGGTTTTTGCCCATCCATTCTCTAACGTCAGGAAAGAAAAGTGAGTTTTAAAGCAGCAGAAGCTGAAGAGGCACAACCGAGTAGCTCTGGCCACACAGTCAAGTATTGACTTTCAAACTCCAGGTCTGAAAGTCAGGCCTTAATTTATTTTTGTCTATATAGACATAGTGTTTGTAGAGCAGATGAGAATGAGGAACCTTCAAAACACAAACCATTTAAATTATCCCTGGCATTAGGTTATACAAACTCTCCAGCCAACACCCCTTTAGGTACTTCAATGCAGCAACTGTGGAAATGAGAGAATAATTGAGTTTCCATGCTCTCCACCCCCTTCCCCAGTGCCATACTTCCTATAAGCCCTTCACAGCGCAAGAGTGTACGAAAGATACCATCTTGTGTGCATCTTGTAGCATAATTGAATCAAGGTTGTTTAGCACTAATAAGGTCTCTCTGGAGCCCAGATGTTTGATTTATGCAGTGATGTACAAGAGAAGGGCAGCCCAGCAGCAGACACTCTCAGCCTCTGCCTTGGCCAGCACACAGGGAGCCCAGGGGTGATGCAGGTGCAGCTGCTACTGACCCAGGAGCTACAAGCGATCCAACAGCTTCCCCTCATTATTGTATCTCATCCACCAACACCCTTCCCTCAGCTCTGTCTCTCTCTATACACCACCAGACTCCTTCATTACTTCCTTTGTAGTTTTCCTTTACTAGTGCTGCCTCATGTTCAGTTTCTCTCACCCTCCTGGTATTCTTCTCCTGTCTGAAAAATGCTAACCCTTCATTTTCATTAATTTACTTCTCTGTGTGATCACAGGTAATAAAGATGAGACCCCCAAAGGTCATTATACCTGCAATCCAATCAATTAATTTAACCCTCTGTAGGAGGATTAAATTATTTTTTCCCTGTACATATACTACTCACTGCTTTTTTATTCATGCCATGCAAACTAGACACTCCATTCATAGAGGAGATTGTAAGGCTGCATCCAAGCTGAAGGAGCCAGAATATTCCTTCAGGTCTTGGTACAATCCCAGGCTGCACCCAGGTCTCTACAGAAAAGGAGAAATCTCAGTGCTCAGTTGGACTGGATTCCTTGATCCAGGGAGGGAGTGTGACCCTGCATCCTGCCATGGCCTGGACCCACGAGCTTAGACACAACTACCCCTGAGCAGAAGAAAGAACAGGGATGTGAGAGGAGGATCTAAGCATGTATTACAGTAACAAAGATGGGATATCCACAACACCCGATTTTGATGAGCAAATTCTCTGGCGTTCCAAACTTCCCTTCTTTGTAGACTTTGATCCTGTTCCTGTGATGCTGGTGGATCACACTGATACCTCAGTGGGGATACTCATATGGAGAAAAATATGTCTCAGACTGTATCTGCCAAATCAGAGCCTACTTAGTAAAAGACTGGGAGTCCTTGTGCTGAAAAGCTGTCACTATGTAAGCAGGAGTGAGAAGCTCTCAGTGGTCACCTTCAGCTTCTGAACAGAATACCTCAGTTGCAACAGCGCTCCTTTTCACATTTATCTTTGCATCTTGGAGATGACTGTCATAACACATTTTGCCTGCTGGACAACCAATGTGATGAAAAAAAACCAAAACCAATTTGCTACATCAGTTCTAACCAGCACTACACGTGTGACTGATCACTACTGGAAAATCTGAAACTCAGATAAAAATCACTAGGCTTTTTTTAACGCCTGAAATGAGCCATGTTGTAAAGGAAACCTGCAATAATGAGATAATACGAATTAAAAATAAATAGTTCACATGTTTTCAAGCAAGCAAACAGCATGAAAGCACTGCTGAAACAGGTATTTAAGTCCTATTATTTGAAGGTTTGTATTTTCTTGTGCCTAGCCTGTGGTTTATTTGGAGGAATATGAGATTTTTTGTAATATATTAAATTTTGATAGACTATATTTAGATCCAGAATCCTTGAATATTATAAAATTACAGGATACCGATTGTTACATAAAATATAATTCATTGTTGATAGCCATTTCCCAAAACATTTACTGAGCAGCCACAAAAGAAGCACATCAGTTTCTACTGTATATGAAGAGAAACAAGGCTCAAGCTTAAAGAAGGAATTTTTAAATGCTGATGTCCTATACTACTTAATAATATCAAGAGTAAGGGCATCAGAGAGATAACTGTTTCTAAGGTTAAAAATCATCCTAGATATACCAGACAATGAGAGGAAAAGTGACTTACTAACATTTGTGCTTGACGGTGTCTTCCTTTTCCTCCTCCAGCTGAAGCTTGGGACAGCTATTTGTCTTCAAATGCTAGAGTACAAGGACGCAAAAAAAAGGTCACAGGAAAACATCTCCTGCGCAAACTAGAAATAGGACTGTCCTTTTCCAGTTAAAAAATGTTTATGTGAATGTCAGTCTTATGAAGGAGACAGGACTAAGTGAAGTGGAAACAGGAGTCTTCTCCTCAGGCATAGATTAGGTGGTAGCTTCTTGCCAAGGTGACACTGGTGCTGCCTGGGATGAAGCATCCACCTATTCTGTGCCAGTGCCCTTGTCCATTCAACCTCCTCCCTCACCTCTCCCACATACCATGGAGATGTCCCCTCTGGTAATTAATTATTTCCCATCAGCTGCCACTTGCCTGATCTGCTTGTTCCTATATGGTACATTCAGAGGACTGCTGGGGCTGGAAGGGGCCTCTTGACACGACCTGGACACATCTCCTGCTCTAAGCATGGTCAGCTAGAGCAGGTTGCCCAGGAATGTGTCCAGTTGAGTTTTGAATAAGTCCGCAGCCAGACACTCCAAAACTTTGCTGGGCAACCTGTGCTGGGGTTTCAAAACCCTCACATATAAATAAGAAGGTTTTTTATATGTTGGAATGGTATTTATTGCATTTCAGTGTGTGCCTGTTGCTTTTTCTTCTGTCACAGGACAACACTGAGAAGTGTCTGTCTCCATCTTCTCTATGCCCCACCATCAGGGATTTACACACTTTGATATGATCCCACCCAAACTTCTCCAGGCCAAACAGTTCCAGCTCTCAGCTTCTCCTCTATATGAGAGATATTTCAGTTCTTTAATCATCTTCTTGTTCATTAGACTTGTTCTAGTATGTTTATTTCCCCCTTTTACTGGAGAACCCAGAACTGGAGGCTTTCTTTTTACTTTTCACCTCTCTTTCTAAATGCAACTCTGGCTTTGGCTTTCCTAAGCCCAACACTCCATTCTTGGACAGTGTCTCTCTACTCCTCACAGGTCACGTCTCTGCTTCCACCTCTTTCATTCTTCCTGTCCATGTTTGAGTTTTAGCAGGAGTTCATACTTACAGACCTTGCACCACCTTTGTTTGATTTCCTGCATGTCAGGATAGATAATTTTTTTTTAACAGATGACCCTTAAATCAGCTCTTCTGGACTCCTTTTTTCTCCAGAGCTGTAGCCCACCAGATTTTTTGAAGCAAGTCTCTGAACAGGCCAAATTGTGCTTTCTTGAAGCCCAGGGTTTTAATCCTGCTTTTTGCTGTTGTTCTTTTCCATTTGCATCCTGAACTCTACCATCTTACTGTCACTGCAGACAAGAATGCTCCAGCCTTCACCTACCTGATGTGTTCTTCCTTGGTTTTAGGTCTGAGGTCCAGCAGAGTGCCTCCCCTCACCAGCTCCTCAACTACATGTGTCAGGAAGTTGCCACCAGTACTTCAGGAACCTCCTGGATTGCTTGTACCCTGCTGTGCTGCCTCTCCAGCAGAAACCAGGGTGGTCAAGTCTCCCATGTGGACCAGAGCTTGCAATCATCAAGTTTCTTACAGTTTTCTGAAAAAGGCCTCACCTACTTCTTGATCATGCAATCTGTAGCATCACAATGTTGCCCATACAGGTTTGCCTGCTAAGCCTGTCACATAAAGCTGTCCCTTTAGCCCTGTGTCACTGAATACGAGGTCCATTCTGTCCACCCCACACCCTTACTTGTGCCTGTGCTTCCCTTCCCACTCCCACTGGTACCATATCTTTGCTGTTGTTATGACTTCAGTTTTCCCCAGAAAGAGAGGAAGGAATATTTGACCAAAAGCATCATTCCCCCCTCACTGACCATGCCACTCTTCTCTCGTGTTCCTCCATCACTTCCCCTCATGTTATACATTGACATTAACCTATGGGTCCTTATGTTTGCAGCTCTCCTTTGCTTGTGTCTCCAACCATCTCTTTCTAGCATTCCTCCTTTCTGTCTTGGCCGCACACCAGACTTGTTGCCCAGTTCCTACCTTTATGTCCACAAGCATCTGTTTCTGGTTTCTTTCCCAGTGTTCTTTAGACTCCAGCACAACCTTCCAAGTTGGCCATTCGCTGCAGATTCAAATGACTCCTTAAAACACACTTCTGCAAAGCTTTTCTGAAATGACCCTGCCTCCCATCCTAACACTAACCTGCTGCCATGAGTCCTTACCCACATCCTTATCACAGACCAATTCCAGCAAACACCACTTTCTGAGATACTAAAGAGATATCATTTCCTTAGCAGGTAATGCAGACTTCATGTAAAGCTCTCCTTCGCCCCTGACCTCACTCACATTTGTTTTATAACAGCTTATACCCCTTTAACAACAGTGAAGTTATTTCTGGTTTGCACATTGTGACTTGTGATCAAAACCAGGCCTATTGCCTATCTCTAGATACAAAAAGAAATGGCCCACTGAAACATTGCACAGTACCTTTTTCTTAAATATCTACCTTCAAAGCATGCAATTCACTTACAAATTATTAAAACCAGGCTATGGCAGCATCCTAAAGGACCAAGAAGGACAATTAGATTGGTCCTTGTAACTCCAACAGTGATTAGCAACAGCCATCAGCACCCTGTAACTGCTTGTTGAGCTAGTGAGTCAGACAGCAATAAGGACTTTTAAGCAGCCAGCAAAAGCACTCAGATTCTTCTACAGGAGAAGTTTATTACAGAGCTCAGCATCTGTGTCTTGCAGCTGCCAAGTGTCCTCCATGTGTTGTTACAGCTGCTGATTCTGCTGTTAAGGAAGGGGGAGCAGAAGGATGAAAAGAGGCAGCGTCAGGAATGTTCAGTTGCTGTAAAACACTGCCAAGCAGATATTCACGTTATCTGCATGCAGAAACTAAGCCATCCAAACATGTGAGCTCACGGCTCTCTGCCGGCTGGTCTCACACTACAGAGAAATCATGTGACAAAGCCACTAGACACTTTTCAAACTACTCCAAATACAGGATCTGCTGAAACCCTGAAGTAGCATGCCCAGCTATATCAGTTTTGTGACGTGACGTGCTGTGACTTGTGAGGACAGACAAGAAAAGAAGCAAGAGGCTTTGGGGAGAACTAAACCAAGGGGAAGCAAACTCCCCACTTCACCGGCAAGGCAGTGCTCCTCAGTGTCAGCCCACTGCCATATTTTTAGTTTCTATCACACTACAATTCCACACAAATAATTCTGCAGTATGCCACGATACAGGAGCTCAGCCCTTACCTGGTGCACTAGGCACATGGCTGAATTCCTAGAGGCCAAAACTAGCTCCTTTACGTCTCAGAGGCTGTGGGCACAAGTTCCTCTCAAAGAAACCACACTGTCCTCCAGCAATGATTGATCAACTAACCACTGGTAATTTTGGAAGGCAAAGGACCACCAACATGGCCTTGGAGCAGGATATTGTGCTAGCCCTGGAGCAGACACACTTTCACTGCCAGACACATCCTAAAGGCTTTGGACAGTTTTCTTCAGTCTGTGCCAAACTTGTATTGATCCACGGTAACATCCACCATAGGTAGGACCATAGGATGATTCAAGCTGGGGAGGACATCAGGAGGACATTTATTCCAAACCTCCTGCTCACATGTAACTGTTCTCAAAATAACTTTTTCCTGTGTCCCCAGGTATAAGCAAATGACATTGATTTCACCCAGCCCACAGTAAGCAGCTCACCGAGTGTTTCTTGCCCCACTGGGAGATAAGATAATTTATTTTTATGTGTGGGCATGGTCTTCTTGCCAGGACTAGCACACACTGAGCACAGCTTTGTTAGAGAGCACTAAGAAGACACTGAGAGATGTGTCTTCTGGGAGAAACTGAGAGATGTGTTAGCAGCCCTGGTGTGCCCTGCAGATCTTGTGGAGCCTGAGTGCTCCCAGGTTCTCTCCTTGCATTCCTGTCTGTAGGTGCCTCAGGAGTGCTGCCAGGGTCAGGCAGGGGGATCACATCTCCTGTGAGAAACTGTGGCACTGGCATGGCCAGACAGTATAGACAAGAGCCTGGGGAACTGTTCGCATACCGTGGGTGAGGACACCCCAAAGGAAGTAGCATTAAGTATCCACCAACTCCAGCTTAAAGCAGCACATCTGGGAGCAGGACAGATAATTTTTAACAGGAGATATGAAACTGAGATCAATATTAAGTCCATGACACTTTTCATAGAAGCAAAGAAATTGGTGCACTTGAGTAACTACATGTTGTTTGTCCAAGGGTTATTTAAAATAAAGGAGGAGATATAAAGGTATTTTAATGGCTGTGGGTAAACCTGAGCTGTGTGGTTGTATACGTGTGTGTGGACTCAAGAAAAGGTGAAGGACACTGTAACAATACTTTTTTTTTAAAAAAAGTATTTATGCAAGAAGAAGCTTCTGATTTGTCTCTATAGCTGGTCTTTGAAGCAAAGGAATTTGTATATTGCATCAGGCAGTATCGTATTAGGAAATGTTTTTAACAGTGTTTAGTGATTGAAAGTAAGATACAATAGCTTTATGACAAAGAAGCTTATGATGAAGGTCCTTTGTAATAGCTTTTATATTACTGTAAATCATGATGCTTATGGTTTACTTTTTACTAATTCAAATGAAGTGCAAATCAAATGACAGCTGACAGCCTATCAACAGGTTAGTTTAAACAGCTGAATGTTATTTTACTGTATATATATTTCAGCTTTTAACAGGATTTTTAATTTTAAATAGTTTTGAGGTTTTTATCCATGTAATATGGCTGGAAGGCTGCAAGATGAGAGCAATATTTAATTCACGCTTGTAAGATATGGGTATTTGGAACCCATTAGAAATTGACTTTTTGTTCTCCCTTTTAATTTTGATTCTTTCATCAGAGATGCCAAGACTAATGCTGTCATGACAGATGGAGAGAGCTCATAGAGACATTGTACAAAAATTACTGGAGCAATGTGTCATTACCATGTAGTACCTTCAAAATGTCACAACGAAAGTAAAATTCATTGTGGAACAGGGCTCTTTCTTCAGGGACAAAGCTTCCTTTAGGAATAATTCCACTCCGAGGTGCTGGACGGAATCATACCAGTTTCATTTGCACCATAGAAAATAGCAGTATACATATGCTACATTCTTGTTCAAAATCACTCAACCACTCAGTGAGCGAGAACCTGCTCCCACTTGTCACCTATGTAATTCTGGGTGTCATTGACCCACTTCAGTTATTCCAGAGTGTTCCAACACTTTTGTATTTAATTTGGTAATACAGTTGATCAAATAATGCCAGTTATGTCAGTCTCATATCAGTTATTTACTATAAATACTTATTGGCTGTTTACTTCAAAAGCAGTGTGGCCAGCATGTTGAGGAAGGTGATTCTCCCTCTACACTCTGCTCTCGTGATACCTCACCTGGAATGCTGCATCCAGCTCTGGGGTCCCCAGCATGAGAGGGACATGGAACTGCTGGAGTGAGTCCACAGGAGGACCACAACAGTGAGCAGAGGGCTGGAGCAGCTCTGCTACGCAGACAGGCTGACAGAGCCGGGGCTGCTCAGCCTGGAGAAGGGAAGGCTTTGGGGAGACCTTACCACACGTTCCAGTACCTAGAGGGGGCTACAAGAGAGCTGGAGAGGGACTTTTCACATGTAGTGATGGGACAATGGGGAATGGCCTTAAGGTGAAGGAGAGTAGGTTTGGATTAGATATTAGGAAGAAATTCTTTACTATGAGGGTGGTGAGGCACTGGCACAGGTTGCCCAGAGAAGTTGTGAGCTCCCCATCCCTGGAAGTGTTCAAAATCACTGAATGGGGCTCTGAACAACTTGGTCTAGTGGAAGGTGTTCCTGCCCCTGGCAGAAGAGTTGGAACTAAATGATCTTTAAGGTCCCTTCAAAGCCGAACCATTCTATGATTCCACAATAACTTGTACACTGTCAGTGGTAGTGACCTATGCTAATTTCTGCAAAAACCATAGGGATATAGCAAAACTTTTCTGAGTGCAGAAAAGCTCCTGATTAATCTGAGTAGAAGAAATGAGGTACTCTTTCAAAAGTGTGTAGGTCAACAATTTTGGCTAGAGCAGTTGGCCATCACAGCAGAGTCCTGTAATGGCTCAGCATAAAAACACAGGGAAAAATTATGCAAGCTGCGTTAAAACACTGCCTTCGGTTTCAAAGTAAAGCATCAGAAGTGACACCATTTAAAAGATGATATAGTTCCACTCACAAGTCAGAAGGTTACATTTCTTATTCTACCTTCATGTTTTTTGTCCATGGAATTCTGTAATGGTTTTGCTGTCAGTGGGATTGAAAGGTGTCTCTATAAGAAAGGACTGTTTTGTTATGTGTGGCTCTCCAGCTATACAGAACTTTGTTAGCTGTGAGTAATCCACTAGAAAATGAATTTCCAGTAGCTACTGACATGTTTGAAAATGAACTCCAGAGCCAGATTAAAGACCACTGAGATTCTTATCCAGAATACAGATAGAAGCAGTGCAATGTTTTGTGGCACACATGGTCTCTGACCCTAGAAATTTCTCCCTGGCTCTTGGGAAGATCAAGCTCCTTGTCTACTTAGGCTTGATCCAGAGCCACTGAAACTGACGGCAGAACTCTCACTAACTCCCAAAAGCTGGGTCAGAAAAAAGACCATCTGCCTTTTTGTTGAAATTGTGTGCGGGAATGCAAACAGTGGTACTGTATGCAGTGGTAGTGGTGCTTTCCACAAGAAACTGGATGGAAACCACAGGCTTATTTCACACTGCCCAACCTTCAGATGCAAGTAGCTACCAGCTGCTACCACTGCTAATTTAGAGCTAAACTACTTTGGATCCCATTGCTAATCAAGTGCCTTCCACCTCTCTCTCCGTTGGTGAATGATAGAATACTAGATTCCTTTAAAAAGATTGAGGTATTCAATAAATTCAGCCATTTCAGAAGTTTCAAAGCCTCCACATCCAAACATCAAGACACCACTGTTGGTTAGGTGATGTGCAACATGCAAAATCCTTATCTGTCAAAAATGACATGTGAAAGGAGGAAAGGCAGAACCAGGTGGAAAAGTAGATTACCATGGTCCAAAAATCTTTCTTGCATATTTGCAGCTACTGCAAGAAAAAAAAAAAAAAAAAAAGTGAAATAATTACAACTTTGCCATAAAAATTGCAGAAGTAAATAAAGAGTAGAGTCATCAGGTCCTTCAAAAACAAGCTACCCATTTGGAAGGACCAGAGGTTTTCCTCCATGTGAGCTGGTGCAAAGGAGCCAAAATTTGTACCAAAGAGATTTACTGTCCATTTCGTTCCCCCATAGACTTTCATAAAGACAGTGACAAGTCCAGAGGAACAATAGTGCATCAGGAGGTTTGAATGACTGTGGAATAAATTCAGAGTGAGGTAATCAGTGGAAGACTGCGAGGAGGCACTACAAAGATTACACTGTTAAACTTAAAGCGTCAATCTTTCACGGTGCCGAACATTTTCTGAGAGCTGCAGCGTTTCGGTCCCTAATGAAAACATGCAGCGCTAACGAGAATGAGGCCATAAGTTCTCCTGGTGTGGTTGGTCACTCAAGGTGAAACAGAAAAAGCATCTGCTCCTGGATTGTTCAGAAACCCTGCATTCTTTACTTCAGACACCAGAGAAGCTGTGCAGAGATAAGTAAGCTCTCGGACTCTGCCTGCTGTTGAAAGGCACACACATACCCTTGCATATCTCTATCATATTATTTGGGCATGGGAGTAAATGACCCCTCTTTGGAAATCTATTCAGCTGTCAGATCAACCCCTTTATCTGTTTCATACTGTTGGCTGAGAAGACAAGGTTCCCCCCCTATCAACCCAATTTGGTGTTAACTGATTCAGCTTTCATCAGATTTTTTTCTGAACTCAGAAGAAACCCAAAAGCCAGATCTTTGGGGGCTTTCCAAATGAGGTCCAAAAAATCTCACTTGGCAAAACACTTTATGTAAGAATGTATTCAAATGAGCAGAAATGTCCCTGTAAGTGAAATGATACCATGAAGTGAAATGATGGGTGCAAAATGAGTGGCCTGGGCTATGCACATAAGGCAGCACAATTACAACTCTCTGTTCTGGATTTAAAACCTGCCTTCCAGCCCTAACAGGATTCTTTGGTGAGGACAATAAAAAGAGCTCTAAGTGTATTCATTTGTATTTATCTGAGCCCTCAAAGTACTAATAGCCAGAGGAAGAGCTGGTTTGGTAAAGAGCATAATTTTCTTTTGCTGAATTTGGTTCATAAATTAACTAGTGCTGCCTTGAACACAGCTAAGGAATTGTTGCAGGTTTGATACTTAGATTCCAGTTCCAGGTTTAAAGATACTCTTCTTCCAGCAGGGGCCCTGGAGATTTGTGCAGTAACGCATTACTAACCATGAGTAAGGATGCAAGGATCTGGACTTAAGCTAACAGAAGTGATGATGTGTGAAAGGCTTCTGCTTCATTTTGACATGGTGATACAAGGGATAGGCAGATTTTGGGACAGACCATCTTTATCTGTCTGGCAGTCTAGGGATTTAGGCTGTGTCTATCACTCTGGCATTTCTGTGTGCTCAGACAGCATCTGCAGGAAACATTCCCCATTATTTTCAAAGTAAAGTGGTCAGGGATGGTTATCCCAAGAGGCACCCCCAGAAGAGCTTCATTTCATTTGCAGAGGAGGTACTTGTGGGGAAGCAGAGAAAAGGGCGTTAGGGAAAAGTGCAGTCTTGATGTAGAAGTTAATGCAGACCCTCTACTTGGAAAGCCTTAAAAGGAATTGCATTCATTACCTCCTGGACCCTCAAATAGGGCCACCCTGCCTGGGCAGCTAAAAATGGTGCCCTACAAGGAATCCTATTTAAAGAGATTTCCCTGGATGAATAGCTCCACCTTACACCACCACATGCACGCTAAGAAAGCCTGTACCCCTCTCTGCCCAAGACACACTCCGCCTCTCAGGCTGCCCCATGTACTCGGAGCCAGGGAGACTTGGACCCTCACTGCCAAAACCCCAACCAACCCACAAGGAAAAGATTCCCTTATGTCCTTTACAGAGCAAATGCATCCCAGGAATGCTGGAGTCACCTGGTAGGTCAGCACTCACTTCAACCATGCTGCTAGTGTGAAATCTTGATTTTTCACCAGCAGAAAGAAATTTTACTGTGCATTTTTACATCAGGTTAAGGTTTGAACCTCTCTACCTTGACAGAGTCCCTGTAGCATCCAATTTTTATGGATACCTGAAGAGTCCTCCTGGAATACTAATGTTCTCTTGTTCTTTAGGTGTATATTGCAAGCATCACAAACATATTTTTATTGGTATTTGATGGCTGCTTCATTTGCCAAGTACTCATATCAAATTTATGGAAGGCTATTTCTAAGTTATATAAATGTGGGAAATCCCTTTTGTTGAGACATGCCATTAATCATGTTAGTGCCTAGATCTCTGTGCCCTCAGACCAGCAAGATATACTGCTTCAGTGTCTACAGCCAGCTCCTAAAAATACACTATCTTCCGACTGATTTTATGCTCAGAAGAGATGGGATAACCTGGTTCTTTAACAATCGGCTGTCACTTCAGCATTCTCTCTTCCTTTTCCCTCGTATTGCCGACACCTTTGCATGTTTAAGACTGAATATGTGGAAAGAGTGACATGGGAACTGCCTCGTCTTGAGTGTCGATACCACTCACAGCAGTGGCAGCAGGGATGCCAGTACAGGTCAGGATCAAATGAAGGCATTGCTTAGCATTTATGTGAGTGTATTCCCAGATTAGGAGCAACCAGCACTCTCAGTAATCTCCATGAGTGACAGCCAGGTCTGTCTCCTGCTATCCACAATCATACACCACAAAAAGAGACGCGGTGCATGAGTGCCTAGAGGTTTCATTATAGAGCCACTGACTCTTTTCTTTACCTATGCCTATGAAAGTAGGTCTATTGGAATCCAGCTGAACCTCCCTCAGTTTGTCTCTGGTCTCTGTCACTCATCCTCCCTTTTTCTCTCTGCCACAGATCTAGAGACACAAATTTGTCTACCAAACACCTGATGGGTTCATCCCAGGCCCACCATTAGTCAGAATAAGTGACAAGAGTAGGCTAATTAAGTGCAAATAAATCACCCAGAAATCTGTCCCCATGCTGCTGCACCTGCAATTGTTTACGGATATTTTCCAAAGTTTGTTCCATTAAGTCTTCACTGACTTGAATCTGGTGCTTGGGAAAAATCTGCCTGGGTAAGACCTGCTGACATGATGGCTAGGAAGTGACAGGGCTGCCACATCCTGTGTCTGAGCTATGCAATGCACCATGCAGTTGACCTGCACATGTACAGCAAGTCTGACACATTCCAGAACTGTGGACTCTTGGAACAAGTCATCTCTGCACCACTTGTGCAAAGATTTTGATGTCTACAGAAGTGTCCTTTCCTGTGGGATTTCCATGTTAATCAAACAAAGCTGCTAGGCAATATATTACACTTAGAAGCACTGCGCTGTCGCTAAAATTTTTAGGCCAGGAAGGTCACATCTAATCATC
Organism: Melanocharis versteri; assembly: GCA_013397845.1. Classification (NCBI taxonomy): domain Eukaryota; kingdom Metazoa; phylum Chordata; class Aves; order Passeriformes; family Melanocharitidae; genus Melanocharis; species Melanocharis versteri. Next base: position 360,476 of record VZTG01002166.1, on the reverse strand, counting down.
TTTCCAAGGAAAAAATCTCTATTTAATTACTCCACTGGTGAAAAACATCAGCAATAGTCAAGCATGTGTCATTGAATCTCTTCTGTTTCACATTGTCGGGTGCCTGGCCCCCCACAGCACAGCAGAAACTGGACTGGCTTCTGCAAGAGATCTGACCACTGAACACAGAGGTCTGGAGAGCACCGGTCCTAGCACTGAGAGAGTAGCTCTCTCCAGACCAGTCCAACGTTAATCCCACCAGTAAGTAGGCCAATTTGTGCCAAATCTGGTTTTTCCTCTCCTGTGTCAAGACCACCCACCAGCACAGGGCACTGAACAGCATCTATGACAGAAAGATTTTAACCTCAGCTAATGGCAACCAGAAAGTGACAGACTCATTTTCTTATTACCAGTCTTCTTAGGACTGAACAGGCAATTATTTTCTTGAGACTGCTTCTGTGTACTAAATTACATGGACTATCTCCAAAGAGCAGTGACAACTCAGTAAGCTGGGTGTAAGCTGGGTTACCTCTCTTGCCAACCCACAAACTGCTCTCAGTAACCCCGCAGTGGTGTTGACAGACTCCAGAAATAGCCATGAACAGTGTTTTCTTACTAGATGTAGGTCTGGGTCGTATCAGTGGGGGAGGTGAATTAAAAATGACAAGGGGAGCCATTCCGACAGGTCTCATCCCTCTCTACACACACTCTCCAAAGGTGGTACTGAACCTTGCCCCGCATGCAGCCCCTTGTAAACATGAGTGATCCCTTTTGAAGCTGGAACTGGGGGTGCCTGGCACTTCTGTGCTTCTCGCTTCTCTAATATTTCTCCTCACATTCCTCCACTGTTAAATGAATGGCACGACTTTCTCAATGTTTTCTTTTTCCCAACACTTTCTTACAGTTTTCATTTAATTTTAACGCAAGGGCACCAGTCCTAGTTTATGTCATAATAGATGGACAACAATAGTGCAGTTTAACTAAAATAACATGCTAAACAGTGCTACATGTTGACGGAGTCATGATGGATAAAATGTGGAGTGTTTTGGTGGTTTATATCTTCAAAGAAGAGCTGGCAAGTGTACAACGTGACAAATGTATTTAAGAATCTATGCCATTCAAATGATACTACCACATGTCTGTTTGGGATTTTTCCCGTCTAAATGTGGGAATATGGGCACAGATTCACTTGCATACTGTGTTCTTCTAACATAAAGTGTCGGCATCTCCGAGGGTGTGTCGGTGGCACCCGATGTCACCCGACACACGCTGCAAAGGAGACAGCCGAAATAAGCGCACGTTGTGTGTGCCAGGCAGTCTTCATTTGTTTATTTCATGCAAAAAGGAGGGGATCGTGCTCAAAATATTCTCGCTGGAAATTTGTATCAGCATGGAAAGAGAAAAACGTATCATTTGCATTTCAAGGCACTGCAAGTCCCTATCCTAGCTGAAGTCGTCGGCATTTATGGTACAAAGAGACCGGCTCCTGATGTGAGCGACAATGATGTAAAAAAACCCCACTAATTCACGTCATCTTGACTGAATTATTCTGCATTTACACCAGTTTCACTAAGATGGAAGCTGGCTCATGGTCTTTACACATATATATTTTGTGTTTTTTCTCCTATTGTTTGTCACAATAAGCCACCGCCTTTGTTTATTATTTTTTATTTGGGCAATGTATTCATATTCTCAGAGTCCATCTGCTAAAAGTATCCTATTTAAAAGAAGATGGCATCATTAGCTACCCTCTCTCGCTATAAAGAAAGGAGCAGTTCCCATATTTTTACCCAGTTCAGTGGCTCAGTGGATGCACTAATCTTGCTGAACACTTCAGTTTAGATGGTATATCAATGAGGCATTCAAACAGAGCAGTTTATACACAAAAATTCTGTCTGCTTTGTAAAAGATTATCCTTTTATAAACACTCTGCGGAAAACATAAAAGCAAATAGGGGACAGCACATAGGACAGGAAAGATGTTAGAAGGGAGATTAATACTGAATGGGTCGAAATGAATGGTGCTTACCAAAACGAGGTCCAGATACTTTGGCTGCAGTGAAACATAAATAATGGGAATGACACATCGTTTATTCGGGATAATGAGTTGATCCGAAGTAGGGGCCTAGAACAAGAGATTAAAGATTAAATATCCATCTCCTGATGAATATCAGTAGCAAACTTTAACCTTTTCCTTCCAAAAGCACAATTTCTTTGAATAATCATGTCAGCACAACGCAGTGAAGAAATGGGCTAAAGCAAACTTAAATCACATTCTTATCCTTATCCTGAAAGAAAACAGTGCTTCATATTTTAAGACACAGTATTGCATTTTTATTTCCAGGCTTGTAACTCTTTCAGAATAATTATATGAGAACACAAAGATTTTGCTTGATGTTTTGTATTAGAAAAATCTGGCTTTAGCATTTATTGCTTACATTTTAGTTCTCTGCAATAATTGAAGAAAGAACATGCCCATCCTGAACATTCACTTGGGTGGAGAGATAATGACAAAAAGCAGCCTGCTGGAAAAGCACAGCATACCACATGCCGAATTAGAGTCTTGAATGCAAGGAGGACTTGGAAGATGTCACAAGCTTTGGATCGGGAAGGGCTGGAAGTGTAGTGAAGGGGGAAAAGGCACAGACAACTGGGGACAGCAGGCTGACTGTACTGCAGTGCTGGCAACCCGTCCAAGCTGGTCAATTAGTGGCACTTCTAGCTCAAGATGCTGTACTGCAACTGAGGCAGAAGACATAGGACAAGCGGGAATCTGGATAGCTGTGGCTTGCCCAGAACTTGGAACAGAGCAGCTGCTGGATGCATGCAGCCAGCCAAGCCCCGCATTGTGGTTTTGTTGCTGATGGCTGCCTCCTGCAAGAGGGATAAAACTGGGGACAGAGGGAGGAGGGAGGAGGGGGCGAGACTTTCAAATGACATTTAGAAAACAGCCAAGCTAGAATGCAGGAGCGAGTTCAGCATGCTCTCACCTGCTCCATGGAAAGGGGTTCACGAGCAAAAGGAGTTTGAGGTTTCATTCCGCTCTCTAGGGAATGTGCTGTCCCAGTGCCAAACCAGCACGCATGTACAGCTGGCAGTTTCTCTGCAGAAGAAGCCTCGTACTGGAAGCTGTGGAAAAGTATCCATTTTTTCTTGGTAAATATTTGCATGCAAAAGCAGATATTCCCATAGGTTTTTGTGAGGCTCTGCAAACTTGTTAAAGGGAAGGATTTTTGGATTTGTGCTGGGGGAGTGTGCATGCACAGACACGCAGTTCCAGTGAGGACATGGTGCTGGGGGGTGAGCTCACTGAAATGGTGTCTGGAAGGACACTGAATACCTTTCAGACAGCATGACTTACCTTTTGCAAAATTCACATTTTGGCAACAGAACAAAAATATTGCCATTTCACACTGTCCCTTTACCCCATGAATTCAGATAGGATTTGATGTGTTTCCCTCTCCTCTTGAGTTGGAGATGCGAGTCCTCTCAGGCACCTTTCCTCATAGGCTGCACTGCAACAGCATCACTCCGCTGCCTTCATCCTAAAACCTCCTGAAGACCTCGTGAAAAACCCCCTGAAACCTCCTGCTGTATCACAGTTAATATACCAAGAATAGGACTGCAAGGTCAAATAAATGCAAGTGGAGGAAGAGGACTTGGGATGCTCTGCTGGTAGAGGGGGCAGAGCTGACAAATCAATAGCAAGGGTGTGAACAGAGGACATATGGCTGGTTATCATCACGGTCAGCCAGGACCAGGCTCTGCAGGGCTTGGCTTGCCTAGGCAGTCCATGCTGGAAAGAGGGTTGGGTTTTCCACCGCTGCTTGCAATGGCAAAAGGAAGTGGAGGTCTGTGTCAGTGCCAAAGCAGCAGCCTCTCCTCTGGGGAACCAAAGCACTGCTCTCCAGGGACATGGACCACTGTGCTTGGCTCAGCTGCGCTGCCCGTTTTCAGCACCCTGCACTAATTTCCAGCCAGACAGGCTTTTATCCTTGAGACACGAGCAGCGGCTTTCCTTTTATTCAGAAAGAAGCATCCATTTTCGAGCATTATCGCAGCACAGATAATAAATATTACAAGCAGCAGAGCTGTGAGGGGGTGCCAGAGGCCTGCTGCTGACTGATGCCTGACCTCTGCAAAGCCCACGTCACCGTGTCACATCACAGTGCTTGGCTGTGCAAAGGGGACCATCCTGCCCGGGGGCACACAGCGTCGCAGGAGGGGCAGGACCCCCGCTGCCACATGTGCTCCTTCTCTCAGGGGGCCAAGGGGCTCCTCACATGGCAAAAGACACTCCCTGTAAGGTCTGCAGGGGATATTTGAGGGATCCTGCAATGAGAGTTTTTGTAGACACACACAAAACCATCCATGTATGTTGTAGGGGAGAGAGTACGGTCTCAAAGGCCCCCACTGTGGCACAAAGTGGGGCCCCCAAGGCTCCTGGTGGTCCCAAGGCTCCTGATAGCCTGCACTGACCTTTCTAGGGAGGGAACTGATGGCGTTGGGCCTTCCTGCCTCACTTCACCTCCCCTCACCTCACTGCTAATGAAGAGGAGGAGCAGCTCCCAGATGATTCCAGCACATGGCAGTGGGCTCTTGTACCTAGGAAGTATTTGTAACTTGGTTTAAAATTAGGCCTTAGTAATGTGAAGATGGTGATGAGAGCAGCATGAGAGAGAGAACAGACTATTCCAGGAGTATTTGTCCAAATTCTGAGGCTAGAAGTGAGTTTTCCAGGGCTTCTTTCAGTATGTAACTGGAAGCTCAACTTTTCAGCTGAAATCCCAAGAGTTTTTATTCATTGTGAACTATCTGCCTGAACATCTGATTATGCACAGGAGTGAGGCTTTTGGGCTCTAAAATTAGATGGAGAATGTCCACTCGGAAAGAAAGCACAAATTTCTTGTGAAACCGCTCTGGGAGGAACCAAAACTCAGGTGTTCACAGCTTGACTTGCACAAGGGAACTGTATTTTAAAACATCTGTGAGTAAATCTGTGCAAAAAGACCTGAGTTTTCTTAGCAAACTGCCCCAGCACCCCTATCCACTGTGCAGTTTGTCAGCTGGGGGGTGACAGGTCATGGTGCCACCCAGCTGCTCCCCTACAGCCACCGTAGCGTACACCAAGTACAGCACCCCTCGCCCTGGGCTTGCTGTGTAATCCATGGGAAGAAAACAGCTTGTACCAACAGCTGAGGTGAATCTCACCCAAAAACACCTGTCTCTCTTCTTTGGTTACTTGAATCTGCCCCGTACAATATTTTATTAGGAGCATGTCATTAATGATGCAGGTATTGATATAGAGCCTGTGTTTTTACAGGTGTGAATGATTTGCCAGGTCCTCACGTATTCTGATTCAAATCATCATGTCATTTTTGACAGTGCAAGCCTTTAAGGAAACAAAAATGTTTTTACAGTGCCAGTGTGAGTTTACTAGGTGTAGGTTGCCCAATTAGCATCCAGAGGGGCTTGAATTGGGCATAATTACCAGAAATTTAATTCTCTTAAATCATAGGATGAGAAACTTAGAGTATGACAGACATCTTTGGACACTGAACCTGAATCCAAGTGTCACACCAAGCAGTCATGGAATATGGGGACATTTCGACCTGTATCTTTTTACAGATCTGAAATCTGGGTTTGGGTCCAGTAACTGGCAGCAGTAGACAGAAATGCACCAACAAACCTTATGCATGCCCCTCTAAGATGGAAATGGCCTGTCTGCACCTGGTCCAGTTCAGGGAGCAGGGCTGAAGAGCACCTTGAGGCAACCTGATACTGGGGCAGCTAGCAAGGTCCTGAGGGGTGCTGGAGGGTTTGGCAGCCAGCAGCAGATCACGAGGAGCTGTAAAGACAGGCTGCCCTCTTTTTGCCCCTCGGGGGCCAAGCAACACCCTGCCTGGCAATTCCCTTCACATCAAAGGAGCCTCCAGAGGCCCTGCTGATGGTCATGAGGGGCTACAATACCAGTGTAAATCTGCTTGAGCTGGGTTAGCAGTGTGCTCGCATATGGTCTTGGATTGTACCTTTCCACAAAGCAGCTGTACCTCTCAAATAAATACGTACTGGGCAAAGCTCAGAAATGCATCTTTCTGGAGATTATTTCCATCTGCACATCACAAAGGATATATTGATTTAGCTACACTCCTGAGATCAGAGTGGAAACACTGCATAGCCAGGAAGCAGACACATATGCTGCTTATCAAAGCTATACATACGGTACAGAAAGGCACCAGTGTGGAGAGCAACCAGCTATATTTGCACCAGCACACAACCTGTCCGGTAATTCTCTAAAATAAAGGAAAAGGAAGTGCTGAATGCTACTGTTCCTGAGCCGTGCGAATGGCATGTGAGGAGCACACCATCCCGGTTGAACTCATGGACATGAGGAATCTAAAGCTGACAATGGCTGTAGCTGTCAAGGATTGCTCCCAAAGCCTGTGTATTGATTGATTTATTTATTTGTACTTCTTGGAGCTCCAGAGAAATGCAGTAATTGACACAATGGGAAAGAATATCCCAGATGAGCTCCAAGTGGACCCTGTCATCAGAGCAAGGCTGTATTCTCTCTGCAAAGGTCTTTCACCCATCCACAAGGAGGACAAGTAACACATTCCTCAAAATTCACGGCATCTGTGTTTCTAGATGATGACTTAAGCCCAAAAATTACCGAGCAAGAAAGTCAGTTACGTAGATCGTGCAGTGCCACTGTGTGCTGGCAATGTACATACCTCAGAGTGGTGCAGGAAATTGTCAGTAAAATGGTCATCTGTGGAGGCAGAGAGGACACCGTGGTCTCCTGCAGCACTAATCTTTCCTGGTGTCTCTGGGATAATAGAGGACAAGGAAAGTTACTAGAGGAAAATCACAGAATCATTTGGGTTGGAAGAGACCTTTAAGATCATTGAAACTGACTGTAAACCCAGCACGGCCAAGTCCACCACTAAACCATGTCCCTAAGTGAGTTTACTAGATATGTGTTGCAGTGCTACATTGTACGTCTTTCAAATATCTCCAGGGTTGCTGAACCAGCCACTTCCCTGGGCAGCCTTTTCCAATGTTTGACAACTCTTTCCATGAAGATTTTTCTCCTAATATCCAATCTGAACCTCTCCTGGCTCAACTTGAGGCCATTTCCTCTTGTCCTGGCCCTTGTTACTTGGATAAAGAGACTGACTCCCACCTTGCTACAATCTCCTTTCTGTTAGTTCCAGATATAAAAATAAGCACGTATAGGATGATCCTTGTACTTATTTCAGATATTTTCTGGCTTTTTGTAGTTTTGTAGTTTACCATACATCAGGCCACAGTCAGCAGAAATGTCTCTGGATGTGGGAGCAAAGGTTTATTAAGTTCTTCTCTTTTCTTACCCCCAACCACTTTTGTACCTCTCCTATAGCTCGAGCTACCCAGCCCTCAGCGCTGAGTCAGCAGGACACATCCCATCAGCAACCCTCAGCCACTTCCATGCAAAATCCTTGGGCTGAGTTTAAAATTCTGCTAAATAGCTTAAACCAAATTGTCTTTGCTGCAGAGCCCATGCGTTGAAGTCATCAAACAATGTCCTACTGCTGTTGTGTGTGTATCCACAGAAGATTTCTTTCCCTAGACAAAATGAGGATGAAAACCCTCCCTTATGAGGACAGGCTGAAAGAATTGGGATTCATCCTGGAAAAGAGAATGCTCCAGGGCGACCTTATTGCAGTCTTTCAGCACCTACAGGGAGTCAACAAGAAAGATGTAGGCAGAGTTTTTAGTAGGGCTGGTAGTGATAGAACAAGAGGTGGGTGATGGTTTTAAACTGAAGGAAGTTAGATTCAGGCTACAGATCAAGAAGAACTTATTTACAATGAGGGTGGCAAAATACTGGCAAACATTGCACAGGGAGGTGGTGGATGCCCCATCCCTGGAAGGTCAGTTGAGTGGGACTCTGGGCAACCTGGTCTAGCTGAACATGTCCCTGCTCATTGCAGAGCGGTTGGACCACATGACCTTTAAAGGGCCCTTCCAACCCAAACTATTTTATGATTATGTAACAAAGAAGCCTTATATTGGTGTTATTTGGACATTTTCAGGAAGATGAAGGCCAAGAATCATTGGTTCTGACAAAAAAATTGCTGAAGTGCCCTGAGCACCAAGATAGAACTATCATCAAGCTCCTTTCATGTCTCCTCTACCAGTCTAATGCCCTGTGTAAGTAAGAGAAGCATAAAAAAGAAATCTTTGATGGCTTCAAAAGACAGCACCCTTGAAGCAAATGATTGATTACCTGACAATGTTCAGGTGAAGAAAGAAACAGTCACTCAAAAACACACGGCCACCTTCTACAGTCAGACTGAGACCACTTGCGAGTCCAGGATGGCTGGATTGAGGCACAGCATAATGCCTGCTCACTGGGAAGAGATGACTCTGGATGCTTGACCTCAAGACTTCCATCTGACCCAGGTACAGATAGAACTAACCTGGGAGAAAGGGGTCAGGGAATCCCAAACCCACCAGTTTCCTCAGCACAGGGTTTGCTTGCTGTGTAGCTTTGCCATCCAGCAAAAGAGACCTCCTCCTGAGCAAGAGATGCAGAATCAGGCACAAAAAATGGCATAGCTGCTTCTCCCTGGAAAATTCCACCCAACATCTGTGCAGCAGCTGGATTTCCCAAGTCTATTATCTCATTTCACTGATCTGAATGAATTTGCTCTCAGAACAGTTGCAGATCTGTATATATCACTCATGGCTTGATTCACTATGTTTTACCTGAATGAAATATTAATTAGCTACACTGTCTTTTCTCCTCCCACCACTAAATGCTAATTAATTGTAATTCATGTTGGAAAGAAAGTGGCACATGAATAGTTACTTTGGCCCAAAACATTAATCAGTTGTAAAAATCCAAACCAAATCTAGTCAATTCAGAGTTTGAAACACTGCTGGGGAATAAGTTTGACTTCAGTCTCATTCTTGTCATTACCAGAGTCTAAAATACATTTTTTTCTACAGATTCAGCCAGCGAGATGCATCACTAATATACTGTCTAAGTATGGGGTCTCTAACTCATCTTGGACATTTCCTTAATCCCAGAAAAGTCCCATAAGAGAAAGCATGGCTGCGGTGTTTGGCACGAAGTAAAGACACCAGACAGGCTCTGGAACCTTAAGTTTGCAGGTTTTGATCCAGAGTCACTTAAAACAGCTTTACCATCACTGCAACTCAAAGGCCATAAACATTTTTGCCACAAAACACATAAGCTTCCCACTGAAATGGACATATGTGCTGACAAGTTCTCAGCAAAAAGGATGTTTTATGTGAAGATCCAGAAGTATGAAGAATACACTTAAGACATGTATTTCCAAGAGGCAATTCATGGGGCAGGTGTACTCCTTAGGGTGTATTTATCTTGCAGGCTTAATGGCCACAACTAGTTTTAGACTGAAATGTCACATACTTTTTTCTCTTTTCCTTTTTTTTTTATCTGACCGCTGTTTACGACACACTCTGCAAACAAACTGGGCTGCTCAGCTCTGCATTTTCTAACGGCGGCAGCCTTTCTTCTTTCTCCCTATAACAAAAATGCTTTGAAGTCCTATGCTGTTAGTTACAAGTATCCTGATATTTCCCCAGCAAGGATGTAATAGGAGCCAAAACAAGCCTCCAGGTGCCAATATTGCACCTGACAAATTAGGCACACGACTGGAAAAGGATGGGCCCATCCTTCTGCTTAACGTTCATTTCCTCTCATTTCCACATTAACAGGAAGTAGTTGGAATGGAAAAAAGACTTTCCTTAAAGACCCGAACTATCAAAAGCCTGGGGCTGTTTCTCCTTGCAAACAAAAAACTTGGAAGCCAGCTACGTCCTATGATTTGGAGCTCATTTACAGTGACTTATTTAACCCCTACTGATGGCACGATGAACAGGATGTTATGATTTATTTAACACTTAAAGCGGGTGTGAGAACAAGGTGGATGGTGCCCTTAGATGTAGTCTTTTCATAATTTATTGCTCCAAGTGCTTAATTTTTCCTCAGGGAAGCCTTTGATAGCCGGCTGCTGCAGTGTGGTTAAGTGTGTGCATTAAGCTGTAAAGCAAAAATATTAACAATACTAAAAATAATAACCATAACCAAAGTTACTATTTTGCATAACAAGAACTTGCACGCATTGCTTAGCTGAAACTCTGAAGTGATATCCCCACACCGACCAAATTGACTTGAGGATATTTAATGGAGCAGCACAAAGAGTGTTGGATTTACCTTCTGAGTTCTTGAGCCGCACAAACACAAAGCAAACTCACTCTTGCAAAACACCGCATGACTCCTGGAAGGCCACTGGAGAACCGTAACAAAGTCAGCTGAAAAAAAATAAAATTACTAACATCTCCTGCGCTGGTACCACAGGGGACTCTGACCAAGAACAGAGTCACAAAAAATGTTATGTTTGACTGACTTTAAAGTTGAACCACTGCTTAATAATGTTGTAGCATCCCTCAGAGGGTTTATCTTAAAGCACCTTCTTTTGAATGGTCCGTAATCTTTATCTGGGATACAGAACTATCCTTTAGAAACCATTTTCATGTCAAAGTTACTCAGTGAAATAATGTATAGATCTCCTGCTCTCTGGAGATCAGTGTTCAGCTCTGCTTCATGTCATTACATTGAAGGCCCTTGGTGACTTTAGCAAGCATGATCTGTAGGAGTGCTTGCACCTGTGGATAAAGGACTTCAACTTTGAATGTTAAATACCTATTTCAGGGGGGTTTTTTCCCTCTTGAGAATGCATGTGTGTGAGCTAGTTGTATTTTGATATAGACAGGCAGGTGATTCATTTCACTTTTAGGAGATGAAGTAACGATTTTAGCAAATTACATTTGTCTCTTTAATCTTATATTTCCATGCACACTGAGTTAAATGTTGTAAAACTATCAATTCTGTCAAAACCTAACAGAAAGAAAACAAGAAACCCTGCAATCTTAATGTCCAAACTGACTGGTGATTAACAGGAATTAAATGTGCAGGAATTCCAAATCTTTTCTGATCGGAGATGTCTAGATGACTTTTGTTTTTCCATAATTGTATGAGGTTCCTACATAGTATTTAAGAATCAATTATATTGCAATTGATGTAATTAACTCTAATAATCCAGTAAAAGTCAGTAGGAGGGCTATTCAAGTCAATAGAAAAGAGAGACTATATTATGAAGGTGTTATTAACCTATACAGATTTTTACTAGACATTTCCTTTTCTTACATAATAAATATACAGTGATGAGGAAGGCTGTCATTATAATTTAATGGGAACAATGGTTCATCACTTCCTTTCCTGTACAAGCCTTAACTAATTCTACATACAGTGTATAAGTAAAATGAAGTTAAATGAATCTCGTAAATTAGCTATTAATCATCCATCAATCATCTGTTGCTCCGTGATTAAAATCTGCATTGCATTCAGAGCTGGGAAAGGTATTTGGGGAGTGGCAGGAGCTGCATGTACATCTTCCAATTAATTTATTCATGCACTTCCATTTTGCATTGCCAAGGGTACTTACTGAAACCAGTCCTGAAGTCAGAGAAAGTCTCCTGAGGAAAGTTCCAGCCCTCCCCAGAATAAAGTAAAACTCTCATTTCCATATTTATAGGCATCGCTCTGGCTTTAAGCATTGTTGCATATGAGAACCTCATTCACGCTTCTCAATTCAGTCAGACAACTCTTTTTGGGGGAAGAAAGCAACACTATGAAGTCAGGGAAAGTGAGGCAGTGGTCTGCTATATGCCTTGCAAAGCAATGAAGAGAATTCCTTCCAAGATCCTAATCTCCTGTCTTATGCTCTAAGTCTTTTGCACTGCTCAATGAGGTAAAAGTGAGTTCTGCCTGAATACAGCCATTAAAATCCTGCTTTTTCGGAATTTCTGTCTTCACTTTCATCAAGCTGAGCATAAGCCTTATTACATATGGAAGACTGCATTGATCTCATTAGCAGAACTGCTTGTCTTGGCAGTAGACAAAGATCAGTTGTCTGTGCTACTGTGATTCAATATATTAGTTGCCTTCTGAGAGACTGGCTACAGGTGATCCTCTTATCTTGCATCTTGGCAGCCTCAGTCTGGGCAGCTCTTCATGGCATCGTGCTTCTCTCTCTCAAAAACCACGCTGGACCATTGCAGGCAGCTCCAAAGCACACCCAAGTACACAGGGACTTGGTGATACACAGTGACCACTTTTCTACACAGAGCTGAGCTGATCAAAAGAGGCCCAGGAGAAGGCAAGGGCAGTGTTTTCTTTATTCTGGAGTAATTTAAAATCAGAATAAATATTGAACTACCTGGATCCTCTGTACGCTGTTACTGAATATATGCAAAGAATGAGACTGGGACTGAGGAGTGGAGTTTTGTTTGTCTGCTATCAAAATACTTTTTCAAATATCTTGGGAAGAGGGTATAATTTTTGAAAGCTCTTCTTATACAGACCCCCCTCCATCTTTGTTCACATGTTATCGCCGCTTTGGGTAAGACGTAGTACGTGTACTCAACTAAAGAAAGAGGGAGCTGTGATGTTGCAATAAATACAACACAGAGGAGTCCAGTAACGCTTTGTAACTACAGTGCTGATTTTTTTTTTAAATCACAGCAGTAGGGCAAGTGCTCTACAGATATCAATAGTTGCACCAGAGCTGACCTATGTTGCATAGAATGAATGAGCTTTGACTATAGGAACACAGATAGGCAACCCTGCTGACTCCTGCTGAATAAACCTATTGTAAAGCTGGCAAACAGCATCCTTCCAGGGCTCTTGGACTTGTGGCTTCATCTAGTCTGGGACTCCTCAGTGTTTTATTCTTTATAACAGCATCATACTTTCCCATACTGCTAAACACAGAAGACATTTCTGATGTTCACATTGCAAGCTTCACTTGCGGTGTACTTGATTTGGTGGTGCTTGACAAAGCCTTTGCTTTAATTCAGGAGCCAGTTCTGTGATAACAAGGACATAGATGGAAAACCGGTGCTCCATGAGGCATTAAACCTCTTTTTTTCTTGTTGTGGGCCAAAGCAAAATGCCGACGGGTGTCAGACAGCCCCACATACCAATAATTAGTTCACCACAGCAGGTGTATTTGACCACAAAAGCTATTCTTTGAAAATGAGATCTTTTCTTTTGGGAGAATTGTAATGCCTAACTTCCAGGCATGGGAAGCACAGTTGCGATGAGGTTTAAGCAGAATGACACGTCCTCTGCCGCAGACAACACCCAGGGGCTGAGCTGGGCTGCCCTACACCGTGCCAGCGCTACCTGAGAAGCACAGGACTGCTTTTTGGGTGTCTTTGGAACTGCAATGCCATGCACACGAGCTGTGCCAAAAATGATAGACTGAGAACTGTTAAAGTACAGCAATTCAGCAGTCAAAACTTCCTTTATTTAAATCCCCAAACACCACTCAGTTATGTAATAATCTCAGTTCTTTCATGCTCCACGAGCTTGCCTTAAATTGTCTGGAGCAGCTCCTCAGCCTCAGATAGTCCCAGCTCGCAGAAGGCAGTGGCACTGGGACGGTTCCCACCAGCTGCCGCTCTGCCTCGACTGCAATTGCATTTCACACACAAAAGATGACAATAATCTATCAAAAAAACCCTACAAAACAAAAAACCCCACCCTCCCCCTCCATTCGAACTGTCATCTGCAAGAAAAGATTCCAGTGTTTCAGCTTCCATGGAAAATCAATACTGTCTTATCTTTATTTTATTACTTAAAAAAAAAAAATATCTTGCGATGACAGTATTAGGTAGCACTGTGAAAAACAACTAAATATAGCAGTGGATCATAGTGGGTGTGAATGGAAAACAAAGGAGTCAGGAGCGGAGCTCCTGCTGCTGTTACGTCACTATAACACCCATAATTATGTTATTATGTACACTGCCCACTTCAACTATATCTGGACACCACTTACCATGATAAAAATCTGATTAATAACATGACATATAATCTTGGTTTCTTTGATGAGCGTTAACTTCTGTCTTCTATATTCTTTTTCAAACAGACAGGATATTTGTTTTGCCTCCCTTCTACAGGGAGTTTGGAAGAGTGAACATACAGGAAAAATTTAAAAAAAAGGTAATTTAAAATCTCATTGCTGGATTCATTTTATCTTGGTGTAAAAACATATCAAGCCACTTCTAAGGTGCTGCTATGCATAAATTCTCATAAATTCTACTCACAAACACCTAACTTTTATAAATACTATTAGCTCCACATAGAAATTAATCTGGATTTAGGGCATGCTTAGCTATAGAACTACTACACCTTTTTATCCTGAGCACCACAGCTTTCAAACATAAAATGCCCTTGTGTGAGGGGTAGGTGGTGGGTGGCTCAGGCACGGTAGCTCAGAGCCACATGGATCCCATGGGCTTTATGCTGGAAGAGGATGTCCGGTGTGTCCATGAGGATGTCCAGTGGGGTGGCCATCGCTGCTTCCCAGCCCTGGGCTGGATCCCTGAGGCGTTTCTCACACCCTCTTTCACTGCCTGTGCCCCAAAAAGCAGTACTGCAAATTCCTGCAACAGGACCGATGTTTGGACAAAATGAAGTGTTTTAAAGGCCTTGGGAACTTTTTTTTTTTAAATCTAGAAAGTGAGAGCGGGAAAAAACAAAACTGGCAGAAAAAAAAAAACCAAAAAACAGTGCCCTTCAAGATGAAAGATTTTTTTTTTTCCTTTAGCTAAATGGATATTGAAAAAATATATATCTTATTATGTCTTCAGCCCTTGAGGTTATCCTATCTGGTTTGTTTCACAATTCAGCAGGAAAAACCCTCAAGATATTTCTAAGATAACTGTTAAATGTCTGACTTTCATCTACAATGGAGGAAATCTGTATTGCCAACAGCTTGTTCTCAGAATTCCACCTTAAAACAGTTTTAGTACCACCAGACCAGAAGGGTTTGATGCCAAAGAGCTGTTCTGTCCTATTGAAAGCAGAGAATGGCTTCCTCTGCAATATGTACAAAGAGCAAGGAAATTTACTCAATTAATGTGAAACACAAAATGGCATCTGCCATCTGGAGATGCACACAAAAGCCACGGGCAGTCAAACACTTCTTAAGACTTTGGCATGTAAAATTAACATATTTTAAGACTTAAAGGGACATGTGAACTCCTAGCTTGCAAGGATTTCATGTTTCTCATGGCAAAATAAAATACACAATAGAATATTTCCAATGTAATGTCCCAGAAATATCAGTGCTAACCACCTACAAAAATTTGCCTGTGACATCAAGGCAACCATTTCTATACTCTTGGGTGGGAATTGAGTGGCTGTTCATTTAAATATGCATTTTTAAACAATGTACAGAATTATTCTTTCACTAAACTTTGGAACTACACTAAAGTATGGCCTTTTACTGAGACCTGTGTAAAAGTCTTGTTTCTTCTTGTGTGTGACAGTGTGAAAACACTGGTTTTATTTTTCATTGCAAAAACAGAGTGATGCTGACTAGTCAAGTTTAGCGCAGATTCAAAGGTCTCCCTTTTCTCCAAGCATTTTAAAGTATTCTCTTCTTGAATAAAATGAAGAAAGTTCAGCTCCAGTGTCTGTTCCCTTTTGTGTATTAAAAAACCCATACTGGTTTTAAAAAAACATGACATATGGCATCTAAGTGGTCACCGCCATAAATTATTCAACTTCTGCTCACTCCACAAAAGTAAATCTAACAAAATACAAAACCTGAGGCCTCCCTGGCAAATTCACGATTGTATGTCCTTGGCGGTGTTTTCAGCACACGTTTGGCCACACAGAAACAGTCACTGCACCCAAAATTTCCACCTAGGCACCCCCTGTGATATACAAATTCACCTGCTTTTCACTCTACCTGCATCCTCCATTCTGACACTCCCCAGGATCACCTGAGCTGAACCTCCTGATATTTTAAGGTACAGCCCTTTCCACCTACCTGTTAGGCACACACAGCACTGGTTTCACAAGCCCTGTTTTCTCCAGGATTTTGCTGGAGAAAGGGTGACAAAAGCAGAGGAGAGGAGAGAAATCAAATCCATTCCTGCTTAAGACTGCGTGGTTCAGCAGCAGTTTCCCATGCAGTGTTTGCTCAGGAGGATCATGATGCCCAAATAAGTCTACCATGTGTGTTTTGCAAAAGCAACCTTAATTCAGACACCTCCAGCTTCTCAGTCTTTTCTCTAATTTCCTTTCAGTGAATCTGTCTTCTTTTTTTTTTTTTAAGGCACCAAAGTGAACATTTCAGAATACACCAGAAAGGTGGTTCACGGCCAAGGACACCAAACCTGAAAGTACTTACTCATATGAGTGGTGATAATGTAGCCAGTGCAATACAATAGAATGATACACAGAGCATATATTCAGAAGTGTGGGGAGAGGGTGACAATAAGCTTAGCAGACCTGGAGTATTAAAGAAGTGTCGGGTGAAAAAAATTCTTAAACAGTGACTCTGTAACTTACTTTGCAAATTTCCTGGGTCTTTATATTGACAATGATTTGTTGTCTAATGATTGATTTTACTGATTAATTTTTAGTCGAAACACTCTTAGAAGTAACACAGAAAAAAAAACATAAGATCAAGCATAAGATAAAAAAGTCATCATTCCAGTATCAACATTCACATGGCCCATACATTTTATGCCACATCCTCATAGCAAAAGAAAAAAAAGTACATCAAACTGATCAAACTGTACACTCAGCCAGAAGAAGAGGGCTGAGAACGCAGTAAAGCAACATTTAAATTTTATTTACCAGTTTGTTGACTTGTCCTTGCATTTTTGAGTGTATGTGTGAGAGAGGAGAAACAGAGACAGAGAGAGAGGGAAGAAAATGACTCATGCCTGACAATGTTACCATGAAAATGGTCATAGCTGTGGGCTTCCCTGGGGGAATTTGTAATACCACAGCAAAAATCCAGCTAGCCTGCAATTACGGTGCCGGCAGCGAGTCCCTCCAGCAAGAGCCATAATGTCTGGCTACAGCTGGTGGGAGCACTCTGGCTGTGTTCCCCCACCAGGAGCAGCCTGGGCTCTGGGGACCAGGTGGCTGGTGTGGGGCGAAGCTGCTGGGACAGCCCCACACCTCCAGGCAGGCAGAGATCTCCCAAAAACTCCTTCCCACAGAGGGATGGAAAAAAGAGTGTGCTTTAATGCACGGCTCCCCTCTTAGCACATGCGGGCACATTTGGTGTGGGATCCATTCCCTCCTACTGCAGAATCCCATCCTGCAAAGGAAACCCTCAGTGCCACTGATGTGAAGGACTCTGTGTTAAAAATAAAAACACAGTCCTCAGCAAAAGCGAGCAGGGTTCCTGGGAGAGGAGCGTGAACCCATGCCAGTGACAGACTGGAAGTGCAACATGACGGAGACGCTGCTGTAACCGGACAGTTGAGGGATGAGCTGGGGTTTCCAGGCATGTCACAGGGATGACATCCCGCGGCTCTGGGGGCCGGGGCCGCTGAACCTGCTGCCGGCCAATCCTTGGAGTGTCACTTACATGAGCTCCAAAGTAATCTTCTGGCCCACCCTTCAGGAAAAAGATAAGATGTCATGATCAGCTAATAGGAAGTGACAAGAAGAGATAAAATGGATGGGGAGGGAGGGAAGGTTTCGGATTGAAAAGACATTATTCTTTCCTCTAATGCCAACCCTGCTAACAATAGGGCTGAGTTAATTAACGGGCTATTTGAGCACTTTCATCCATTTTTGCATATAGCATTAATTTTTCTACAGATACATATAACACAATTAACCTATAGCTTTTCAAACAATCAGACATGGCAATCCTTTCAAACTGGTGGGGAAAACATTGCACTTTTACAGAAAAAAAGGATTTAATTAGGGAAAGAGATTGAGAAGAGTCTTTGTTCCTCTACTCTTCCAGCCATTGCCTTCCATCTGGCATGGGAACCTATTACCAAGACATCTGAGCATCTTCCATATAAAAACAACAAGCAAACACACAAAACCCCCAAGTTTCTGGCTTTCCTCCCTCTTTAGAGTAGAAAATCCTATCTGTCAAGCTTAGTTCACTTGCAATTAAGAAATCTGCTTCACTCCCTAACGAAATGTTAGCATGTCACTTGACAAAGTCCCATTGAGCTCAGGGAGAGAGAGGTTTAGGCTGGAAAACGCTTGTAAAGTTTCTCCCCAAGTGCTGCTCCAACGGCACCTCTGACTGGGGGGGCTGAGCGCTACCCCCTGCAACCACCCCGCTGCACATGCACAAAGCCTCTGGTACTCAGTCAACTCTGCAAACTTCAACAAAAACCTAATCAGAAGTGCCAGGCTTTTAAGATCATAGCCCCGCCGTGATGTTAATCAGTTCGGTGGGGGAAGAAGCGTCTCTGGTGGGTACAAAGCCGAGGACAAGGGGTTGCGATCTCTGTGCGGCTGCCGTACGAATGACAAATAACAGCAGCGAGCTGCTGCCTTCGCCGGAGAGCCGAGCGCGCACGATGGGCACAGAAAGACTCCCTTTATGCTGCAAAGAATTCGCAGCTTAACCAAGCCACAATATGTTTTGAAGCTTTTGCCAAAAAGTACAAAAACCTGTAGTCAGTGTAGCTAGGCATTTGATAACAAGCATGGTTTCTTCTGCTCGACATATTTTCCTGATGTATTTGTTTGTAAAGGTAGAGATAAGTATAGTAACACAATCTGTTCCTTAATATCATAGGCAAAGAAAAATCACTAATCACTAGCTGCAACAGTTTACAATCTCTGTGAGACGGCCACAAGTGTATGTTTATTCTTTTATTCTAAATATCTCAAATGGAGCCTGATCCTGAAAACCCCTCTTCCTTCCCAATGATGCTTCTCTGCAACAATAATACTAACGAAAAGCAACTGCTGATGTAAGGAAAGAAAAGGAGGTGAGGCTCATATTCCCTACCCGATGCTTGTAATGGTTATTTTCACTAAAGATAAGAAAGCAGACTTGGATGTGCCATATCACAGAAACAAGCCATTCTGCCCCTATCTACAATTTTGACAGTTATCTATGGAAAATGCAGACTTGGAAAACTCTTAAGAATAATTATTAGAATTCATAGCCAAAATAACATACATCAGCCTTGATTAGTTCCATGAAAAAGCAGCCTTAAATTGGTAGTTTAAAAACAGGAAAATTAGCGGTATGATTAAGAATGAATGGCTAATAAAAAGAATTTTGCTAAAACAGATTAAGGTTCAGATCAAGGTCAGAAAAGGAACTGATTGAGGAAAACTGTCATTTTTGCTGGGACTCAGTAGCTGTTTTAGCAATGCTGTTTCCTCTGAATCACAGTCTTGTAATGAGAAATTACACTGCTGGGGTTAATAAAGACTTTGCTTGTCACGTTAGTTTCCCCAAAATTTAATTTAGAACATCATGCTCAAAGAAAAAGGAAAATTCCTTGTGTGCAACTAGACAGAAAGCAATATAACTAAGCTAAGTAACCTCTAGTAAAATGCAGGGTGAATTTGTGCCATGCTTCCAGTTCTTATGTTTGTTGTAAATTCTCTCCAGTAAAAGAAAAATAAATCTGCAAGTGGCCCAAAGCCCTGTTTGACCACCCCCTGTTTCTTCCAAAATAAACAGCTTCTGCTCACAGCACCACAGCCCCCCATTAGCAGAGTCTGTGCAGGGAAGTGCTCCCTAATGGAGTCTGAGATTCGCCTTTCTGCCAGCTTCCCCACTTCTTGGCTGTGAACAACCTTCAGGAGAGCCTGTCTCTGCCCCTTTCCTGTCCTGAGCTGAGCAAAGGCCTTGGATTTGTGGGTATGGTCTGAAATTTGGTGTTCCCAAGGAAAAGATTTACGGGGAGACTTTAGCCAGGCAAAGCCTGTCTTCCTGTGTGCAGGCACCAGCGGTCCTGTGCTGCGAACTGGATAGTGCCTAGAAGATATGGGCACAGCTAACCAAAGGAATTTCAGACCAGGACTAACCCTTTGCATTCAATTCCCTTCTGAAAACAACCCTATTCCCTGGTCATCCCACTTGCAGGGAGCTGGGGTAATTTCCGAGGATGCCAAAGAGCCGATGTGTGAGTGCTACCATCGCCTCACATTTTCACCTGGTCCCGATGGTGGGTAAGAGAAAGAGGGAGGCGCCACAAGCATTCCAGGGGTTCTCCTCCACCTTGTGCTCCCAGTCCCAGGAGACCTCGGTGCTACCGAGCTGCATGGCAGCAGAGCAGCCTGCTGCTCTCCAGGGCAGGCTCCTTTGGAGTGCGCAATTCCACGTACGCGCATGGATCCAGGCTCTGCAGGGACAACCGGCTGGGCAGCAACGAGAATTTTAGCATCAGTGAAACTGTCCGGCAACATCCTCTGCTTTATGGGTGCAACGCTCCAGTGAAATAAATCCTCATGCCTACAAATTGGCAGTTGCGAGGGGTTGGGATTTTTACTCTTTGGGGGCTCTTTTCCTGGGCTGGTACTTTGCATGAGAAGGAGCTGGCATGTCTGGCCCATGATGGGAGCTGTCGCAGCCCTCCTGAGCATGGGGCTGCTGCTCGGTGGCATAAGCTGTTGTTGTCGTTGTCACTATCACCAGGCCTGATCAGGGTCAGCAAGCCAACGCGAGAGCTGTTGTATAACCCCGCAATAAAAAGACAGTCCTTGTCCCAGAACACACTCGGGCTGCTTTTCTGACAAGCTGTAACAGGTTCTGCAGCGGCACCTTTTCTGTTGCTAAATAAAGAACTTCTGTCTTGCAGAGCCTAAACCCGTTGCTGAAAGATTGAAAGGAAAATGAACTAATAGGACAAAGGGGCTGTGTACCATGTTTTTTTAACGTTTGTTTGTTTTGATCTTAGTTGCAAGTAATTCACATGGAGTGAAGTGCATTGACACGCAGAAGAAAATAAGTACTCAATTTTAGAAAGGACAACTGCTTCGGACCAAACTGAATACAAAAAATCAGAATCATCCAGATAAGATTACTGTGCCAGAAATCACATTTTTATTAGTACATAAAACACATGTCACTTGACAATGAGTATCTGCAGCATGGAGTGAAATAACCCTCCAGCAGCGAAGTCAATATTTAAATCAATATCTCTGGTAAGGAAAATATCTTACTCATTGATATAGATTGGATTTTTTTTTTCCTTATGAACCTCTCAGGAGGTAAACAGCATATTTCTGTTGTAAAAGCAACTAAACAATATTGCCAAACAGGTCTAATCTTTCCTAGAATTCAATAGCATGGTGCTCTGAAATTATTAATGTTGTTATAAATGCCATTTGACCTTTATGTCAGGGATGTATTTCCTTTTCATAAAAAGGCACCTACATTATTTTGGGCCTGCTGTGCTGCATGTAAACACAGTAACTTCAGTGGGAGCTTAGGGCACTGTGGGATGATTTTTTACATTATGTAGGTACCTAATGATTCAGCTACTCAAGGCTAAAATCCATAAAAGATGTTAGTGCCCTTACATTAATTGCTGCAACAACCTCCATCCACTCCGGCGAAGCCGTGCAGCATTTCAGAAAGGCTCGCAGATTGCCGGGACCACGAGGAGGCTCAGAGAATCGTCACCTGGGCTAAGGGACTCTCAGGCTCTCCTCACCGGGCCGGTGCTGTGCTTTGCATTGCAGAGCCATTACAGATGGTAAAATATTCAATCCTGGAAGCGGTGTGCTGTTCCCTCCCAGTTTCCTGTTTTAATCACCTTTTTCACAAAGTCAGGCTTACTTGTTTCTTCTCCTTTTGACCCTGTGATTGCTTGGTCCCTTTCTGCCACTGGAAAAAAAACAACAGAGGAGGGGTAGGAATGATCCCATCTCACAGCCTGGTGCGAACAGACTTTTTTAGAGAGAACAGAGCCGTGACTTTGCACATCTTCGGAACGAGGCAAGTGTTAAATGCCTATTTCCCACCTCTAGGGGAGACACCCTAACTTGTGGGCTTTGCTATGAAAGACGGGAGCTGACACCACCATGAGGACGCCTCGCAAAGGAAGCAGGGCTGGGCGCGGTTCTGTTGGAGCCCGCAGGTGTGGGGAAAGCCCGTGCTGCCCCCCGAACGATTCCTAGGTGTCCCTGGGTACCTGCCCACTGCAGGGTGGCTCTGGCAGGCACAGACACAGCAGCGCGGCGCCTGGGGAGCTTCTCTCCTGAGCTGGATGATCCACAATGACAGTTTTGGATGTGGACACCTAAAATCAGCCTATGCTCTGCTTCAGGCTCCTAAAACCATTTGCTTGTTCAGGACCTTACAAAATCACCCAGGCACCTGTGTTCTACTAAAATTAATAGTATAGCACTTGCAAATGTTTTGAAAGGTTATTAGATGCCTCTCTACCGCTGAAAAAGTTGTCCTTCAATGCTTTGCCAGACTGAGTCCTTAGAGGTGACAGACTGGATGCATTCTTCAGATAATGGGAATAACTATTAGAAAGGATTCTTTTAAAGGTTCCTAAAAGCTCTCGCTATATAATATAAAAGCCAAATTAATTCAGATCACAAAAAAAAATCAAAATTCTTTCCCCCAGGTTATAATCCCTCTACAGAAATATCTTCCTCTTTCTTAAAAACCTCGATCCAACCAAAAAAACCTAGGTCTATAAAATTAAATTCCATTTCCAGCTTTGATTATTCAACAGGATAGGGTAGAGTTTTAAACTATCAAATGTGCTTCCTTTTCTCCTGCTTGATGGTTTTAAACTTCTTAAGAATTTTAATGCAAGTATTAGGACAGGGCAGCACAAAGTATGTTTTAAATGTGCTCTTAAAATCTCCACATGGAGGTTGCTGAAAGAGTTCAGATCTTTGAACCACGGTAGGGTGGTGCTGGCTAAGAGCTGTCCCTCTCTGGCAGCTCTTCCATCCAATATGATTGATAGAAAGAAAGCTGCATTAGTTTTTACGGGATTAATTTTTGTATGAGACAACAGAGTGCATCCCCCAAGGTCTTCATTCAAAAAGAACAACCTGGAAAGCTTCCCAAATTTTGTTTTTAAACTTTTGTCCAGCATCGCTTTGGCCCCCGCTGCAGGTAAGGCATGCTTTAGTCAAAAGAGAAGGAAAGCTATTCAGTGAGGTAAGGAGTGACTGATTTAACCAAACCCATACTGAGAATAAACCCTATCAGAGGAACAAATCAGAGCTGAAACTAAAATCAGCCTCCACCTCGCAGCCTTTCCTGTAATACAGTATGAATCAGAACTTGCATCTGCCAGAGTTCGCACTGGAGTTCTCAACAGACTCGACGATTACACCTCCTGGAGGTGCAACTGCGTGTGACACCAGGAGAATTTGATGCTGACTGAGAGCAAAGGGTTTTCTGACTCACGAGAGGCAGATTCGGCAGGGTTGATGTGACAGATGATCACTGCTCCCAGAGTCTACCGTTTGTTGTGAATTAACGTACTAAGGGAATTCCCATCCCGGCAGCCTCGATCCAGTGGCGTGCACAAACATTGGGCTGTAGACCAGCTGATGTGAACTGGGATGGCTCTGCTGGCTCTCAAGGACATCTGACATTCACTTTCAATTTCTGATTGGAGAATTAAGAGGAAGAGTGGGATGATATACCCATGGCATTACTAATTCAGAGAGGGGTGAAAGGGAACTGGCAAAATGTCTGCTACCAGAGAAACCCCAACACTACCTCTACTGCCACAGAAAGATTCTTCCAGGAATCTGGGAGAGAAGGATATAAACGGAGCTTTGCAGTGTTTCCAGAAATGCATTTGTCCTGACAAGTCTTGCTGGACCCAGGTACCCAGGGCCACATGAGTCTGGAAGCGACAGGAAGTTACAGCTGGGTGGCAGCTGCTTGGATGAGAATTTCCTCATGGGATAAAGCGGTTGGAAGGGCTTTCCCTTCCAACCTTCACACCAACCCAGTGGAAAGAGCAGGTGGGATAAGACCGAGGCCCTGTGTGAGAGAGAAACACATCACAGTGGCTGACACTGGGGGCAGCCTGTGTAACTCTGATCCATCCTTTCCAAGGGACCTGCAGCATATTAGGGGGGCTCCACCTCATTTCTGTAAGTTCAGACCTACAGCCTCATTTACATCGGCGTGATCCTTGAGGCCTGACAGCCGGGAAACCCTGATGAATCAGTGACAGCTCTCTGATTTAGCACTGTCCTGCAATGTTGAGCCTGGGAAGGCACAAACAGTTAACCTTAAAAGCAACCTGGCAGGAAGGGGTTTGGGAACCGATTCACCAAATTTACACAGTGGTGTTTAAAGTGAGCAGGACATTAGCTGATACTCAGTGGGCAAACTTAATGGCCAACATCACTCCATCAGCCTTTTCCCATGAAAAACCTGCACCCTAGGTGCTACCAAGTGCTAATTTGTTAAGAAAGCCTTAATTGAGTGACAGTTAATTATTGACAGATTTGAACTACTTTATCTCTCAATCAAAACCTGGCTCTGGACCAGGCAGCAAGCAATTTACAGCCACAAAGGTAAATCCGGCCACGTGCAAGCTTATGCTGAAGCCTTATGGTTCTCCCTCCCCCACCCTAAATTTAATCTAAAATTTCTCTCTGAAGGAGCCGATGATCCCCGGGTGATCACCAGCCCACGTCAAGGTGGTTACCCTGCTTAACCCCACTTGGCACAGAGTGGGAATTACCAAAGAGACATCCATCTGGAGCTGCCTGAGATAAGAGGTGTCCAGTGTTAATAAACAGGCTTCCTCTACACCTCAGCAGGGCCTTCCTTTTCTAAACAGCCTTCCTTTAATGTTGTAAAAATGTTTTTTTCCATTTACTCAACGATCATGCCTTTGCCGGTGGGGGAGGGCCAAGGGAAAGAGAGAAGGGTGGGAGGAGAGAAGAGGAGAGAGAGAGGAGAAAAAAGAGAAGAGAAGAGAAGAGAAGAGAAGAGAAGAGAAGAGAAGAGAAGAGAAGAGAAGAGAAGAGAAGAGAAGAGAAGAGAAGAGAAAAGAAAAGAAAAGAAAAGAAAAGAAAAGAAAAGAAAAGAAAAGAAAAGAAAAGAAAAGAAAAGAAAAGAAAAGAAAAGAAAAGAAAAGAAAAGAAAAGAAAAGAAAAGAAAAGAAAAGAAAAGAAAAGAAAAGAAAAGAAAAGAAAAGAAAAGAAAAGAAAAGAAAAGAAAAGAAAAGAAAAGAAAAGAAAAGAAAAGAAAAGAAAAGAAAAGAAAAGAAAAGAAAAGAAAAGAAAAGAAAAGAAAAGAAAAGAAAAGAAAAGAAAAGAAAAGAAAAGAAAAGAAAAGAAAAGAAAAGAAAAGAAAAGAAAAGAAAAGAAAAGAAAAGAAAAGAAAAGAAAAGAAAAGAAAAGAAAAGAAAAGAAAAGAAAAGAAAAGAAAAGAAAAGAAAAGAAAAGAAAAGAAAAGAAAAGAAAAGAAAAGAAAAGAAAAGAAAAGAAAAGAAAAGAAAAGAAAAGAAAAGAAAAGAAAAGAAAAGAAAAGAAAAGAAAAGAAAAGAAAAGAAAAGAAAAGAAAAGAAAAGAAAAGAAAAGAAAAGAAAAGAAAAGAAAAGAAAAGAAAAGAAAAGAAAAGAAAAGAAAAGAAAAGAAAAGAAAAGAAAAGAAAAGAAAGATGAGGAAGAGAGAAAAAATATTAAGAAAGCAAAAAAAAAAAAAGAGAAGAATACAAAGGAAAGAATGAGACTGAAAGAAGGAGGGAGACGGAAGGAAAATTAACATATTACAGTAGCAGTAGTAGTAACCACAGCAGTATCACAGTCATTCACTGCAGTATGTCTAAACATTCATAAATGTTTTATGCATCCTAAAATGCCTTGTACAAGGGATATGGCATCCCACTGAGGTTAATGAATGAATGAGTTGCCCTTGAAGGTTAATTTGCACAAACAAAAGGTCAAGGGACATCTTCAAAACAAAATATTGATTAAAGCAAGTTAAATGTTTTGACTTGAAGGAGACATGAAGGATTAAAAAGCAAAATAAAGCAGTATGGATAAGAAAGGAACAGGAAAGAAAAAAACATCACCCCCAGACACAAAGGAAATGGTAGAAAACATATCTGAATCAGCTAGTCATCTGCTAACAAGCTGTAAAGATTTCCAATGACAAGTTGTCACATTAGTTTAGTGAAACTGAAGCAGCACTTATCCCTTTTCCTGTGCTTAATCTCTCAGTGAGCTGCACAGAAACATGCTACCATGTTTAATAGGATTAGTTTAGTTCACTTTCTCCTCTCTGGAGGTTGTGATGTTTTTTGTTGGTTTTTTTTTTTAATTATTTTATTTTTTAACAATTCTATTTCCTGCAATACCAGGTTCTTGAATTAAATTTTACTCTGCTGAATCACCTAGGTTGTATTCATTTTCCAGGTTAAAGGCATTTTCCTCCAAAGGATTCCCTTTTGAAAGGAGGAGCCAGGCAAAGGAAAGCAAGGAAAGGCTCTAAATTCAGCAATTACACACATCAGGCACACGGTTCTCTTTCTCACACAGGCTGATGATGCTTTGTTGATATCAGTATAGTTACTTTTAATTCACATCAGCAGAAGAGCAGAATCAGGCCTTTGTGGTTGTGGGGTGTTCCTTTTATGCCCAAGAATACTCGGACCTTTCCCACCCCCGAAAAAAACAAAGCAAAAAGAAAAAAGAAAATATAAAGGAAAACCTGATATGTATTCGTAGCCCTGTTCCCTCATTTAGTTGGAACAGACACAGCAAGGAAAATGATCAAAGAAAAGGCAGTTTCAACAATATACCCCTGTCACTTCCAATTTTGTTGTCAGACTCCAAAGGGGCAGAGGAATCACCCATGGTCATGGGCACACTGCAAAAGTTTTCCTAAGTTTCTTGCATCTGTTTTTTTTTCCTCTTTAAAGAAAAAAATTGAATGCAAGCATGGAAAGCTGTCAACTTGCAGCAAAACTTTTCTCTTCCGACGCACCAAAATTTGGAGGATTTTTGTTGATCACAGAAGTGACAACCCCCGTATCTGGAGGACAAGTAGTATTTTGACCTGAAGTTTGTGACACACACCAAGCATTTGGCAGAGCAGAAGAGAACGCACAAATCTGAGCACATCCGGGCTTTGCATCCAAACTGTGAACATTGATTACTTTTCGTTTGGATCAAAAACACCCACTCAGAAAATAAAGAGTGTAACGACCTTATAATCTAGAAATGGCCAAGAAGAGGACTAGTGTCTACCTTATTGCCTATTAATTACCGGGAAGAAGACCCAGGACTTCCACAGGAGTTCGCAGACAGACTGGAATCTATGAGAGGTGGCTAGCGGAGACCACAGTTGCAGGCGGTCAGGGGGCTGGGGGCAGCGAGGTACAGAAACAGCCACACAACCACACACACCAGCCAGAGGCTGCCCTGCCCAAGCCGCCAGGCCCCAGAGAAGGCACCAGGGATGGGTTTGCTCGCTACACATCGTGAACATGAGCTGCTGGCATGGACCCCTTCTGAGGGATTAAATTCTTGAGGGAAAAAAGCTTTTCTTCCAACTCTAAAATTTGGGTAGTGGTCGGGAGATTACTTTTAATGCTGAGCTTTGAATCATCAGCATGCATTCCTTAAGAGGCTGGCTGCCTATCCTCCAGGATTAAGAGGGTCTAGAGCACTCAGTGTCCGAGATGGTGGGGGAGTGGAAAGCATGAAATTCATTCCAGTTGCGCTTACTGGTATGGCAGATCGCAGGGCCGGTGTGTTTAGACTCGGAAAAGTTGCAAGACACAGGGCTGGAGGAAGGTAACCTGCAAGCAGCTACGGAAAGGTGGCAGCAGGACCAGAGGGTAGGTGGAAGCCTGCGCACAAGCCTGGGGCCAGGCTGGCTGCCACTGCTCTGCCATGTGACCCCGGGGGACATCGCTTCACTCCCAGAGGCTCAGTTTCTCTTTCGGGTAAATTAACAGTGGTTGAAGTTAAGGTGAGCCCCCGGTGGTGAGAAACTCAGTGTCAGAGGCAGCTATTTACTTATTTATTTGCATTTGCACGGTTCGGCTTCTTCTCTACGAGTACTCGATGTCCTTTGAAACAAAAAACAAACAAACAAAACAAAAGAAAAAAAAAAAAGGAAAGCGTCCAAGCGAGACATTCCCCCGCCAAATTTAGCCTATCTCCCCCTGCGTCCAGACACACTTCTGCACCCTTGTCTCGCAGCCCCTGCAGCACTTACAGCTACACCGGGAGGCTGAGCGTGCCACTCCGGCCGGCCGAGCCCCGAAAGAGCACGCGGGGACCTG
>VZTG01002166.1:325230-329271 GCA_013397845.1 Melanocharis versteri | reverse complement strand
GTGCGGGGGGCGCGGGAGGCGCGGCCGAGGCGGGATGGAGCTCCCCGAGGGGCCGGCGTCGCGTCCGTGTGGTTGCGCCCCGACCGCGGAGGAGCAGGTACGCGGGATATGAACTTAATGCCTTTGACAAAGTAGGGGATTTCAGTCAGGGCTGTCAAGGGACGCGGCTGCGGACTAGAGGTGCCCTTGAATGTCGAGCAAAAGTTGCCAGGACGAGCTTTGGAAAGCCGCTAGTTTCCCACAGGTCCCGAGCGCTCAGCCGACCCCGTGGTGTTCCTGGCTGCATGGCGAGTGTCACCCCAAACCCATCATCCGGGTCTGGGGACAGGTGGGGAGCACGTGGAACACATCCACGCATCCGTGGCCATAGCTTGGTGACAGAAGGTCCTGTGTTGTTGAGTGCAGGGCACAGAAACACGTTTGTATCACCGTGAGGTGTAAAAGCTCAGATTATTTGTCACTTCCATTGCCTGTAGAGGTTTGGCAGTATGCAGGATGAATTATACGGAGGCAGTTTCCTTAGCCGTAGATTTGCATGTGGCACATATCCTTTATGTCTTCTTCTCGCAGTTTTTCCTCTAAGTTGCCATCAATCACATAAAGTTTACGACCACTGCAGCTCGTTTTGCATTTATTTTATCTGCTTTTTGTCCAGAGCTTACCTTTAGCAGCGATATCACATGCTGTGAAATGTTTATTAATACTCAAGGGTAGACAGCGTATCAACATTTCAGGAGTTCAACTGTGATAAAAAGTACAATGTATATACTTTTCACTAACAGGTCCCTATTAAATGATTCTGTAAAGTATCCTGCGTTCGATGAATGGCACTGTTGGTATATACAGTTAACTTCCCTGCCAGTTGAACTCTGAGGCCTCTCAGTTTATATAACTTATCTCTTTTATGATATGCTTGATAAATTGAGATGTTCATAAGAATGGGCACATTTTCAAATTGAAAAGTTGAATTTGATTCAGGGCAAAATTGTAAATACTGCAATTTGTAGTCTCTAAATAGTGATTTATTCTGACTCAAAGTGCAGCCTAACTGCTAAATTAAGTAATTTAAGAATTATGATTTAATGACATTGTGTAGCATGGAAAAAATAGTGTCTTAGAAAACTTGGGCTGAATTCATAGTAGGAATCTTAAGAACCTTTCAGTATTGTCTCTACACAGAGGCCATGAGAGTTATTTTCTTCATGATCAGTGAAATAACAAGGACCAAACTGGCTTGAGAGGAGGAAAATGTTTTCAGATTTCTACTTGGAGCAGCTTGATTTCTTTTTCTCATTCAGAAGATCTGTTTCCTTAAGCAATGCCGAGCCTGGCAACGTGATGGAGGGCCCTGCATCTCCCCAGTTTAAAGGCCTGAACTAATGAGATGCTGAATCCCTCCTGTTACTGAGCCCTGTAGTTGATGGGAATTGCGGATGTTTGGCATTCATAGGAATTGCTGAATACCTTGCTCTATTGGGCCCTGGGTATCACCAGGTTCATAAAACAAGGGCTGCTTTTTTCTTTAGGGCTAAAGAGCAGGCAGCATAATTTTTAAGTAAATCAGGCACTAATTTTTGCTGCTGCTTCTTCTTATAGAGAAATCCTAATAAAATAGTTTTTTACTGCACGAACAGTTGATCATCCTTTCTGCCTTGTTTCAAATTCCTTGATAGACATCTCGGCTAAAGGAGTTGGATAACCTTTTCTCCCAAGAAAACTTGTGTTAGAACTGTACAGAAAGGTAGTACTTTCTCCCAAGAAAACTTGTGTCAGAGCTGTGCAAAAAGGTAGCACTTTCTCATTAGTGGCTGATGTGATTTTAGCACTGAACAGATATGGTGAACAGATGTCATCTGTTCTTCGAATTTTAGCTGTGGTTTTGTGCATGAAATGCTGTTGACTAGAATAATTTTCATCCTGTGCTTCCTGGCTGATTCTGGCAAAGCCATACCCTGTGTAGTGCGTTAGAGTGAAAGATCTAAATATTTCTATTAGCAGAAGCATGTTAAATTTCTTGCGTGGTATTGGCATAATGGGCTGACATGAAGCAGACAGACACTGGACCAACGAAAGTAGTCGGCTTGTGAAAAGTTGGGGACAATTTCAGCTCTATAAACTGATATCTCTTTGAATTCATCCAGGCATATCCATCAAGTTTAGCACTTTGGTGCTGTGTATTTAATGGCTGTTTAGGTTAGGCTAGGGGTCTTCAAAGGGGCTGACGAGGGCGAGTTTGAATTTACATCTCCTTTGCATCCTGTAGGTGTATGAATTAATCTGGGAGAAAATGATCAGCGTCTTTCTAGATCAAGATGAGTTAACAAAATTGATTACAAAAATTGATTTATTCGTTGTGAGTGTGGTTAAATACCTGACATCTTACTCATTTCGACAGACCATTCTAGCCAAAGGTTTGGTAACAGTAACTCTTGGAGACCTAGAAATTAATCTGTTTCCATTTTAAATGTCAATGCATATCAAATGGATATGAAATAAACCCATGTCTGTAGCTGCTGTGCTGCTAAGAGGTTATTCATAGCTACATTGTAATCATATCTCCTTAAACAAAGGATTTGAAAGTAAATTTGTAAATAAAATACTACTGCTATGTTTATGGATGGATGTAGAAGGTGCTGAGGCCCTTGGTATGATTTTTAATTTCCATCGGCATGGAAAACGTTTGGTTTCTGAGGAAGCCACGTTGTGCGAGTTGAGGCTTGAGATGTGGCCGGCGAATTTAATGTAAACTACATTTGGCATGCGAGGAGTATCAAAAGCGATGCGTAAACCAAACCTAACCTTCACAAATTTAAAACTCTGTAATTTGGAAAGAAATGGTGCTTCTGAAGATTTCTGCGTAGATCTTGACAACCAAAGCTATCTTGCCAGCTCTGTTTTTCTGGAGAGCTGTACAGAGGTTTTAGAGATATGAAATATAGTTTTGAGACAATGTGCAGCCAAAGTACTGGTAGCTGTGTAAAGGACACACACTTCCTAATTATTTCTCCCCCTCCCCAAGAGTTCCTTATTTATTCAGTTCTAATCTAATCAGTCTTGAATTCTGCCTGTCGTGGCTGGGATTCTGCATCCCGCTCTACGTGCCATTCCACTTCCCTTGAGGTGCGAATTGGTTTTGGTCCTCCGAGACTGAGATATTAACTGGCCATTCAATACCCGTTCTGTTTTGTCAGGCTAAAGTAGAACTATTTCTCATGTTTAAGCCGAAAGGCACGTAAGCCTTAAAGCTGGCAGCCTGTAGGCTCAGGATAACACCAGGGCAAATGGGAGATGTTGCTTAATACCCAGGTTAAGTGTACGATAACTCCGATGCTTTCAGCTTCCATCGAGGGAAGGAGGGGACATTGCTCCGGAGCACCTCCTGCCACGTCTGCGGCGGCAGAAATGGGCAGTGGAGCAGCGGCTGGCGCGGGGGCTTGGGGAGGGAAATGGACACTGGGGAGGAAGGATGCATGGCAATGACCTTCCAACCTGGCGCAGGACAGCCTATTTCCTGAGCTGCTGACTCAAGGGTACAGCAAGCCCTCCCCATGTGTGTCCTTGGTTAGGATTGGGCAAGAGAGAGGGAAACAGTGGTCAGGCACCTCGAATTTTCTGGGAAACGTGCAAAACTTGTAACCTGACATGAGGTTTTTGGTGTGAGTATGGGAACGTATTGCTGGCTCTCAATCAAGCATAGCTTGACTGCAGAAAAGGAAGGAAAAGCGTGAAGGTTTTCAGTGTTGGTGGGTTTTGTTTGTGGTTTGTTTTCTTTTCCTGTTGGCAAGTACTATCTTTATGGTGGGTGCCTTCAGATTATCTTAGGTGAAATGAGCAGGAGCTCTTTCAGTTATCTTTCAATTAGTTTAGATTGCTTTCAAATGACCACTGGACTGAAAGGTCAAACTTGGCCCTGGCTCATTCTATGCCAGTGTCACCCTCATAAAAACCCTGGTGGTGGTTGCCCCTTTCCCCACCCCCTGAGGACTTGGCCAGTTCTTTACGAAAACAGCCCTTCTCATATTCCTCAGATTTTTTTTTTTT
>VZTG01002166.1:312730-320230 GCA_013397845.1 Melanocharis versteri | reverse complement strand
ACCCCAGCAGAAGGCAACAGCACAAGCACCGAGCCTTAGACGGATCTAATTTCACTCCCAAGATGACGAAAGTAATTGCAACAGAATAGCTCTGCCCCTCTCTGGGTAACAGTAGCAATGCTGAGAAACTTGTCCCCTTTGGAGGGGTATTGTGTGGAGGCAGATGCCCCAGGCCGTGCTTCTTCGCTGGGTATCTTCTAGGTGGTTGATAATAACTCTGATGGTTTTAGAATAATTTAACCACCTCTTCCGTAGACTTGTTAAATCCTCAGGAGGGTGCCGTCAGGGCTCTAGACATGCTGGCTACCTGGACTTCCCATCCCTCCCATGGTGTTGGGCACCGCTGGGGCAAGGCAGGCGCTGCAGGTCCAAAGCCCATCACCACCACTCTTTGATCCAGCTTGGGTCTAGTCAGAGTCAGGATTGGTGCTGTCTAACCTGTGTGAATAGTCCCATTTTTACAGGGGAAAGTGTTTTGTGTTGGAAAGCACCTTCTTTAGGCGTTAGTGTTTTCAAGAACCAACTGGTAGTGGATGTGGTGTTTGAGGCACCTCTTCCCTAGAAAAGGATCTTTGTTGAGCGTTGGTAGCAGGGAAATCTTCTCCTCACTGTCTACATTGTAAGGCGAAAGAGAGGAGGCAGTCTAGATGCAACATCACTCAGAGGTGGTGCCAATTACGTGGGGAGTTCCAAACCAAAGATCTCTCCTGCATATTGAAATGCAAGTGCAGTGCTTGGAAAGCAGTCCCGAGGTCAACAGGAGTGGCAGCTGAGTGCAAGACTCAGGCCAGGGCAATTAATTTCTACCAAACAGTACAGGGGCATACTAATTGTTTTTGTATAAAAGTAGTTCTCCCGTCGTGGGAGAGCAGTGAGGAGAGGTGAAACATGCCAAGCGTGTGAACCAGGAGTAGTTCTAGGGCTGCACTTGATCCTAGCCACCCGTGGAGCATCTCTCCCCCAGCCTTCCCATTTCTCCCCCTTTCTCCGCTCGTTCTCACTCATGCTTGCTAGTGGAGCTTGTTGCTTCTGCTGAAATGGGTGTGAGAGTCCCCTGCTCTCCAAGGCATAGCCAGGGGAAATGCCTGGTGCTACAGTGATCTCTTTTCTTTTTTACTGCCCTGCTTCTTTCCCTGCCATCGGGAAAGCACTCTGACTTTCCCACCTAGGCACTACTGCAGGTTGCAGTTTGTTCTGGGTTTAGATACAGACCAGATTTATTAAATAACACTTCTACACATGTACCCTGGTATACAGCTCAGCTGTAGGGATGGATGTTTTTTCTAGCAGCAGCTCATGTGTCCAGGTAGCTTACAATTTTCCAGAGAAAGGCGTGGTGTGGAGGTTGGTTTGTTTCTGGGCAATTCTGTCATGGCACTTTTATTTTACATGGTTGAATGCGCACGTATAGGGAATAAATTTCTTGAAAGAAGCAGATCTTTCTTCCCTGCAGAAAGTAACATCTGCTTTCCTGGACAATGCAGCCAGGATGAGAACATAAGACCAGCAGATACAGCCAAGTTCAGGTTTTAGTAGTAAGTTAAACACTAAACTAGCCTGCGTTTTGTTTTCTTGGATTTTTTTTTTTAACCGACGGCTGTAAAATGTATCTGATCATTCTTTGCTGAATTGCAGAAGGAAATGGTTAATGTTTGTGTATGTTGCTAAACAAGATAAGATGCACCTGCAGTCTGAATTCCCATCATAGTCATGAATACAGTCTGTATCTTTGCAAACTAATCTGTTTAATCAAATATTAAGTTTTATTCAAATTCAAAAAGAAACAGACAGTGAATTGTTTTTCTGCATGATCTTTCTTTGTCATGCATCCTCTTTGCATCTCAAGAAAAATAGCCTTGTTCAGTCACAAAACATTTGCATAGATCAAAATTGAAGCACAACGGTAGTTTGTGTGCTGTTAAGACATTTGTAAAGGTGAAGAAGTTTACCATGCTCTCCCTGGCAGGAGGGCTTTGAAACATTAATGCAACTTTCTACAATTTTATTTATTTTTAAACAGAATTCCAATCCAACTGGAATAAGTTTCAGAGTCCCAATATGCGAAAGCTATAATTAGTGAATTACAACATTTTGAAATGAGGAGTTATTACATCTGACTAGAATTAAACTAATTAAACTTTTAAAAAAAGGAGTGATTGTACAGCAAGCTGGATAACTCCGTGTTGTTGATAAAACCTGGGTGATGAACGAATGCTTTGCAGCCAGCCAGCCCTTCTTTGGAGGGACTTGAAGATGCTCTGAGATGCAGTTATTTGGAGCTTTGCTGATTAAAAGTACCTGAGGCGTAACTTAAGGAGCAGCTTGGCTTTGCTGGTGCAGATTTTTTTTGATACAGCCTATTCTTACCATTTTTCCTTCAGCTCAATGCATGCGTGGGCTAGAAAAGCCTGTTAGAGCGTTTGTGGGGGCTCAGGCTGAGAGTAACAGGAGTGAAAGATCATCTCTGCTGAAAAATATTTTTGCAAAAGAGGAGCATTACCTGGGGGGAGGATTGAAGTGCAAATGAATCAAATGCTGTGCAGTGCCACCCCTGTGCTTCTCCTGTTAAAACACAAGAGAGCGTGTATATGTTTTGTCCCCATATGTTTTGTTCCCAGTCTTTCACTTCCTATTTCTTAGGGCTTTGCCATTTTCTGCTGCTGCTGTGTTAGGTGAGGCAGCGTTGTACTGTGTAAACCCACAACGCTGAGACTCTCAGGTTGTTTGAACACCGCTTTAGGTTCAGCTGCAGTACACTGTTCCTCTGATCTTTTATGTTCCTGAGCAGATGTCTTTCATTAATTTATGGATTTATCATCTTTTCTTTCTCTCCTTTTTTTTTCCTTTCCTTTTTTTTTTTTTTTTTACACCTGGCAGCTGGCTCAAGTTTCAGCAGTTATTGTCTATTTTGCATTACCCATAGAATTGAATGTCATCTGTCTTCACAAAGCTATAGCTAAGAGAATTGAAGCAAGCCACACGAGCTGCTGGGACAGAGCTTGTTTGCGTTCCGTTCGGCACCCCTCCTCCCTTTACCTCCTTAATATTTATTTGTGCTCGTTTTCTTTCCTGGCCTTGAATGGGGCTTAGCTCGTGTTCGGTACAGCTGTATGTTTACTGAATCTATTTCATCATGAGTCATTGTGCGTGTGTAAGTATCCTGGAAACAGCTAGTGCTTTCTTGGAAGAACAGTTGCTTTTCAGCCCAAGCACTTAAAAAGGAAATTAAGCAATTGGTCAGTTCAGTTTGTTTTTTTTTTTCTGAAATAGCAATGGGTTATCTAATTCTTAGCTCTTAAGTCTGTCATTAACTATTTTTTGCTAGATTATTACAGATCATATCTTTAATCACAGTAAAGCGTTAACCTTAGGATCAAGATATACAGATTTGTTGCATATTCGATATTGCTTTAAGGCTGCCAAGTGCTTAAGAACAAGTATAATTTTAATAAAAAATGGATTTCTGGGAATTTGAGTCTCAGAGCATCTTTTAATACATGTTTCATTCTATATCAATATCCTCTGGCATTAGAGCAGAAAATATTTAAAAATCCTAAATGCAGAAGGAATCCAAATGCTTAGACAACTGTCTAATATGCCTAAATCCAGCAAATATGAGAGGGTTTTTTTGAAGTTTAAGTCCATCCTTGAGCTTGCATTGAACGAGAATATACACCAAACCCGATTTTAACGTGTTGTCGGCGTCAGAGGAATTGCAAATTAACGAGACTCAGGATTATTTTTTTTTCTCTCCTACTGGAGTTCCCCTTTGGACCCCCACTCTCCTGAAAGGATCGCATAACAAAATGGATTTCTGGCACAGAAGTTTTGATTTGTCTAAAACTCTTATCACTAAGCAATAGGTGACAGCTTGCTACTATTATTTCACTTACGTATTTTGACAGATGGCACTGCAGAGTGTAATGCTCTTTTAGACTTCTCTATCAGTCTAATGGAGGTAACTGGAGGTTCTTTCAACTCTTCTCTTGGCACAAGAAGTATGTCAGTCATAAATTATCTTCTTTGTAATCATTAAGCATCTGAAACAAAATGCAAGTTCAGCTGAGCCATTTTCCATGTACTTCCAGATAATAAGAGGTTTTTAAACTAATATTGTCAATGTCTTTTTTTTTTCTTAAATGCTACGTTTTTCTAATCTAAAAATGAACCTTGTAACTGAAATCAAGGGAAAGGATTTCAGCAGATTTCAGGAATTAGAGAAAAAGGAGTTTTGCTGAAAAAGCCTAGCTAATCATCAGTAGGCTGCTGATAAAAATTAGTCTGGGTTTCCCATCTCGAGGCCTGGAATAGGATGTTCTGTGCTGACGTGCACCCGGCTGTAAGGCAGAAGAGGCACCTTGGCTGCAGTGCATCTGTCAACTTGGTTGACCTTCCCCCCGCCGTAAGGTGTGAACCGAGCGAAATTTTCAACAATTGTGTTTAGGAGAAACAGTCCTTAGAGAAGCTTCTGGGAAAAACCCTTAATTGACCTTGTGGGGGCCACATTGATTTTCTCCACGTGCATCTTCATTTCTGATAAATTATAAAGCCATTAATTTGCTGAGGAAATGGCAGGGCCAGCCTGCGGCACAGATGTGACCAGAGCCGTCCTAGCACGCAGTTCACAAAAGGGAGCCAAGAAGCTGGGAGAAAAATCAGCAAGCCGAGATTGTTATGGTTAGCTTCACATTCCCTTGGGAACTCTTT
Organism: Melanocharis versteri; assembly: GCA_013397845.1. Classification (NCBI taxonomy): domain Eukaryota; kingdom Metazoa; phylum Chordata; class Aves; order Passeriformes; family Melanocharitidae; genus Melanocharis; species Melanocharis versteri. The sequence continues at coordinate 315,523 of VZTG01002166.1, read as the reverse complement.
TAGTTGCTTCTGTTTACAGATCTAAAAGGTAATGATGTTTCCAGGATAAATAGGCTGCCTTATAGGGTAAGTGGCCATTTATTGATCTGCTAGCCCACATGTATTGATTGGTTAGCCCCAAATACAGCTCCGTTCTCCAAGGAGTTAACTGTGTAAATCAGGAGGTGACAAGTTTGTGGTAAGGGGGGTTCAGCAGCCAAGGGGCTCTGCCTACTACAAATTTCACTTTGATTTGCTGGGCAGCCACTGGAGCAAAGCAACAGCAGGATTAGAGAGAGCTACCCAAGATGTTAAGATTTATCAACACAGATAAAACAGGTGAAATGTGCTGCCTGTGTAAAACTGCTCAAAATCATAAAGTGCCTCTGATTGTCTTACATACATTGGTTTTATTGTGTGCAAGCACCACAAAACCAAGAGGAAAAGGAACTTTAGCTGGCATTGCAAAGGAGAAGGAGAAAAAAGCTCCCGATAAGTTTTCTGCGGCACATGCTTCCTGCATTTGCTTCCGTAGCAACAAGTGAATGTACATATGGTACACAATCCGTAAACTTGCAAGATCTCTGAGACCCAGCACCTAAACCGATAGGAAACACAGGGTTTAAGTTACATGGCCTCTCATCCCATGTTTGCCTATTTTACACAAAATTACAGCACAGCAGTTTAAATGTTAATATTTTCTCCTGTAGTCTGGGGAACCGTATTTAACAGGGCACTTTGCTAGCTCTGTATGTTCAGAAACAGCTTCCTCAAGAAAAGAGTTTTCCTTTACTAATTCAATCCTACATGCAGGAAGGCTTGTCACCGAATCACTTGAAAAAGGCCAAGCTCATGTTCTTTTACACCCGGTACCCAAGTTCCAATATGCTGAAAACCTACTTCTCAGATGTAAAGGTAAGAAAATCTCTTCCCCCCCTGCTTTCTCCTTACTGCATGCTGTATTTGCTCACAAAATAGTATTGTGCTATCATGTTAGAGATTAATAATATTTCTGGGTACATAATGGTTACATCCTGACCTTATTCACTTGCTCTTCTTGTTGAGGTGTACCCTGCTTGTGCCTGGATGAGGAAAGGAAATTTTTCTAAATGTAAAAAAAACTGAAATTTTAGGGCAAAGTAAGGATAATTATTACAGTAAATTAAAGGGTCTTCATTATATATCCTATTAAAAAAGGAGATTTTTGTGGTGGTAGAAATGTACTTCCAAGAAAATTTTGGAGCAGTTCTCGAGTGCTCCCTCATTGTTTCATTTCGGTTGGTTTCCTCATATTTGTGCTTACATAAGCAGAGTGTAGAATCCCTTTCTTTCTGTCAAAAAGAAACAGTACATTGAAATTCTCCATGCAGAAGCTGCTTAAAAACAAAAGTGATGATTGTCTCTTATTTACAACTTAATTTGTTGTTGATGCAGAGTACACTGAGCATAAGGAGGATGAATAAAGTGACAGATTCAGGCCACATTATTCAAATGAGGATATGAAAGCTGTCGACATACAGCTGCATCCTCCCTCATTCTACAGAATATTAGGACCTCCTGATTTTTTTTCTAAAAGTAATTGTTCCTTCACATCAACTTGATTTTGTGTTAATCATCTAAGTTTTTTTTAAAAAACCACGTAGATTGTGTTTTAATGATTATAATGGTATGCATGGTGTCATTATCTAAGTAACTTTATAAACATTACATTAGCTTAAATTAGTTTGTTANCCCCAAATTACAGAAATCCTTCTTTTAATCACTTTTGGGTTATGGGTTTTTTCAGTCTTAGTGGAAGATTATCCCACAGGTTGTGAACTTGGCCCAGTTTCTGCTGATCAGTTTTCTTTGGTCAAGTTTCTTGGCAGTTTTTCCCTTTATTTTTTTTCATTTAATGTTGCTTGCACGTCTCAATACACTCCTGCCCCTCACAGCCGTGTCCTTGGAGGTTCCTCTATTCAATGCCATGTGCTGAGCGGATGGTGACAACATTTATAAAAAGGAGGGGGGAAGCAATACAGGCACTTCCTAGGCTAAATGACTGGTCAAGAATCATTAAACACACACAAAAAAAGCTGAAAATGGCGCAGCGGGCCAAGTGGAGGGTTTGCTCTCAGAGTGGATCCACCTGGAATGGAAAAATCGGAGGGAGCGTTTCAGGCAACACTGCTCTGATGAGCTGCCACAGGCAGATGTAGAGCTGGCAGTGCTGCTCAGGAGGGTCTGCTCTGGGGCTACCCTGTGACTTTGCCCCTGCAAGTTCACACAGCCAGATATGCTGAAGTTAGGGATATTTTTTTTGCTGGCGTTTCTGCTTTATTTCCACTTTTTAAGAAGATACGCACTTATGCGTTTGCGTGCACACAGTGACTTTGTCTGCTGACAAAGTTGTGTAAAATGCAGAAATTTGTTTAGTGCCACCTAACATTTATACAGCACCAGGAGAAACCCAAAAAGGCTTTACAAACCACCAGCGTGGGATGGAGTCATTTGTCCGAAAGTGAATGCAGCCACTTCCCTGGGGACACGTGACAGACACACATGGTCAGCAGCACCAGAGAAGCAGGGATGTAAATATTAGATGCACTAATCTTTTCTTGAGCTTTTCCATACCTTTAAATGCTTCAAAGTGCTTAGCATGTGTTTGCAGTTTCTCGAGCCAAAGGATGCTCCCCCTTTAGCCCACGTGCAGTCCCATTAGCTTCACCCCCCTTCTTACGGAAGCGAGAGGACATAATTTTGCTTAAATGGAGCCAGAACGTCCTTGTGGTTTAAGCAGGTGTCCCCTACCAGTGCCGATGGGGACAACTGCTT
>VZTG01002166.1:275230-307730 GCA_013397845.1 Melanocharis versteri | reverse complement strand
GGTAGATAAAAAAATATAAATCTCATATGTTTAGTACTGCTAGTGATTGCAGTCTCCTCAGCCAAGGGTCCTGCAGTGGGTTGGAAAGGAGCCCCTTGGTCTGTTTTACTCCATTGTGGAGGGAAGGAGATATTATAAATGATGATTGCAAATTCATTCATTTAGTCTTCCTAGTGTATTTATGGCACTAGTGTATTTAGTGTAATGAGAATTTCCTAGAGTTCAGGTCTTGGTTTTGCTGAGGATCCAGCAGTTATGAGTACATTAAGCTGTGTGATGCAGTGTTTAATGTAGACAATGTAACTTTTCCTGATAAATGCCCATCCCCTCCCCCACAAGCTGGAAAGCAAAAATGGCAAGTACTGTAATGTTGAAATTGGATCCAAAAGGATTTAGCAAACTGAGCATTTGCCATATTTAGCATCATCAAAGTTCCTTCCTCTCATACTTCAGTGATGCTTTGCTGATCTTCTGATTAGTCTGATACGCTGTTTCTCTTAAGTCACCTACACTCTCATTCCTAAACTCTCCCGTTTATCTGTTCTTGGGTCACATTCATGCATATACTTTGTGCATATAGGCCTAAACTGACTATTAGGAAAAAAAATTCTAAAGTTAGAATGTGTGTTTGGTCCATATCAGGCTGTGCCATTGATTTGTTCAAGAATTTGTGATCCTGTGTTCCTTTCCCTGGGCATTGCCACTGACCGCTTGTAGCAAAGTCGAATAAGATGTTTAACAAACCACATGTCCTATCGTTTTTAGCTTTGCCATTGTACCCTTGTGGCTGTGAGCCAGAGACAGATCCAAGGCCTCCTCCCGTGTGGTGCAACTTTGCCTGTGTTTTGTGTGTGCACGTGTGTAGCCAGTTCCACATTTTTCTCTCTTGCACTAGGGTTAGCTGGAGAAACGTGCTGGGCTGAACAGAGTGATTAGGGACTGAGCTTTGAAAGGGAAAAAAAAAGAAAAAGGGTTTAGGGGTTTTTTTCTGTGGAAGGTGAAGATGCTTCTCTATTCTGGGGCCATTCTTCCAGGGAGGAAGAAGGTGGGTTGTCCTGGTGAATGAAAGCCACAAATGTCAGTGTCCCAGCTCAAGTTGGTCAGAAAGAGAGGACAGCTTGCTGTGCCACTTGATATCTGTCTCATCTGTAGTGTTGCCATAGGCTTTTGAATGCCAGCTGCAATAATTAAAGTCAGGTATTGTTGCTATGCATTAAAAGAAAAAGAAAGGAAAATAAAACCTAAATAATTTCGTAACTCTCTGTCAGAATCTGCCCTAACATAGGTCATCAGAGCTCACAGTTGTGACTCTGGCAGGATGACTGAAAACCAGGGGGATACCATGCTTTGAGTTAAAATAGAAATATGGTTTAAAAAAACATAAACAAGAGGGTCTCTTTTCTGATTTATGTACATAAAACAACCAAAAGAAACTGGCCTGAGGACAACACCTGAATTTTAGCCTTGCTTTGTCTCCCGCTCCTTCTCAATCATCCTTGTTCCTTGGCATTTTTTAGCAGTTACCGTCATTCTCCACGTATTAACGCCTCTCTGCACGGTGCCCGTTCCTTTTCCTAGTTGGCATTTAACAACTCGGCCTTAGTTCCGAAGTGTCAGGGTGTCCCTGGGGTGGCAGTTTTGCTCTGTGCCCCACTGCCTGCTCCTCCCGCTTGCTCCGCTCCTCTGTGGGGTGGGCACACCAAAGCAAGCCCCGCACGCGCCATCTTCCTGAGCTCAGCCCGCCCGCTGCTTCACGGGAACTTGCCCGATTTTGCAGATGTAGTTACTGAGATGGATCACAATAGTGAGGCGCCTGCCAAGCTGCGTTATTTGCACAAACACGCTGTCTGCAGTTTTGGTACAGTGGGGCTCGACGCGAGGATTGCCTCATTTCACAGCGCTGGTTACGGCACATGTCGTTTCCAAGGGGGAGAAAACCATTTTTAAGGAGTTCGCCCTTCTTTTGGCAGGGGAAAACCATACTAGTGGAAAAAAACCTAATTAAGACCAGTTGTATGCAGGTCTTAGCAGAATGTTTAACTTAAGGCACTCTGAGTTAGTCCCATAAAAATCAATGGGATGATGTAAAACAAGTCAAATAACACCACCTATAAAATCTAAGTAATAAGCCAGTCACGTAAGTGGCCTACAAGCCCTTGAGAGGAACGCAGGCTGCCAACATTTTCAGAAGTGATGATGATTTTAGGTCAATTTCATTCTGGGATGCTCAATAAGAGTCACTTTGTCAGAAGGTCCTCAACAGTCCATTCCCTGAAAATGAAGTGTGCCCAGCACTGCATCCAAAAATTAAGACATCCTAAATTATAAAAAACACTAGCCACTCATATGCTTATTTTAGGAACCTGCATTCTTCCCCAGTTTCATCTGCAGGATTCATCTTGAACTGAATTGGTGTTCATCAAAAGGAGAATTAAAGTCCTCGAACCTGATTCTCATTTAAACTAAGGCCACTTTTGAGTGGTTTTGCAGCACATAGGCACTGTAAAGTACAGCTTATAACCACCCCAATACTCTGGAGCAGTGCAAAGTGGCCTCAAGAGAAGTGAAAATCAAGTCTGTAACTTGCTCACTTGCAGCCCGAAGGTCGCTCTTTCCATGCAAACTGCTCTGCTGTGGCAGTCTCTGCGCTTCTGGTGGTACCAGCAGTGAGCACAGCCCAACGGGACAGTTGTTTGTTTCAGTATTCCGCTCCTCACATTTCTCCCTCAGCTGTATACTTCCTTCTTCAAGGGCTTTATTGTTGTAGTGTTTCAACATCATCCTCGGCATTCTTAAAGACAGAGTCGGAAGGCTGCTGTCTGCTGATACGCAGCAAGGGGAGTAAAGCTGCTCTGGCAATTTGAGAATAACAAATGTAACTGTCCTGGGTCCTCTGAAGGAAAACTGAAACATAGGTGGCCAGATGGTGTTTCTTTTTCACTTAAAAATCTTGGTTTCAGGAAACTTAATTGATGCCCTCTGGCCTTTTTCCTTTTCATCCTTTTTTTTTTTTCCCCTCTAATTTTGAAGAGGCTCTCTTATGAAACAGCAGAGCTTTCCTTGAAACTGCACAGGACATGAACCTGGTTTTTAATCAAGTAACAAAATCCACGGCTTGCAATAGAAGGTCCGTGCGTTGCATGTATCAATTAATGCTTATTAATCAGTTTTTGCTGTTAGTTGAACAGCAGACCGTAGTTGGAAGCTACTAGGGAGAGAGTCGCGAGAGGAATACTATTGCAGCACTACACTCGGGTCTGCTGTTTGTGTCCTTTGGAATCAAGGTGTTTGTATAATGAAGTTGGCACGTTGATATCTGATCTATTTTTTAATGTCATTACAATTTTAGTTCCCTCTGCCTTTTTGTCATTGGGTTGCATTTAAGCACAGCAAGCCCAACTTTAAACTTCCTTACTCAACAGCTTTATTAGTTATAACGTACCGTGACCTTTCTCAACATTCTTAAAGAAAAAGATACAGTGTAATGTCACTTTACTTTGCTTATTGTTCTTTGTTGTGGTGAACAAAGCATTTTCTACAGTGGCTATAGCACATAATTATACAGCTTTCAATAGCGGTGTCTTGGCACATATCAAAGTTCAGAAGAGCCTTTAGAAAAAAAAAGATGTTTTGTGGCAGCCTAGGGAGGGTCTCATCTTTCCTTCAGAAAATAGTTCAAGGCTCTTCTGTCAAGCTTCCCTACTTAGAGCTTTTTCTCCTCCTGCTTCATAAAGTTTAAAGGGGATTCAGTGGAGTTCTATGATCTATTTCCTTTGAAAGATTGTTCCTTTGCACAGAGAAGTCCTTTGACTTCAAGAGTTCACAGATTCATGTCTTTAGGTATCATATGTCTGACCTTATCAGTTACTCTATTTAATGTAGGAGAAAAAGTCTCAACTCTTTGTGTTTGTCTGTTTTGCCTCTGTGAAATGATTTGGTGAAAAGACCATCCTTTTTAACACACCACTGAGAGGCCGTTTCTGACTGTAACCTACCCTGTGGTTCTTCTAAAAAAAAAAAAAAATTGTCCTTGTGTTTTGTGTATGGATGATTTCACAGTGAGAATAGAATTATACAAGGACAGACACACATAAAAAAAATCTTTTGCTCTTTTTTCCTAAATGATCTATTGGCTATTTTGGTGGCTGCTACTCTGGTTCCCCAACAGGCACAACCATTTAACAAACACAGAGATAGCGGCTGGAGTGCTGGGCCAGCAGTAGGTTTTCCCTTGCTTCGACCTACCCCAAAGGCCTTCATAATTAATTGTCCTTCAGAGATGAGGAAAGTTCAGAGACAGTGTGTGTAGCGATGTCTATTGTCTGACATTCAGTTCTCCTTCCCTCAGCTCTTTTTCTTCATTCCACAAAGGGTTATCAATAGGAGCAGGGAGCAAGCTCTCTTCTAACAGCTGCTGGTGGTGGCTGTAGCTTTCTGTGGAAGGTATCATTGTGTTCAGCCATCTATGGATTAAATGGCTGGAAAAGTTCTAACAACCCTTTCAAACGGGCGTGTTTATTTCATCTAGATTACACAGACCTATTTAGCTAATTAAAAACTTTCTCAGAACCCCTTCTCTCCTATTCAAGGGAAGGAAAAAAATTAAAACACTGCTGTAATAATGAAGAATGGCTGCAATGAAACTTCGTTAAATAAATGAAAAATTCGATCTGTCAGCTTTGATCCAAATGCACCCAAATAAGCACAGGCTTGTTTGTTGAGTTGTTCTGTGGTTTTGGTTTGTGGTTTGTTGGTTTTTTTTCTTAGAGGGAAACAAGGTGCACAGTTGAAAAAGCATAAAAGAAAACATTGATATAAGCTGAAAAAGAAACAAACACTCGCCCAATTTAAAAAACTGCCACAGTTCGTACTGTCTCTGCTCCTAACATCAAAGTGCAAAGACACTGGAGTTTGCTAAGCAGATTATTAATATTGTTGTGCCTTCTGTGATTAATTTAGAATCCACTGTGGCATAATTATTAAACTTCATATACAACAGAACGAAATTATATACATGCTTCCTTGTTTTCCCTGATGATATGCTAAGCAAAGATATGGTGGGGTTAGTAGATAGGCAAGAAGTACTGTCAAATTAGAGCTGTTTATTAACAATCGCTATGTTACTGCTCCAATTAATTGGGCGAAGCCAAAAAGGACAAATACAATCATTCTTCCACTGAACAGTTTAACTAGCAAATTAGGGAGGTTTTAATAATTTTTTTTCTCTCAAAAAAAAAAGAAAAAAAAAAGAAAAAAAAAGAAAGAAAAAAATAAGAACTCCACTATGGAACTTCACCTGCATTCTTCACAAATACATCACTTTGCAATGGGAAGAAATAATCATATAAAACATTTTCTGGGCTCCATTTCACTTCCTGACTGTTAAGAAGGACCACACAACAATCAAGATCAATTATTGTACTGATTAAGTTATTATGTCTGGCATTTTGAAACAGGTTTTCTGTATTTAAGAAGAAATTGCATACAAAGTAGATGCAGCTAATACAGTAATGCAAAAAAAGATCATAAAAAATTAAAGTTATTCTTATGAATCTTTCATTAGAAGCAATGAAAAGGGACATTGGTGAAGCCAAGTGCTTTGTTCTTCTGAGCTCCTCTTGTAGGTCCAGATCCTGCGAACAATTGCGTACTTGAATGTTCCTTCTGCGAGAGTCCTGTTGGCACCTTCAGCCTATCTCCTGCTCTTTCACAGTTTGCCCACTTCGGCCTGTGCGTTACTAGCAGCATTGTTCTACTTTATCAAACAGATGTTCCCTTTAAAAATTGACAAATTTCTGTTAAAAAAAAAAAAAAACCCACAAAAATCACACAGCTGTACGGAGGCAAACACTTGCTTTTATGCAGGAAGAGCTGTTGTGAAATGATTTAAGGCTACTCAGAGCTTTTCAGATTACTCCCCACCGCAAATAACATGTTAAGTACTAAATTACCCTAAGCGGTGTTTTATTACTGATCAATAAAATAGTAATCTTGTCTTTTAGCATGGAAAAATATTTTAGTGGGGTTTTTTTCTGGTTTAGTTCAGGGATAGTTGTAAAGCAGAAGGCAAAATCCTCACTGCCCTCCCTGCAAAAAAAAAAAAAAAAAAAACCAACAAAACGAACCCCATCATCGTTTGTTTCTAGCTTTGCTTTGAGGGAATCCTAGGATTGTTCCAGCTGAATGGTGTTGGGTTTCTGTTCCTGTGTGCGTGTGTGCATGTAGTGATGATGTGCTGTGTTTTGTTTCGGGGTATTTGTTTTTTTGGTTTTGTTTCTTTTACAATTATTTACCCGTACTCATCTTTATTGCCCCCTCCTTTTCTCAAACAAAACAAAAAACATTCCCTTTCACCACACCCCCCCACCCCAAAAAAAAGGAAAAAGAAAAGGAACCAACAGAAACGAAACAAGACAAAACTTGGCAAACTCTTCTGACTCCTAGTGCCATTTCATTTTGCATTCAACAAGGGGTAGTGGGAATTGAAACGTCAACTGGAGATCGAGAAAAGCACCAATTTACAGTGTGTTAGCCTTGCACAATTCAAGATTTCTTTTGCTAGCTGCACACATTATACCCAACATCTCGCCACTCTCTTGTGGCAGTTGTGAGGAATGGCTATTCCTTCCCGTGTGTGTACTACAGGCCTCTAAAGACCCTTATTTATTCTCTCCCATGTCACCTTGTGTACAGTCTGGTCTGTGACACTGATGGTGATTATGTCATTATTTTGCTCTGGGGGCTTTGGCACATCTGCAGAGCTGATGCACATCTTCTTTGTTACGCTGGCATACGTCCCATATCGCAAATGCTTCATTAGCCTTACTGCCTGCCTCCTTGCCAGACAAGAATACCCAAATCCAAGCTTCTTTTTCCTCTGGTCTTTTGTGTCTGTGATGAGCCTTTATTCATCTTCCTAGTTCTTCCCTGTTTTCTATTTTTCTGTGTAAAACCGATTTCCAGATGTCCGTCGTTCTCCAAAATCCCATCGTGGACGAGGAGTGAGAAAGCAAGGTGAATTTTAACCCATATCATCCCTCACTCGCTTAGAGTCTTATCCCTTACAAGCTGAAATGCTTTTTCTATCATTCTGTATCTAGCAGGAATTCGTTAGGCAATTTTAAAACCTGGCGTATGAAAAAAAAAGGAAAAAAAAAGGAAAATAAATCAATGATTACTCTTACCATTTTATAAATCCTAGTTGTGGTAATGGGTAACATGCAAGTTGCACATGTTTTTTCCAGACTTTCTTCCTTTCTTTTAGACAACATAGCTAAATTTCTCACTCAGAACTTTTGGAGAAGCAGCACTGTCTAGTGAAGGCAGAGGGTGTTCATGAGACCTGATCAGCTGAAATTTCTTGTATCCTGTTTTAATGTGTCATATTAGAAGGTCATAGAACATTTTGTACTGCGAAAATTGAGGAAAATGTTTGATCTTCCAAACTTTATCTAAGCTGTTCTATATAAATGTCATACCAGAGAGATGTGAAATAGTGGGTTAGCTTACTAGCTTTGTAAGATTTTTCCCTCCGTATCCCACCCATCCCATGCTTTTTCTTCATGACACTGAACTAAATTCTGGGCTGGATTCTCAGTGTGTGGTGTAAAACAGCTCCAGCAATCATTGCAGCTAATTAATATATGCCAGCTGAAGAGCTGTCTTTTGTTTTGTTACTATACAGTCAAGTGTGTGAATATATTTTAAATGTTAATTGGAAAAAAGTTTCATTTAATTTTTTAAAACTAAACATTAAATGCAGCACTAGATTTGGAGTAACAGAGCCATCATGTTCATGGATGTGGGGCGGAGGGGGGGTGTTGTTTTTATTTTTGTGAGGCACGCTTGCCAAAAGAGGAGGTCCCAGCCGATCCTGTCGCACAGTGCAGGGTCAGGGCTGTGTGACTGACTTTAACAGAAGTCTTACAGATAGGATTGCCCATCCTATAGGACTTTGAATAGGTCACCTTCACGCAGAACACTGTTTGCTTGATATATTCAATGTGTTTTAAAACGGACGAGAGTCAGGCTCTCATAATGTCAATTAGCAAACTGTCAAAATCCTTTGGAAACCGTGGGAGAGGTTTAGCAGCGCTGTGACCCGTGCTGGTTTCTGGACCAGCTTTCTGGGGTCCTGCCCTTTCTCAGAACAGATATCCCCGGCCTGAGAGAGCAGTGGCAGCGCAGGTCTGCTTGCAGGCAGACCTCCCAGTGTTGGTGAGAAGTGCAGTGGGGACGCTGTTTTCAAACATTCTTAAATCTGTAAGGGCAAATATTGAGGTTGTGAGAAAGTGGCAGCAGGATATTGCAAGGATCCATGAGGACCCTTATGTTCTTCACCTGCGTGAGACGAAATGAACCTGGGAGCAGAAAGAGATGCAGTTTGTAGCTGTTGTAAGATTAATAGCACAAAAAGTGAAGAAATACCATTCAGTCCAAGAGGGAGGGAGTCTTCAGAGCACTGGATCACTTTCCTTACTTACACATAGCCCATCACCTGCAGCACTGGAGTATAGCTGAATTTTGTGTGCAGAGAGAGAGTCTCCCTGATAGGTAAGTGTGGTGGGTGAGAGATAGAAGGACAGCCAGAAGGGCTGGCCAAGGGTAATCAGCGTTTTGGAGATGATTTCTCCCTTTAGATCTGGAAGGGGCAAGGTTCAGCTTTCTTATCTGCGGAGGGGGAAGGTACACGGGCGGGCTCTGACTCGTTTTGTGTGCCCTCTGCGGGGGAGCTGTTTCAAGGCTCTGGTGGAAATGTGCTGTCAGAAGAAGCCCTGTCCAGGTGGTGGTCCAGAGTGCTCAAAGAGGTGGCATTGAACTTATTTCTCTAGTTAGTGGAGACGCTTTGTAGAGAGCAGCAAGCCAGGATGGCATGGTCTCTGTTGCTAAGCAGACAGACTGCTGCGATTGGGACTTAGGGTAGAACTAAGTGGCAGAGACATATAAATGCATTTAAAGTAGTAGTCTGCAACTTCAGAAAGTTTTTAGAGGAGAGAGGGGGAAATAAACATTGCACATGAAAGGTCTTTAAGTGCCAAATGTCAGTGTTCGGCGGGGCGGGGGGAGCAGGAGCTGGAGCAGCTTATCTCTTACAATTGCAGAGAGGGCTGGCTCCATCAGATGAGGCCCAGCCTCGAGGTTATCTAATCCACTGCTGTCTGGAGTCGCACCATTTCCTTCCGCAAGGGATAAAGGGGAGTCAGATGAGAGGGAGCTCAGTCCATTAGGATGTGAGACTTTGTCTTCTGACCTCACAGGCTTGTGAGCCTCACCGATCTCTAGCAGGTCCTGCGCTGGAGCTTGTAACAGGGTGTTTGTAGCCCAGTTTGGTTGGCTGCATGGCTCAGGATGGGATAGATGGGGTGGTTTATCCCATCCTGATGGGCTCTGGATGCACAAAAAAGCATGGTTGCACTGGGAGATTTGTCAGAATTGCTCAGTGGGAGCCCAAGCTGGTGGAGACGGCTTTATTTGCAACACCCCTCACCCATAACCATGCACAATTTCCTTCCCCTGCCCCTACCCTCTGCCACTGGAAAGAGGAAAGGAGGTACCCTCTGCCAGAGGGCATGCTTGCCACCTTCATGACACCCCCAAAAGGACCCTGGTGACAGCCTGCTTCCCTGCCAGACTGATTAAACACCACCTGCTTCCCATCCTTCTCCCCTTCCTCCCTCCTCACTCCCCCAGCCCAACCCATGCAAACTGAGGAGGGAGAGGGCACAGTTGGAGCTTTTCAGGGCCAGACAGAAGACAAAGGTGACTGCAATGCAGAGTGATGGGAAGAGCGTGAAAGAGCAAGCAGCACCAATTATAGATGTTGCTGTACTGTTGCAACATTTATATATATTTATATCTATATATGTTTATATATATACATACAAGATGTATTCTAGATGCATAATCATTTAAATTATCACTTCTGCTATAGTGTTAGTGGTTCAGCTATGGAGCCAAATTCTAGTGAACATAAAAAAATCTTTGCAAAGTACAAGCTCTGTGAGCCAATTTACCTCTATACCCATGGTCTAACCAGCAGTTTCTGCATGCCTGGCTCTTTCGCACATGGAAATACACCATGAAAGCAGAGCACCTGCTGCTGGTGCAAGACATAACCTGCTCACTGCAGTGCAGGCTGTGCCTCCTGATCCTTCTGAGTAACACATCACATTCCCATCTGGCTGATGTGTCCAGGAAAGTATGCAATAACCTCTCTGCTGAGCCAGAATTGGGTGGTCATCTCTGTACTCACTTTTCTGGACAGGTTTTTTGTGGGCGCCTGTATGTGGTACCTGCCAGAATTTGGCAGCAGGGTACATAATATGCTGCTTGGCATTGTAGGCAGCCTCTTGTAGCAGATTGCATTTCACCACAATGGACTGAGTTAAAGTTAGACTATTCTTGTGTGTGAGAGTTTTATTTCTCCTTCAGTTTTTGTATGAGACAGCTTCTGGGGTGTGACAGTAACCCCTCCAGTGACTCTTACATTTCCCAACACACACTAAATGCCCAGCTAGCATAAGCTGTAGGAGCCTTAGTGATTTTTCCATTCTGTGGCAGTGCCACTGGCAATGCAGCAAGTTAAGGGCAATCAGAGTTTCCATTAGAAGCCTCTACATCTCATGCAGTTCTAATTCATCAGTAAGGCAGAAGAGGAAATTTAATAATCTTCCCAGTAAAATGCTGTTGATGATTTTTGAGGACAGGGAAGGGGAGAACTGAATTTCAAGGTGCAAGAAGTCTAAACGAACTGGAAGTGTGAAGTCCTTTTTATTTTGTTTTATCCCACTCTACTCTCAAGTCTTACCAAGTTTTGTGTTTGGAAACCAGCACGTTAAGGCCGTGGTGTTCGCATGCCAGAGCCGCTCTGTTTCCGTGATGGAATGGCTCATCCCCTGCACCGTGGGCGCAGCAGTTCCAGGACAGGGATCCCACAGGGTGCAGCGCTGTGCGTGGGGCAGGACGGGGCGGTGGGAAGATGGGTCCCACCAGGGAGCACCCCGGGAGGCAGCAGGGGTGTGAGCCCGAGCGTGCTGCGGCAGCGCTGTTCGCGCTCAGCCACCAGCGGCGCTCGGTGCTCCAGCCGCGCGGGGAGCCTGCAGAGTACTTCCCAGGCTTTATTTGTGGAAAAGCTTAATTGAAATGCAAGTGATTAAATTTAATGTATCATGCAGTATCCATTTTCACTGCACTACCACTTTCACTTCCCCGATATTATCAAGCATCTCAGCAGCCCCACTGTCAGGTTTTTTCCTTGTAAGAGCCATGCCCATTCTCTCTCCTCTTTGTGAGCTTGGTGGAGGAGATAACAGTAAGCCAGCAGTAGATTACTAGTGCCCCAAACTCTCCTCATGGGATAAGGGATCTCAGCTTTATTTTAAATGAATGCTTTTAAAATACATCCTTAGATCATTTTCCAGCTTTTTAAAAAGAATTTAAAAAATACACTGCAACACTAAGCACAATAAGCAAACTCTGTTGTTTGCCTAATTTTTCTCTTTTGAGCTGGACTTGGAATAATGCTTTTCCCTTCCCAGTATTATGCTGCCCCAAAAGAGTGGCCTTCTCTTTGTGTGGCACAGTGGGAGAACAGACTTTCCTAAATGGCCACCCATTTTCTTGTCCATTTTTTTCTCTTTCCAAAAAAATCTATTTCTTAAGAGATTTGTACAGCAGGAGTTGTGAGAGGAAACTTGAAGGCAAAAAATGAAGACTGTGGTGGCACCAGAGAGCTGCTGCTGTAGCCAGGGGGATTGGGACATATATAGAGATGGGCAAAATGGCACCCTGCATTCCAGAAAGGTGCTAGCTGGGAGAAGAGTGTGTTTACTAGAGCGTCCAATAGTTGAGGTATTTTTCATTTGTGTTTTTAAAATAAAAACATCCTTTCCAACTATTTCCCTCTCCTCATAAGTGCTAATGGAAGAGGCATTAGCCTTTCCATTGCCTGAGCCAACCTGTTTTTTTCTAAGGGGTGTCCAGGATGTTCAGCCAATTGAGTGATCTAATTAGCTGAAAATTGTTAATTTCCTTTACCTTATAAAGCACCTAACACAGAAACTGTTAAATAATGTTAAGTGTCAGACTTAAACTGAGAACATTGGGCCATATGCTGCCGTGTCTTTCGCGCCAAAAAGTGTAGCAACTTATTCCAAAACCTGCCTTCAATTCCTGTGTAGAAGCCAAAGCCTCCTGCTTGATATGCTGCCACACCAACTCGCAGTGCTAAGATGGTCCCACACAGCAGCTCACTGCACTCGGGGAACAGGGAATGTGCGTGAGGGGAGGGGACAGTCTGGATAAACGTGGCAGGAGCCAGGACACGGGCGAGGTGTTGCAGATGCTGCCCTTGCAAGTCCAGGAAAGCTGACAGTGGGGCAGTGCTGCTCAGGGCAGCATTAGCCTGGAAAAGGCACTGGATGTGTGCCTGCAGCTCCTGATTGTGCAAGTCCCTGGTCTGCAGGGGGCCAGGTGGATAGGTGAGCTGCCTGGAAGCTCCTTCTTAAAGCAGGGGGGTCCCTGAGTTGGTGGAGTGCACACAAGCAAGGGGCTGGTCTGAATGTCACCAGCCTCTCTGAGCAGTGGCTCCAGAGATAGTGTGAGGTCTCAGCGCTAGGGAAGGATGCAAAAGGGCTTGTCCTTGATAGGTTTCCTACACAACACAGGCTGTTACAGGAATGTGCATTTAGGTGCCAGCTTTCCCCCAAAGCCCACAGGCTTAAATCTTTCTCCTGTGAGGAAGAGGCTCAGGGCTATGTGTGGGTGACACAAGCGGAGTTTCTCAATCATCTCCTTTAAGAAGGTTTCCTTCTGCCCCCAAAGCTCACCTTACCCTGACTTTGGGGGTGAGGGGTGCCTGTGCCAATCTAGTTTGTGCTTCGTATGAGGTTTCCTTGCAGAAGTATTCTCCTGAATCTCTTCTGCTGTCGCTGTACCTGTGCTGGTGTGGACTGCTGTGCACACACATCAAAGCTGTCTGATCTGGAGCTACCTGTGGTGAGACTGCTTCCCCAGTAGTGGACTCATCATCTTGGAGAGGTTCTCCAGCACTTGTCTAATAGGTGCTGTTTATACCTTAGCTTTGGGCTCCCTACAGAGTTCCTCTGTTTAGCCACTGTCCAAATCATCCAGCAAGAAGAGTGATCTGGCCTTGCCCCTCTCATCCCCTCCAACCTGTTTACTCCCATCACCACGACCTTGTGCTCTGCAACATGAGCAGCCTTCACCAGCCAAAGACCTCTGATCCTAAGTCCACGAGAGATTTTGGCTTTCCTATTTGGCAAGGTGACTTGTTGCCCTCCAGGTCAAAATGAATAAAGACTTTTAAAATCCACGATGTCCTGCAATTGGAAAAATTGGAAAAAAACATCTTGAGCTGTCTATGCTGCGTTTGTTTATTTCTACTCATAGTTAGGATCAAAAAAATCCAAACTCACACGCACCAAGAATTCTACTTTATATAAAATTTGAAAGTAAAATCAATCCTGGCCCAATCTTATCATTTTTAAAGTATGTTTATCCAGCTTTGTAGTAGGAACAAGCAGACTGTTTGAAGGCCACATAGTTTTCAAACCTTGGTTGCAACACGTTACCCCATTTTGAAACCGTCTTTATCTAGCCGAGAAAACTAAAATCTGTTTGACAAAGTAGCACTCCAGCCAGTTTATCTTGCAATATGGCTTTAGCTCACAGGGCCTATTGATTTCCTTAAATTAATGTTTACAGAATGCTACTGAATTTCACTCAACGGGACATTGTTCTTTTGAAGCTTTGTAAAATATGATACAGAGTGTTACTGCCATTTGTTCCTTTGCTAAGACTGATGAAACATTTATTTTTTTAAAGCGCAGCCTTGAACTATAGCTGTTTCCTACAAGTGTGTTTACTCTTGGAACATTAGTAATACAACACACTATCAGACTCCAGCACAATACCACAGGCAAAGTCTGTAGGTACGCTCTGGCCAGCCTAATCGTACAAATGGAGATGAAGTTTAACACAGATTAGACATCGTATGAGAAAAGGTTTCGAGCTTAGCCCAGCTGTCCCTGTCTGAAGGATCTTCAGATTTGTGTGCTCCAGCCAAGCAGTTGTCTGACGCTGTTACAATATTAGAACGATTGCGTTGGTCTTGGTACTTCTAAACATGGGACCCCGGACCGAAAATTTCCATGTGATCCTTTCCCTTTGTCCCCCCAGACAAGGTGAATGGCTTTATGGTCGCCTTGCTCCTGGGTTGGAGGCTTCTGATCCAGTCTCCGAGGGCTGCTTTCAAATCTGCTCCAAGAAGCAGTTGCTTACTTCTTATGTCCACCCAAATCTAGTAGTTTTCTAAGGTGAGGTTGCAGTTATATACTGCAGAAATTTTACAAGAAATCACAGCCACCAATGGCTTAACAATTTTTCTACTACTTTCTGCACACATCACTCCAATAAATCTTCACTCTTTGCACATGGGCTTAAACTGGGCACTCTTATGTGTGTTAGGGTGTTTATTTTAACTCACAGGCATCAGAGTGAACAGCTCACTTGGAATATGAGTAGGAAAAAACTGCTCCTGAGGATAATGTGCCCCCAGCCCAGCACAACCAGAGGTGGACCATCCACAGGCAACGTAAACTCTCTGTTGAAACCAGTGAGGTGGTGAAAATTTACACTGCTGAGAAGCTGACCCTTGGTAGCCTCCCACATGTGCTCAAGGAGAGGGCCTTAAACTCCCGAGTTATTGCATGCAATATTAATGTGTCAGCTGGCAAGAGAGAAAAACAGAAGTCGTTTGGGCACCTAAGATGTGGGCTTCTTGGTTTGTAAGATTGTGTCTGGGAGCAGATGACTTTTCTTTCTATCATGGAGGTTCCATGTAACCAAGTCCCAACTCCCTGCAGAGGGGAAAGGAAAGCCAGCTCTGACTTCTTGCCTCTTTATCTGGTAATCTCTGTGTGGCCTTCCTGAAGCATCTGAGTTTATCCATTTAAGTCCACTCTGTCTGCAGTACAAGCCCCCAGCTTGTGCTACTGCTGTCAGGAGATATGTCTCTCCTTGATCAATATTTACTTAACAAACAGCAGGGGTAGGAGAGTTTGTTTAGAGGAATCATGTGTGCACAAGGGTGAATGAATGCTCGGTAAAGTACTTCACCTGTTTGTCTCCTTTCCTAGGGTATCTTTTCTGCTCCAGACCTCATGCTGGGCTTTGCTACCATTGCCCCTGTGAACATGCTCAAAGCCACCCTACCTTAGGACAGTTTAGCAATCGGCCACAGAAAATGAACTTCTGAGTAAATATTTTATTCCCTGTTCTGGGAAAGTTGGAGGGAGAAGTTTGGGAACTTTACAAAATTATTTCTATTGTCAAAAATACTTGATGCCCAAGTAAAAATAAACTAGCTTCCCAGACTCTTGCACTTATTCAAGAAAATATTTCAAAGACGTTTTTAGCATTTTGTTGGGACAAAATATTTCAAAATTGCCGCTGCCAAAAATCTGAAGTCTTCTAAAGAAAAAAAATTGATGTGCAGGTAAAATTGCAAGGAAGGAAGTATGTTTAGTATTTTTAAAGAACAACTTTAGAAAGGTCTGTTATTCATTTATCCAACTAAAACAGTTGGTTCTGATGCCTGAGGTCATTGCATGCAATTAGCTTTGAGGCATCTGAGTCTAGTTTGAGGGGGGGTGTATTTTATTTTGTGAATCAGAGTTGTAAAAGCCATCTGAAATATTCATGCAGAATTGTCTGAGAAGCAGTTTCTGTTTTATTTACTGCACAGTAGAACAGCCACAGTGGATTAGCTCTACAATACCCGTAACAAAAGCACAACAGCTGATGCATGTGATGTTAGGAGGTGACAAAACAGTTAAAGTATGCTGCTGGCTACAGGCAAGCAGTCAGCAGATGCAGACAAAAGGGTTTGTGACAAGAATAACTCTCTCTCCAAGGCGAGCAGTCAAGAGTATCCAAAATACCAATACCCTTTTCTCCTTGACATTGTCTTCTTACAGTCAGCATTTTATTGCCCTTTTATAGTAAAAAAACAAAACACAATTCTCTGGAATATCGGTTTTAACTTGACATTCACAATTCTGTGATCTTTACATCTGTATTGCTTTTCCTATCATCTAGATTTACCACTTGAGCAAGAATTTTTGAAAGTTTAAAAGATTAACTGTAGAGAAGCCCACCCTTAATAGGATTAACAACATGAAATACACATATAAATCTTAGAGCAGGCTGGTGATTTGTTCTGTCATTTGGTTTTGGTAGTTTTCCCCTTTTCTATTAAGAGAGAATTTAAGCATCTTATTTTGCTAATGAAGAAATAATGCTTGGGTAGAAATTAAAGGTTTGCTCGACAATGGGAGAGATTTAGGTGCTGGAAAAGGACTGTGAATGAGCTGATGTTTATTTCAGAAGTGTGAAAAATCAGCTTATATATCTCCAGGAAAAAAAAAGAGAGAGAGAGGGAGAGACTGTCTTCTTTCTAACCTTTGTAATTCCCCTTCTATTCTCTGTGACATTCATTCAGCTGCCAAGCATGTTTGGCAAGGCTTGAGCCAGCGAGCGCACTTCCAGTGACCGCTAACCTTGGTATGTCCTGACACTTATGATGAGTATCTGCAGGACACAGAAGGCAGGCAGGCTGCTATGTCAGGCTTTTATTATGTACTGCAGAGGCTGGGGACAGTCAGTTTAATAAAACAAATCATCCTTGAAGGTAAAGCAACTGGGAAGAGGAGGAGGGCTCGGGAAGGGGAGGAGATGAGAGGAACGGGAGGAAAGGGAGAAAAGTCTTTGCTGCACAACTCAAAAAAAAAAAAAAAAAAAAAAAAAAAAAAAAAAAAAAAGAATTAACAAACAAAAGATAGAAGATACAAGACAACCTAATAATGAGAAAAACAGTGAAGGGTCACTGATTGGCCACCAATTTAAGACACATAGCTACTTCTAGTGTGCCCTCCTTCACAACAATGATTTTTAAGGTCCATCAGAAAGAGAACCCTGATTCTCTATTGGCTTAAAATCAGAGTTGCTTCACTGATCTTCCTCAGGCAACACTGACTTATGTCTGCTGAGGAACTGCCCTCACCTTCTCAATCCTCAGTTTCTTTTGGGTAACGCTTTCCTTGAAAAAAAATTCAACAAGTATTTATAAAGCTTTCTTCAACTCTGTGTGCTTCTGTGTGAAAGAAGAGTTAGTTAGGTCTGACTTGACTGCAACTTTTGAGCCATTTGAACTATACTTTTGCTCCCACAGAAGTAGTCTGTGCTGAGTATTTTTAACAAAGCACTCCCCCACAGTGCCAAGCCAAATGGTTCTGCATGATAGTTGCACATGCAAACCCAGGAGTGAAATAGTTCAGGTTTGTTGTTCAAGCCAAGGAAAATGCCAGTAGTTAAAACAGCACAAATAGACAAGAGCAGATGAGAGCTTTAATTCCCTCCCAGTTTTCATAGGCAAAGGGGATGTGTTAACATGGCTAAGGCTTAAGAAGGGGCACTGTGGAGGTTGCTGGACTGCGTTAGAAAGTACGGGACTGATGTGTACCAGGTGTAAATCAGCGTAACTGCGCCCAGGCTGGCAGAGCCCTGCTGATTTACACTGGCCCAAAGTTTGGCCTGGGACTTTTTCCCTTGGCAGTGAAGTTACATTGACAAAGCATGCAGCAAAGTGTGATTTCTTTCTAAATCGGTCTGATGTGAAGGCTTCAGTCTGGGACCCACCTAGACTCCCCCTGACCAGACCTCATTGTCTTTCCTCCTGGTGAATGCACAGTGTGATTCTTTGATTGACTGCTGCCACCTGATGCTAAGAAAATGCCCTGGGTTCATACTAGGGATTGTTGGTTCTATTAAAAGCAATGTAGATAGAGTTTATTTGTCACTGAAGCATTTTATGCAGATGTTCCTACTTCAGAGATGTTCAGTCAGTTAGGTGTAAAGATGCGCTGAGTAGGTTGCCATCACTTAGGGTCAGGAAAATGCCACCCCCAGACACATAATTAACATGGCTGACTGATTAATTGCCCACTGAAAAGTATAACTACTGATGCATTTAAATATTTATTTTCAGGCTCTGGACTTCACTAGTATTCTCTTATTTTAAAAAAACCCGAACAACAAAAAACACTGCAGACACTCTTTCTAGAAAGGAAAAGTGTTGGCTGACATACTATCCTGTGGGGATTAATCACAATGGAATTCACATTACAACATGCAAAATAACATGTGTAATCCAGTCTGACGTGAAAAATTGCTAATAACGTCCCAAAAGGAAAGAGCTATGAGTGGCTCTAATGCCTTAGGAGTAGGGGAGATCTTTAGGAACTCAGCATTACAAGGTGAAGCATCCAAAAGAAGAAAAAGCTGAAAATTTGGGTCTTTTCAAAGCCCCCACAGGGCTTTGTCCATTCTTGGGTTTGTTCACTGTTATGTTTGTGGGCTGCTCCCTGCAGCCTGTTGTATCAGGTTCAAAGAGGCCTGACCCTGCAGATGTGACTCAGGTACAATAAAGTTGGACCTCAAAAGAAAACTCCCAGTCTAAAAAAGAAGCCTGTGTGTTGCTACAGGGGTGGAAGTCCTGGAAGCTAGGGGTTCAGGGGTTTCATACTGCCTACTTCATGGAAAAGCAGCATCCCCTACCTGGAAAACTTCCAAATGCACAGGCAGAAATGGAATGGCAAAAGCCCAACATAAAACCCAGGTAGTCACTTCCATGCTTAGAGTTGTCATGGGTGTAACCGTGAGGTAGGACTTCGTGCATTTAGACTTCATGCTTCTCATATAGGTGCTTGTAATTGCCTCTTTCCCATCTCCAGCAGCTTGGAAGGGGAAGAAAGACATCTAGTGTTGGTCCTCTGGAGTGGATACCAAAATCAAAAGGTTTTGCCCTCATCAGTGTCTATTCCATAAATTTGGTTATCTACTCCTTTTCCTGATTTCTAATATCATGCAGTCAGAAACTCCTTCCCCTTGTTTAGTGCCCAGGAATACCAAGGGTGATGAGCAGCATGCAAGCTCAGTGCATGTATGCATTGAACTGGATGAACAGAAAAGCATGTAAATTTTTCTATAGAAATGCAAGAATGAGAAAAGCATGGTATCTTCTGTAGACATATTACCAAATGCCTGAACAGCTGAGTGGTTATGGGGAGTTTTAAGTAGTTTCTTTGAGCTGGAGTAAGTGAAACATAATAGTTAATTTCTTCTCTCTTAATTATTGCTGGAGTAGACCATCTGTAAAGATGTGTCTTCCTGTGCAGCCTGTTGAATGAAAAATTTCCACAGATGCTTTTGGGAGAAAAAAAACCCAAAAACATGTGGGGGCTGGATTTCACTCTCAGAGGTAGACAGAGGACTTCTCTGGGGCTTCTGGAAGCAGAGTTTGTCAGCTGGTGTCAGGGGGAGCTGATCTCATGCTTGTCTGATGGCAGAACGTGGCTATCAAACTGCTGGCATTTCCCTAACAATGATAGGTGAGCGAGGCTCCAGAGCTCTCTATATCAGATTCATCACACACAATTCCAGACAAGTTTTTTTGAAAGTGGCTTCTAAAGGGGCAAGAAGAAAAGCCTGAAGTAGAGAATAAGGGGCTGGCCTTGATCTGGCAGTGTGACATGAATTCAGTAAATGAGTGAGAGCTGCCCAAGTGTCTGTTGGACACGAGAATGCTTCAAGTGGCTCCTAGTGCAGGTCGGAGAACTCCTCTTGCCGGAGGGGACAAAGAATAGCAGTGAGGAAATACTTGCTATTATAAGCATGCTGGCTTCTGGCCGGCCGTGTATTAGCAGTTCTAGAGCTGTGAAGCCATATTTCCGTGATAAAAGTGGAAAATAATACCTTTATGGAGATTACCTCAACCTTGCAACTGCCCTGCAGTTCATTATAGCGATTGCTTTTGAATCATTTAAGGCAAAGGGTGAGAAGGTGGTGCTGGTGCCTGAGACAACTACCTAGAATTAATTACAAAGTTTGGAGGTAGCCGTGGTTTTTAACATTCAGCCATTGTTCAGGGGCTTCTGAGAGCGGCACGTTCCTTCTAGCTGGGTGTTTGACTCACCCATGAAGTGGCAGTGACATTTAGAAACCACAAATGAGTTTAAAACACCCCAGCTCAGTAGCCACTCGGAGCACAATGCACTGGTTAAAGAGGTTAGGGTGGTATTCGTGTGCTCCTGAAGAAGAAGGAAAGACCATAATGTCTCCTGAGAAAGCCATTTTATGGGGTTCTTGTGCATAGCAGCCACAGAAGGAAGCCACTAGCTGAAGGCTTCCCTGCTTGATTGGTTTTAAACTACAAACAGCATTCAGAGATACCCCATTTCTTTGACAGCTTTCAGCACTGGTTGTGACCAAAGTCAAGCACAAAGGTACAAAGGGCTTTCTGTGCATGCATAACTTTCATATTAGTTCTCACATGGAGAGGAGAACATGGCCATAAATGCACGGGTAAAATATCAAGCAGAGATTTCTTTCCTTAAAGACAATTGTGCTTGTTTCCCCTCCTGCTAATTATATCCTATAAATCCCCCACTCTCCCAACTCAGACAGTAACATTTTGTTACCTACATTCTGTCAGTAGACTTTACAAAGATCTCTAACACATGTTATAAAAGTTATTGCTATAGTACTATATATAACAGCTTTGCATAAGAGAATAGAGGGCTGCCACATTTAGAAAATGCAGGTGCTATGTAAGCCCCTTTCTGAAAGAAAGAACTTAGCTCAGTTTCCTTTGAAGAACCAGAGACTTGAAATTGAAAACTGTATTAATGCCATTGTCTCCTTGTATCAGCAGGTTCCAGAGAGATTCCTGGAAGTGGCTCAGATCACGTTACGGGAGTTTTTCAATGCCATTATCGCAGGCAAAGATGTTGATCCTTCCTGGAAGAAGGCCATATACAAGGTCATCTGTAAGCTGGACAGTGAGGTCCCTGAGATTTTCAAATCCCCAAACTGCCTACAAGAGCTTCTTCATGAGTAGAGAGTTCAGCAGCTATTTATGAATGTATGAAAGTAGCAGTCCCCTTCTGATGCCCAAGTCATGTGTGTCTCTATTTTAATTTCATATATATGTGTATCGCATACATATATATATGTATATGAAATTAGACTGATTCCTCCTGGATTTAAGTTTTCGTTCAGTTCCAAGGGGATGGTTGTTTTACTTCAGCCTTTGGTTTACTTTTGCCCGAGACCCTTAACATTTGAAGAATCAACGGGGTTAATTTTCAGGGAGAAGAGTTTGGAAGCGTGTAAAAGCCTGTCTTAGCAAGTTAGGGCATTATGTTTAAAAATGCTTTGTCAGATTTATTGCTTGCTGCAAAGTGGCATTTTGTCTTGGTGAGACTAATGTCATGGCACAATACTACAGACAATGAAGTTTATATTATGTTTATACTGCTAAAGGTCTGAACTCTGTGGAGTCACTTCATAAGCTTCGAGCTTTTTTATTTGTATTTATATACTTTTTAATCAATAACTAGATTTTGTTTCATTCTTCAAAAAAATACAACATCTATTTTAGGTACTCACTCCAAGAAGTGACACCCAAAAACTCAAGCCCTATGCTTCATGTTTTCCTCACAGAAATGACAGATACCCTGCACCAGTAACCAACACGCCAGGTTGTTTTTTCTCTAAATTGCAGCAAGGGATGTTTGCACAAATCAAATACTGTTCTTGCAGGGTTAGGCCAGTAATTCATGCACAATATTGTATCAACCACACTAATTTTGGAATATGGTCGGCTTACTAAAGCGGAAGCATTTCACTCTCCATAGAGTAAAAATGAAACCTTCAGCGTCGTATATTGCCATGTCTCGGTCTTACTTTAACTGGCATTAGTCCCTAAATTTATTCTTTTCTTAGTCCATCCTGCCCCCCAAGGTCCCCTTTCCAGCATACAAAGTTTTCTGTCCATATTTGACATCTGTCCTGAAAAGCACTTTTTGAATGATCTTAGATATAGTAGAAGAGTCTTCACCTCACAGTGCTGAGGCAAAGGAAAGAAAAAAAAAAAAAAGGCTTGTTT
Source organism: Melanocharis versteri (assembly GCA_013397845.1). Classification (NCBI taxonomy): domain Eukaryota; kingdom Metazoa; phylum Chordata; class Aves; order Passeriformes; family Melanocharitidae; genus Melanocharis; species Melanocharis versteri. Next base: position 285,703 of record VZTG01002166.1, on the reverse strand, counting down.
GTAGCTGTAAAATATAATTAGTCTTTTCTTAATCAGAAGAATAAAAATTACATTTTCATAAAAATCTAATCAAGCATTATACAAAAATCACAGTGTCCTCCTGGCTATGCAGGGTTCAGATAGCCAAATTGGATTTTAAAAATTGCAGTAAGTGCAGCTTTAAAAAAAAAAAAGGAAAAAAAATCTATTTGAGCGATGTGGCTGCACTTGTCTTCTGAAGCTGGAGCTAGCGTTGACCAAAACCTGAGCTACAGTGTAAAGTCCCTGATGGATCTGGGTTTGCCTGAATGCTACACCACGATATGACAGAAAGAAAGAAAGCTAGCTGCTAGTTCTCGTGCTTTCTTCAGTGGCTCTCCTTTTCTCATGTTTTCAGAAAGAATTCGTCTCCAGAAGTTTGGGGGAAGGTTGAATATGCTATGGCACACTGTATTTGTCATTTTCTTTGTCGTCTTTTGTACGGATGCAGTAAGAATTTATTGTTATCATCAATAGTATTTTCCCCTACATAATTCAATCTAAATCTAGAGGAAGTTCCTAATTAGCTGTGAATTATATTTAGACCACTGAGGATATTGGTATCTTCTTTTTTTTAAAATTACATTTTGACTTTGGAGAGTGAAAGTTTACCCATGTGACTAAAGAGCTGACCTGATCATTGCAATTTCACTTCATTTACAAATACTGCTGATAGACAGAAATGTATGAAAGCAATTATTGTTAGCAGAAAGCCTTAAAAACCTGCTGACTTCAAATTAAACAGCACAATCCTCCGATTCCCTGTCATTCTTTTCAAGCACTGGCAGTATCTGTGGAGTATAGGCAATGCAGACAATAGCATGGGATGAAGTGCCAACATTTTCACTATGCATTAAAAGCAAAACAAATCTTGATCTTAAACTCCTTGAGAGTACCTAATACTGTACGTATCCTTACAGTAGACAGGATTTATTTTTTTTTTCTTTCTTTTATTTTCTTACATTTTATTTAATTTTATTTTGTTTTCTTTATTTCATTTTTCCTTTTTTTCTTCTGTGTGTGTGCATGATTTGGTAAACATTACACTTCATAAAGATTTAACTCCAATGAATTCTGAGTCAGAAAGGATGAGAATTGTGTTCATGCACTTTTTTTGATTTATGGGAAGAAGTGGCATAAAATGCTCAAGTTTTAATACAGTAAGTTCATCATTGGCATACCATCAGATGCAAAAATATAACTTTGCATTTTCACCTTGGACATAAGAAAGCAAAGCCATACTTTAATCATACTATGTGGACATACTACTAGCTACCATCTCAACCTGTGATTTTACCGTTGCTTTATATTATTATTATTATTATTATATTATTATTATTATATTATTATTAATATTATTTGGCTGCAATGGGATTCACATAATCTAAATAAGTGAAATTGTGTACTCAACACTTGATGTTGTTGCATTTATTTATTTATTTATGGGTANGTGAAAGTTTACCCATGTGACTAAAGAGCTGACCTGATCATTGCAATTTCACTTCATTTACAAATACTGCTGATAGACAGAAATGTATGAAAGCAATTATTGTTAGCAGAAAGCCTTAAAAACCTGCTGACTTCAAATTAAACAGCACAATCCTCCGATTCCCTGTCATTCTTTTCAAGCACTGGCAGTATCTGTGGAGTATAGGCAATGCAGACAATAGCATGGGATGAAGTGCCAACATTTTCACTATGCATTAAAAGCAAAACAAATCTTGATCTTAAACTCCTTGAGAGTACCTAATACTGTACGTATCCTTACAGTAGACAGGATTTATTTTTTTTTTCTTTCTTTTATTTTCTTACATTTTATTTAATTTTATTTTGTTTTCTTTATTTCATTTTTCCTTTTTTTCTTCTGTGTGTGTGCATGATTTGGTAAACATTACACTTCATAAAGATTTAACTCCAATGAATTCTGAGTCAGAAAGGATGAGAATTGTGTTCATGCACTTTTTTTGATTTATGGGAAGAAGTGGCATAAAATGCTCAAGTTTTAATACAGTAAGTTCATCATTGGCATACCATCAGATGCAAAAATATAACTTTGCATTTTCACCTTGGACATAAGAAAGCAAAGCCATACTTTAATCATACTATGTGGACATACTACTAGCTACCATCTCAACCTGTGATTTTACCGTTGCTTTATATTATTATTATTATTATTATATTATTATTATTATATTATTATTAATATTATTTGGCTGCAATGGGATNTATTATTATTATTATATTATTATTAATATTATTTGGCTGCAATGGGATTCACATAATCTAAATAAGTGAAATTGTGTACTCAACACTTGATGTTGTTGCATTTATTTATTTATTTATGGGTAGTATAATCTCAATAGTAAATGAGGCATAGGAATTAGGAATAGAAATTTCATCTTAAAAGCAAAATAAAAACCTCCTTGGTCTGAAAAAGGAATAAATGATAATTTGATCACTTCGGTTATGTGATTTTTCTGCATTTTATAGCCATATTGCCTTTGTGCCTCCCAATTCACCTAAAATTACAAATACATGGCATAGCTTGTACTAAATTCTAAGTAGAATCCAATCCAGTTTCTTTTAAATGATCTCAATATTATTTCTCTAAAGATGGCTAAAAGGCAGGAGGCTACTTTTATTGTAATGAAAAGTTTACATAGGAAAAGAATTTCAAAATCCATGTAGAAACCCCATCTTGCCATTCATTTACTGCTAATTCAGATTTATTTCTGCATATAAACTTGAGGTTATAGTCTGTGCCTAGACCTTAAATGCACCAGCGGAAGGATAAAAAAAATCCTTCAAAATACCAGTTTTTCCCCCACAAGTACAATTGTTCTTGTGCCTTCTGTGGCTTACAATTTTCATCTTTTAAACTTTATTTTTGAATTACTACAGCTGCAATAAACACTGACTTTTTTTTTTCCCGGCTGTTTGACATAATGTTGATAGCTATGCATATTTTGTGTCTTTTTAAAAATTAAAAAAATAAAAAAAACAAAGCAGGAGAATACGTTTTTGAAGAAGAGAATTTTTAGAACAGTTTGATAACGCAAATTATTTTTTCTCAATTGTTTGAGCAGCATTCGAGTTTTGAAAATTCTTGTAGAAGCCAATTTTTTGTAACTGTGGTGCAAATCTTGTGTTTTCTTAGCCTGATGAAAAGTAGTATAGAAGCAATATTTCATACGTGACATATGTGCATATACAGATACGTATGTGGTCACACACACAGGACAACATGTGTGGGCATATGTATGTATATTTACACAAAAACACACACACACACACAAAAGATGCGTATGAAGTGAAAAGCTTACCTTTTTCCTATCTAGATTAAGAACCTATTTTAGACATTTGTTATGTTTTGTGAAAAGAATGTTCTATTTGAAACTACAAAACATTTAATTCTTACTGTATCTCTGGTTGTTTAATGGGAACGTTTCACATTTAATGGTAAACACGTGGAAGATGTTAGAATGTAGTAATTATTTAAGGAAGTGTTCACCCATGTATTCCTGAGGTTTGCTTTGTGCCTCTGAGTATTATTTAATTAAAGTGTTTTAAGTTTGCAGAATCTTTGTTACTGTACCAGGTATGTGGGTGAACATGGAAAATCGAGGGGAACTTTTATAAAGCAATGTAAATATTCAACCTTACGGCTGTTCTTGCATAAAGACATAAGATTTTAATAACTACATTCTGAAAACATCTGTTGAATTTATAAGAAACACTACAGTAACTGTGTAGATAGTTGAAAGCATTCTTGAAAATCCAGCTCTCTACTTTTAAAAGTTAAGTCTCTTTCATCAGATGTCAAGGGAATGGGTAATACAGTTTCTGTAAAATTGCAGAATTTTTTTCTATGTATATGAAGTCAGTTAATAGAAAAATTTTTTTTTCCACAGGTTAATATTAATTAAGAAATAAAGGTGAAGATTTTGTGGCTTTAAAGATAGGATTTTCACCAGCAGCATTGAAAGATTATACATATATATATATACAGAAAGATATATATATATATTAAAAATGGAAAGTGGTTTACAAAACCCCCAAAATGAGCACTGTACATGAGAAGTGAAAGCAAAAACTATATTTGCCATGTGTATTATATAGCAATCATTGGTGTTAATAGTGCAAATGTTTCCTTCTGGTACCAACTCTGTGTTTGAAAATTCCAATACGCATTGTTTTCAAAAAGCTCCCCTTAAGGAATGTAACTGGTTTATATGAGTAAGCAGTTACTGTATTGCACTTAAATGTTCTGTTGAAGGAAATGCAATTTTGTTTTCTGTAGAACTGTTGGTTGTAAACCATCTATAAACTGAAGCTAAAAATGCTCATATTTAGAGCTGGGATGAAAACTGGTATTTAACCTTTGTATCTTCTTAGGAATATCCTTTTTAGTGTATGAAAGGTGGTGGCACTATGACTTTATTCAGTCTTTTCATCTGAGCCACAGTCACCTCTCTCCCAAAGCAGCCACCTTCCAAATGCACAAATACTGGGATATGTAGAAACAAATCTAGAAGAAACAGTGAGCTTACATTTTTCTCTAAAATCCATACCTTCTGCATTAATTGTACCACTCGAGTGAGATAGTAGACGGACACAATAACCATCTCATTACCATATAACGTGTAAGAGTCAGAAACTAAAAAAGAAGGAAAAAAAAAAGCCTCTTTATGTTGGTTTTAATGTTGCCCAGAAGAGTCAAAGGTTAAGGTTTAAACTGATATTGTCCCAGCCATTACTCATATGTATATAGTTACAAAAGTGACAAAACACTGCCTTTATATTATTTAGCAATATGTTGTAAATAGCATTATTAAGCTCTTTTTTTTTGTAATAAAGACCCTTTAATTTGAAGATAGTACAATAACTGAACTGATAAAGTCAATTTTTGATTTTTTTTTATTTTATTTTTTAGCTAGAGGCAATTTCAACTGTGGATTTTTTTGTTGTCGTCTATTGTTCTGAAGACTTTGCATAATTTATTGGTTTAATTTATCCTAATTTATTTGATGAAGGTGTACAATTTTGTATTACCAAGGATGTACTGTAATATTAATTGATGACAAGATAAAACAATAAGACTCCCCTGTCCGTTTGGAAAAAAAAGGTGCAGTAGACAATTGATTGAAAAAAAGTTACAATTCTAGCTTGGCAGCTACTAAATTTAAGATAAACACAGGAAAAATGTTTGGGGGGGGGTGGATTTTATTTTGTGTGTTTAAAGCTTTTGTATACTCTCCAGACTTTTACCTTTTTGCTTTGTACCACTTAAAGGATACAGTAGTTCAATTGCCTTGTGTGCCTTCCATCTTCTCTAAACTGAATGTATGTGCAGTATATATGCAAGCTTGTGCAAAATAAAATATAAATTACAAGCTCATTGCCATTGTTTACATTTATTTCCAAAAGTTTGTGTTGCCCCACGTCAAGAGGTGGACCCCTGAACCGCTCGGCTGTGGCCAGGCTGTGCCTAACACTGTAGTCCTCTGAAGGTTTTCTTTTCCCCTTAGTTCAAATTATTTATTAATGAAACTACCAGCCCTCTTGCAAAATGGATATAATGATTTATGGCCTCGGTGTCCTACCTCCAGCACAGCGCCGGTTAAGATAATGAATGTTATTTTGCAATAGTCTATCTGACAAGGAATAACTCCCTGGAAGAGACCTGTTAGGTCTGAGGCATAGACAGCCCTTTAAATTAAATGTAGCCAATGTGAGCTAGCAAGTACTTTTGTTTGTACTGTTTAATCATTTCCTGGGTATGCCTGCCATGCCGGTGTCCTGCAGCAGGGAGTTCCTCAAGCTGGGAGAATGCAGGGATAGTGCTTGTTGAGCTGTGGTGGTTCACATTTGGTTCACATTTGTTACTCTTACCAGTTTGGCCTGGTTAATGGTAGAGACCAGATACCATCCCCTGTTCTTTTTGTTACAATCCATCACTCATGGATCACTTCCGTTTCAAGCTGTATATTCATCAGTATCAGATAGAACTACTCCGTTCCTACACAATTCCTCAAGATGTATTTTTGTTCACGGTTTTTCTCTCGCCCTTTGCTGTGTCTGCTGTTTCATATGTATCTTAAAATTTTGGACTTGAGTGGACCTTTGATTTACATGATTGTCTGTGTTTCAGATAGCAAAGGTCTCTTTTTGGCTTAGAATTGGTGCAGATGGCAGTAAGTTGGTAGCTTATTTAGATCACAAAATCCTTCAAGACTTTTCCGATTTGGAAGGAGAAGCATGTTAAAAATATATTTTGATCTGAGGTCATTTATTTTCAGTATCTTCCCTGATTCAGCCTCAGGCCACTGTAGAGCTGAGCTGGAGCCTGAATCCAGCTTTATTTTCATTGTAACAACCAAATAAATACTTCATATCTGCAACAGCACTTAAAACTCCATGTATTTTTATACAACTGGAGCTGCATTTGTTGGGCCACATCAACACAAGGTGTAAAGGAGGTCTGTGGAAGGTCATGAAGTTACATCTACATAACTAATAGTCATTTAAGTGTGAGATCTTCTCTGATTTTACTGCAAACAAATTGCCCCTCCTACTTCACATCTATCCACATCACCAAACCAACATACTAAAATAATTTTTTTCTTAGTTATCAAGACTTAACTAGATGAGGGAGAGGGACATCATCCTCAGGTACCCAGTTAATGGACCAAAGGATCTGAGCTGTGTGGGTAATTGCCAGCTCATGCTGTGCCCCATCAGTTTTTCTCTCAAATATACTCGTTCTGTGAAATGCAGGACACTATTTGCCATTTTACCCTGCAGTGGAAAGCACACAGATCTCTAAATAAGAAATCCTAGTTATTGGCATCTCAGAATACTGCAGGAGTTCAGAGCTAGACTGGAACTTGGCAAGTAGTCCCTGTCATTGCAGAGGGCCAAATCAACTTTCCCAGGCTTCAAGCACCCTGAAATGATCCAAGTTCTGCAGATCTGGCCATCTGTGCTTGGAAATCCTCAGTTCCCCTAATACCTGGAATTTTTACAATAAGAAAGATACTATGTTCTAGCTTAAAAATCGTAAGGAAGACATGAATTCTCCCTGAGCAAGGCAAATAATAGAAAAATTTAATGTCACTGAGACCATCACTAGAAACTGGGGTCTTTTACACATCACATTACTGAGAAGCTGAATGTGGAAGACTGCAGTTTGTCATTTGAGAGCCTGAAAGGGTTAATTGCTCTCGTTTTCTTGGTCTGTACCCTTATTTATGCCCAGTCTAGGTTGTGCCAACACAATTTCTATGGAGATGATCCCTTCTGATCCAGTCTTCCCTCTTTGTTAGGAGGGAAAGGGAGAGTTGCAGCATACGACTGACTGCGTTTGGGAAATAATGGCAAATACATCCCTCACTCTTTGCAACGGGTTACAGTGCTTCCCCAAACAGACTCATCTGAGTGGCTTTTAAAATATGGCACTGCGTTTGTTTTAAGAACACAATACGCAAAATTAAATCTTTGTTGTTGGATGGGGATGGAGGGCTCCCTGGGTGAAGGCAGAGCTGCTAGATAAAAAGGGCTGGGGGGTAGGAGGGTTGTTTCCCTGCCTGGTCCAAGTGTTTGACCCTCTGGGTGCATTGCAAGGCCTGCCTGTTCTCCCAGCTTTTCAGTGGGCAGGGGCATTTGGAGAAGCTGCCTATTAAAGCTTGATAGATTCGTGGGTGCAGAAAATCCATCAACTGCCACAATGCCCATTTTTGTGTACAGTTTATTAGTGCCACTAGCATACTTGTACCTCAAAGAGATTAAACAGGTATCTTTATTTAAATATTAAAAATTTTTAGATACCCAAATGAATCTTGTTGGCTTAGGTTAGCCTGACTCTTTCCAGAGCTGCAGAGCAGAGAGAGACACTGACTCTCCTTCAGAGAAAGGACCCCCCCACCTCGCTCTGCCCAGAGTCTGGGAGGCTGTGATTGCATTTTCATGAATAAATCCTGGGCGAGTGAACAGTGGTACTTTCCCATTTATTTGGGAATCAGTATGAAAAAACAAACAAACAAACAAACAAGCTATTTGCTTCACAACAAAACACATGAAAATGAACTGCTGTTTGTACCCAAATGCAGTTAATTGCATGCACGGTTTAATTTTATTCTTAAAAATTAGGCTTAAGGTTGAGTCTCTATCTAGGCAAAGGAAAATAAAAAATGAGAAAGATGGCACAGATAGCTAAAGAAATACTACTGGCTCCAATATAAATATGTTTGCAGTTTGCAAGAGACCTGCCAGTCAAGCAGCTGTGGGAGGTAACAGGGGAGAACGCATGAGAGGAAAAAGTCTTGTGGCAACAGTGGCCAGTTTCATTATGGCCACTGCCAGACTGTGAAACAACTCTGGGGGCTTGAAATCCTATTGCCTATTAAAACTGGGCATGACAGCTCTTTTTTATGCTTCACCAACCAGAGATGGAACAGTGTCCTAGGGGAAATAAGGAAAAATATTTATTACAAGTGTTTAACACCTTTTAGTACAAAACAACCCTAATATGCAGCACTCAAGGATAATTCATGCCAGCACATGTAAAACCAAGGGAAATCGTTTATCAGCTCAATAATTTGGTCAGAGCTTTTAAAGGAAGAGATGATGCTCCAGTCAAAACCACGAGGCCAGATTTCTCTGAAGTGGAGGCACTTTAGATTTTTTTTTTATATTATTTTTACAAATTCTCAGTAATCCACTCAAGGCTCTGACAACACACCCACCCCAGGGACTGCCTGGCTGCCTGACTCGGGCTGAGGTCTGGACATTCAGGCTGGGGGCCTTACCTGCCCCTCATGCATGGCAGTAGTTGCTGGTATATTTAAGAAAGCCACAGGACAGTCAGGGTTGGATCTTGAACAACATACAAGGCAGAGGTTTAAACTGTTTCGAAGGCTTATCTGAAAACCAGAGCATGTCTCACACTGCAAACAGTCTGGAAGCATAAGGACACTCGGGTCAAGGGGTGTATTTCAAATCTTTCCCAATAAAATGTGTGTGTTTGGAAGCAGTATAATATAAAATGAGATTCACTGCTTTCTTACACGAACATACGCGTTGTGACTTCCCAGCTTTGGGAGAAACCTAGAACTCAGACGGGGGGAGCTCCACCGCTCGCTGAGTGCCACAGGGAAAAATCTCGAGCGCTTTCAAAAGGCTGCGCTCAAATCTATTCCTGCTGCGTGTCCCCGTTTTATAGGGAGTGAAGTGGAGATGCGGGGTGGTGGCACCATCTCCCCAGGGCCCCCCGCTTGCCCGCTGCAGAGCCAGGAGCAGCTCCTGCTCCCGCAGCCCCGGCGGGCGCTGCCACCCCACGCGTTACTCATTAACGCCCGGTTACTCGTTAACAGCCCGCACACGGGGGTCCTGCACGGCCCTCCCCAAGCCCCCGGGTCACATTGCACAATCCACGCGCTGCTGCCCTGCCAGTTTTATCTCCTAGCTGAAACCTTGCTTCCTGGCATCCTTTTGCATCTTTGCGAGTGGCCAGAGCCAATTTGTTAAAACACTGTTTACCCGGCCATTTGCTTTCCCAGAACCCGGGGGGGCCGGCGGAGGAACTGGAAAAGCCCATCCGTGGAGAGGATTTCCCCCTGCCCATGAGTCAGGTTTGTTTCTCCCTCCCATCAGCAAGAGCCTGCTGCTTGAATGGTGTTTTTGCCCTTCCAGAAATTTCCAGAGTGCTCAGCAGCCTTTAGCCGGGGCCACGGCCGGCTGCTGGCGGCAGCGCAGGGTGGCTGACCCAGCGATGGCAGGAAAGAGCAGGTCAAGGTGTGCCGAGGCAGGGCAGGAGGGAAACCCAGCTCTGCCGGAGGATGACCCTGTGCAAAGGCCGGGCAGATGGGTGCTGCCTGAGGCCACGGAAGCTGCTCCCTGCTCCGGGCAAAGGGGTCCAAAGCCGGTGGCCAAAAGGCACGCAGGGACTGCTGGAGGACAGCAGTGGCAGGAAGGGTCTGGACCCCCCACCACAGCAGTGGGGTGAAGCTGGTACCCACTGTCAGGCACTCCTGCTCTTCACGCAGCTCCCTCTCTGTATCTCCAAATTTCAGTATCCTCCTCACATCTCTTTGGAAGGGGGGAAGTGAATGAACGGTGGTTTTGACAAGGTGGACATGGCAGCAGCCCCAGCAAATAGGTGTGTATGTTGTCCCCAGAAAAAGACCTGCATAACAGCCAGTTATTCTGGATAGAGTGTTATATCACTTGCAAAATTCAGGATTCGTCCAAAACATGGTACTGTCTTTATATAGATAACGTCAGCAATATATAATAATTAATATTGTTATTATTAACCTTAAGGAACTTTGTTATTCCATAAATATCAATAAAGTATAGTTATCCTTAATCTGATTTCAGATGACCTGAAAAGAGGATCAAAAAAGTGCAAGATAGCTGTACAACAGGGGAGAAAATGGCGAGTGGGGGAGGGGGGGG
>VZTG01002166.1:256278-275223 GCA_013397845.1 Melanocharis versteri | reverse complement strand
GGGGGGGGGGGGGGGGGGTGAGGGTGTTGATTGTAAAAGAAAGAAAATTATCCCAATTCTAGCACTGCTGGAAAAACGTGAAAGTTATTGCCGCACAAAGAACCTCTTGAACTGCTCTGCCTTCCAAAATTTCTACTGCACTCTCTGCAGTTACTTGTGTATGGCAGAAGCAGCATCTTTGTATTATATGAACAGTCTGCTTCATAATCAAATACCATCTGTCGCTACATCTGAACTTGTTTTCAACATCTGTGCGTTCTGGTCTTAACAAAGCTTTAAAAACTAATTCAAAAACTTTCACAGATCACTGACTAAATATGTACATTTACCATCTTTCATATTGGTTTAAAGTATTTCTTCTATAGCTGCATCCCCTTGGCTGGGAATAGTTAAGATGTATACACTGAGTTGCTTTATTAAGCTTATTTTCTAATGGCCTTGGGTAGCCAAGTGCAAAAGAGGGACACTTGCTCAGGCACCGAGAGGACCCATCATATTCTTTCTTGGTGCCAATACAGTCCCTTTCTGCCAATGAGAAACCTGAAAGTTGATCAGCTACCATACCCCAATTACTCAAAATGACACTACAGATAAAACTGCAACCAAGGGGAGAATCAACTGTATGGCTTATATGCTGCTAAAGTGTGTCTGAACAAATGGTGAAGTAAAATCATGAGAGCCCTCAGGAGGATAAGTACGTTGTTACTTTGCACATGCTTCAGAAATGTGAAGTACATCTTTACAGAACTTTTGGCCAACCCCCTGGCAGATGTTGACCAGTTTTGCTTATGTATACATCAGTTGCAGAACACTAAAACAGAGATTGGAAATTTTAATTTAGTCAAGGCAGTTGGGCTAAAATGATGGCTTTTGTTGAAACCATTAAATAGAGCTGCCTAATGAAGTACAGTACAGCACTGGCAAACCGAGCCCTGATGAGATGCAGCAGCTTCCAAACTGCAGCCCTGCAAAAGGGAAGAAGGAAGCTTGCAAGTCTTTAACTAAAGTGGAATGGCGACAGCCCTTGTAAAGCTGCGTTTGATTTTGTGTTTGAGGGCAGATGCACTTGTACATTATCGCCCTGACATTTTAACCATTAGTTGGAAATGTGCCGTTGCAGTTCCTGCCATATATTTCTCAATCCTATTTGTTAGAAAGTGAGCTAATAGACAGTGTGATGAAGTGATCATAAATTCACTTTCAAAGGGCATTTGGGTTCAGAGCCTAAAGATTGAATATGGCAAATTCTTAGGCATGGGGAAGAAGGTGGGGGCCAGGAGGGTCATTCTCACTGATGGGTTCAGTGATTGATTCCACTACAGAACTATATTTGCCCTTTACTTGGCTGTTTAACACAGAATAGCTATAATAGGTTCCTGATCCATTATTCCTCTTCTTCCTAGGGTCACTATGAAGTGAAAGAAAATATAACCTTGGCTGTGATAAAATAAACTTTAGCATTATCAGGTGTTTGGAAATTGGAAGGTGTCTGATTGCTTTATATAGGATAGACACAAACACACACACACACACACACAAAGGGTTATAATATAATCCTCTGTGCTGCCTCTGACAAATGGTTATTACCATTCAGTATTGGTTTTTTTTGCTCATGCAATAATATGGTGTCATGAAAGTCCACATAGCCTTGAAATTCTTCTTACTATACACAGCCTTCCAAAAATCATATGCAGAATGCTGCTCTTTTAATGGTGATTGGCAGCATTTTTTTTAAAGATAGGTGGCTTAGAACAAAATTTGCTCTGAGAGGGGAAAAAAAATTATCTGAAAGGCAAGATTAAATGAGTGTTTTAGCACAAGGCAGCCCCAAAATATTTTCAATAATTAGAAGAGACTTATGTTCCATTTCACTGTTTTATGTGTTATATAGTATAGAGCAAGTGCCACTGTAGTTAAGTGTTTGTCAGCATTTCCCTTGTAAATCCTGGTTTTCCAGAGGGTTGCTATAACTTGCCAATTTCAAATCACACTGGGCTAACACTCACTATCCACATTGTCAGCCCAGATGCAAATTTCTGTTGTTGTTATTACCAAAAATGAAATCAAGTGAAGCTGCTGGTTTTTAGTTCGTGGCAAAAGATGATGGTTGGGAAGTGGGGGATGGTGGTGGCTTGTGTGGGTTTTTTTTCCACTGTTGCTCCTAGTTGGGATTTTGTTGCTGCAATTGTCTGATTCAAATGGGTTTGTTTTGAAAGGGATGGAAAAGGATATTTTTTTGTACACCCCAAAAAATAAGTGACACATAGAGAGCTCAGGGAGAGAAGAGGGCAGTGTTCTTATCTGGTACAACTTACTCCCAGCCAGGCAGTTGGTATCCAGGGGCATACCTGCTGACCCCACTCCAAGCTTGGGTTCTGCATCGTAAAGGCCTTGACATGCTAATAAATGTCCATTAACCAGCTGAATCCCGCAAGACACAAAATTAGTTGACCCAGCAGGTTCAACTCCTATGGAGCACAGAAGCAAACCCTGGTCTCCTCCCCTGAGCCCTCAGGGCCAACCTTTGAGGGCCCTACAGGATCTTATAAGCGCCTCTAACAGAACCATGAAGAAGGGGCCAATCCTTCTTCTTTGACATCCCCAAAACCTACATGGTGCCACAATGGGCACTGGAGAGCACAGGACTCCAGGGCTGCAGTCCCAAATATTCTCTGCTTGGCAATGGAGCAGAGGGGTGCCTCCTCCACCTTTAATTAATTAAAATTAATTTTCCAACTTAAAAAAAGAATTCTGAAGCATTGCTGTCCTCTTATTGATTGAGTCTTTTACTATTTAACTCCTGATTGATTTTGTTATACTGGAGAAAGCTGCACTGAGATGCCCTTTGCTGCTTCCCTCTGTGGGTGTAGCCCTCCACCCCTGTGAAGCATGGGCATGTGAATCCAGATTAAAATCAGATTTACACCAGTGCAGGAGTAAGAGTAAGTGGAGAAACAGGCCTAAGGTCAAAGGCTTGCATCGAGGAGGAGTGCACTTGTAGATGTTTACAAATTTAGATGTTTTCTGCAAGTAAGGAAATGGGGAGTCCCTGGGTGAGCAGTTGTTACCATATCTAGGGAGGCTAAAAAGTGGCAATACCACACTCCAGCTGCCCAGAAAAACACAAATTAGAAAATATGTTCATATCACTTGGAAGATACCCACAAATCTTGCAGTACTTCTGTATCAGCCGATGTGACTTGCAGAGCTGTCAGTTGGGGGGTTTATCTTGCTGGGCAGGTTGGGGTATGGCTGGTGATATTTTTGGTGCTCTGGACAGAGAGACCAAGGTCAGCAAAAGAGACTATGACATTAGTAGTGTTACATCAGCTTGCACCAAGTGAGGTTTCGGTCTGCGTACGGTAGCAGCAGGTTATCTTTATAAGCCATTGCTCAGGTACCTCCTCCAAGATCTGCACGAATCAGAGCTACCCCAAGCACCACTTCAGCATAGAAAACAAGGTCTGTATTAGTCACACACTGTTTTCCCCACCTGGAAAAATTCTTAGGTAGATTCCGCTAGAAAACAAAGGGAAATTCCTTGCCTATTCAGTGTTAAGTTAGAATGCCAATTTTATTCTGTATCCAAGCCCCAAATTTCCATACATTGATGCATTCCAAAGCAAAATTCAAGCTTCAAGATCAGAGGACCCCAGCTAAATATCAAGATATTTCTACACAAAAGAAAAACTGGATTTGCCCTCTATGTAAGGCGTACTGCAGATAAAACCAATAATACCTTATCTCCTCCCATGACTTCCTGGCCAGGAGCAGCAGCAATATATATTAAGATATCAATTGACTGTTTATAGGATTAAGTAAGGAATAGCTGAAATCAGTCCTTGCTTTTATTTGAGTTTAATTCATCCAGTCAGAGATCTGTGTGGTAACCACCTATAATAAAGTAATAATAGCAATAATAATAGAGCTTTGGACTTTTACAGCATCTTCCACTGAAAGTTATCTCAGTGTGATTCATAAACATTACTCTTGCATACATTCCTTCAATTCCTCCACTTTCTTCCCATCTTTATCTGTAGAATCTGGAGTAATATGATAGCATGGACGGCCTTACAAATAAACTAAGGCAAGCTGTTACTTCAATGAAATACAGAAAGAGCAGGGTAAAGTTATGTGCAAAATATGAGGAAAATTCAGTAGGCTAGAGACGGTATATATTCAGTTTGCTAACATATTATGTGCTCAGTTAAGGATAAAAGGAAATCCATACATTCTGCTAGGTTCACTGATATTCTTGCATTAAAGGAACATAAATCAACATGCACCACTCAGCATGTCGGGTTTCTGAGACATAAAACGAAGAGGAAGAAAAATAACAGTGAAGAAATTTTGGAAAGACACAGGTTTAATTTCTTTTTTATGGATAATATTTTCTAAAATCGCAGTCTTATGAACATGTATTTCACATGTGAGTAAGTCACAGCACTGAAAGGTGATAGGAGATGCAGGCATGGGGTTGCAATTTGAAACTCCCCAGAAGAGCAGGGCTCTCCTCATCTAGGGTTATTGGGCAACTAGCTTACTAAACACGGTTATGAGACAAATAAGGAATACTAACAAATACTGACATAGGTATTGTATTCAGTGTCTTGAACTGACTTCAGAACAAGGAAAGAAGATGCTATTTTCTCCAGGAAATTCATCCCTAGAATCTTAGCCTGTCCCCAGTGGAAAACCTCTTAGAGTGAAATTCTCTCCAGGTGGATAGCCAGCACAAAGCCCATGTAGCACTAAGCTTGTGGTAATGGCTTCTTCTATTTCAGTGCTTTAATGTAAAGTGAAAGGTAAACAAAATTTAAAAGACAACACCTGAGAATGCACAAAATTATGCAAGCAGGCAGATTTGGGAGAAAAATGCAGAGTAAAGATGAGTTTTGTAAATGGAAAGGGCTTCTAAGCAGGAAAATCGCAATCTTCCACCTGGATTCTTTTTCCTCTTGCACTGCATTAGGTTTGAAGATTCTGTCCACAAAGAAGCTGGTCCCTCTATGACTAAGAGGCCATTTCCTTTGCTGGGCAAATCCAGGTTTTAATCGAGCACGGTGAAATACTGGGAGAGGCATGGTAGCAGAGGGAAAGGGAACAGGCAGTGGACTCCAGTGGAGGACCAGGACAAATAAGAGAACTGTGGTCTGTGCCTCAACTTCTCCATCCATAAAACACCAGCCGTAGGAAGTATCTTCCTGTGCTAAGTGTATTGAGAGGGGCTCTGTGTGTAAACATCAAACCTACTTCCAGCTATTACCCCCTCAGTAATTTCATTCTGCCCTCCCCCTTTTCTCAGTATGACAGTGACTGCAGCACTAGCTCAGTAATTGGATATTTTTGTGCCTCAAATTCACTGGTATTTAAATTTTATATCATTCTCAGAACCTATCACATATTTGTTTTGATTTATTCAATATTGATCCTTTCTCTGACTTTCGAGCAGCTATCACCTTCCCCGCCCGTTCCCAGGGAATCTGCCAAGCCAGCAGTTTGTGATTTTGTCATAATACATGTGTTTCATTTGCTGAGTGGCTGTCACAAGCATCTCACAAATGTTACATCCCCTCTTTTTATTCACACATTCTGTATATTCAATGTTCCCAGAGATGGGCTTTTCTTGTGTGGAGAAGCAAGGCTTTTTGTAACAGTTTGCAGGATACAAATCTAAACCTGTTTTAGCAGAGAAAGAGGAGCTTTATTTTTGCTGGATTTGAATAAATGCTCTTATCTGGCTTTCCACAATACACTATGCACACGAGAGCAGAAAAAAGAAAGCTGACTGAGGCGAACCCAGGGCCACGTTTTCTGAAGTGTCGGGGTGGCTTCAGCAGGTTTCACTTTGTTAGCAGTCCCTTGCATTTTGCTTGCTCATGGTAGTACACAAGCACATCCCCATTTCAGAAAATCAGTGTAAAATATTCTAAACTGCCTTCCCCAAATCTATTCTTTGTTAGTTCTGTGTCTCACGGCTGGGAGTCTTCTACAGTGTACCCTTGAGAAGAAGGCCAAATATCACTGGTCTAAACATTTTACTTTTAGGAGTTACCCTCTTCCAAGGAACCATAAAGCAGAGCCCATACCATGCTATGTTAAGAGCACAACCAGCAGACCAAGAGAAGTTTTCATTGCCTTCTATTTTGGCCCATCTGGAGTATCACCTCTCTCAACTCTGGAAGTCAAAAACGATATTGAGAAACTGGAAAGGTCCCAGCAGAAGGAGACCAGGATCATCAGCACATGAATGCTGAGGAAAGATTGAAGCAACTGGTCTTTCTTAAGAAGGTGAAGAGGAGGCTGGGAAGGGAGGTCTCTAGTCAATATTTGAAGGGTAGTCACAAAGTCAGTGTTTGAAGGGTAGTCACAAAGACAACCGAGCTGCTGTTCTTGGTAGTGACAGACAGTTAAACAAGGCACAATAACTGATGTCTAAAGATTTTTTGCTTTTTATGTATTTTTTATTTATTTGTAGCTTTGTAGATTTTTAACATATAGATGCATAGTTTCTAGCATTTACTTACACTTTAGAATAGCAAATTACCCTTTCTAATACATTAAGTCACATTCTTGAAATTCTATTTAGTCTTATTTCCAAGGAAAGAATTTCTAACAAGGACATCTTGTTTTACACCAGCACTAGGAAGACATAACAAAATATAGGGCGAAGAACCCCTTGGAGTCCCTCCAGTACGGCAGGTCCAAGGGTGGGTTCCCAGGACAACTCTGGTCTTCTATTGGATGTACTTGCTAGATATACTAATTAATTAAACTTATAAAATGGTGATAATCTGATGCCACATGTGCACATGGCTACATTTTGTGCACCTGAAAGCTTTCATTAAAGAACTAGTCTCTATATCACCACTTCAATGTTGTTTGGAAAATTTTTCTTTCGATTCCAAGTAACATAACCACGAGCTGTGGCTCAGAAGATTCAGAATAGACAATAAGGAACACTTACTCACTAGAGGAGTAAGTTCCCAGTCCAGGAACAAGCTACTCAAAAGTTGGTATCTCTGTCCATGGAGGCTTTCAAGACTCATCAAGAAAAAAACCAAAAAAACCCAGATTTGACACTATCTGGCCAGTTAGTAATAGCTGTGCACTGAGCCTGAGGCTGAACAAGATGACCTTCAGAGGTCCCTTACGTTTCATACTTCTATGCTCAAAAAGTGTTATGAAAGTTCAAAGGAACTTTTCCAAGGAGCCCTCTGAGAGCATACACGTATACACACTAACAGAGTGAGAAATCAAACAGGGCTTCCAATACAAACAGCTTCTCAAGATACTCTGCCATCAAAGGTAAGCTCCTGTGATCTCCACAGGCATTTGAGACATGAAGAAGGGTAGAATATAGAAGTCTGAGAAAAATAGTCCCTATGTTGTTTACATTCAAGTTTTTAGTCTTATCTCCCTATAAAATTCTTGTACCACTTGGGAAATCCCCAGCTTTCTGCAGAAGCAACTGCCAGCTTCCTCCTAGTTCTTCCCTAAACCATTTCTTTTCTTTATACTGTTTTCCCTTCTTGTGAGCTAGCATTCTTTCTAATCCACATCCTGACGTTATTTGGGTTTTGTCTCTATTCTCTCAGGAACATGCCATCTTGTGTAAACCCGAGATCTGGCTCCTTATCTCCAGTAATTTCCACTCTCAGCAGCCTCAGAAATAACTGGTTAATTAGAGGCATATGCTTGGGGGCTGTGTCCATTTCCACAGTTTATGCTGTATCACTCAGGGGAAGCAATGGTGGAAGAATCTATCCTTTTCTGTGGAGAAATATCTTTTGTTTGTCATACCACCGCAGGCAGCTTACTAAGTAAAAGATGGTTTTGCACAGGGAAATTCAGAGATGGGGCAGAGTTTTGCATGGATCCTTTTCAGTAAGCATTTCCCTGCATTACCATTTCTGCTATCACGTCCAGTGTCACCAGGGAACGGTTCAGCATAAACACCTCCTGAGGAACTGTTCCAGAGCCTAATGCCAACCTGAGACAGCTGCTGATGCTGAACAACATCATCAAGGGCCCACTGTCCCTTCCTGCCACTCCTCCTCCTTCACTACCAGTGAAAGA
The DNA here is from genome assembly GCA_013397845.1 of Melanocharis versteri. NCBI lineage: Eukaryota > Metazoa > Chordata > Aves > Passeriformes > Melanocharitidae > Melanocharis > Melanocharis versteri. The sequence continues at coordinate 267,144 of VZTG01002166.1, read as the reverse complement.
ACTATGAAAAGACCAAGAGCTGGTGTACAGCCAACAAGAACTAAAGATCTTGCAGCTGGTTGTACCACCTGTGCCTTGTGAAATTCCAGCCAAAACAACGTCCCCTCCCTCCCCTCAGATAACCCCTTTATTAGAGAGAAGGGCATCCCATTTGATAACTTTATGAGCGGGAGGGGCACGTGGAAAGCAGCAGGTACGGAAGGCAGTGGCTCCCGCTGTCGCCAGTGGCCCTCCGTGGGCGAGCTGGGCCTCTCGGGGTGAGCTGCCGCGTACGTTCACATCCACACGCCGTGTGCAAGCCACATTGTGCCAGATATATATAGCTGTTCACTGCCACCCTGCTGAGCCAGTGCCAGGACAGATCACGTGGTGCCGGCTTTATTTGGGCTGGTTTGAGGGAGATGTACAGAATCCATGAGTGAAAGCGCTGATACATGCGACTCTGACACAAAAGGAAGAATCCTTCACTTAGGGCCATAGAGCAAATCCAATGTTCTGGATTCCCCCATTAATATCAAAGGGCATTATACGTATGTAGTCAGAGCGCATTGTCTCAGGGCATGTTCCACACAGCTCTGAGGGGGGAATTTTGCTTGAAGAATGCTAGAAATGGGTCTATAGCCATTAGCTGATAACATTCTTCAAGCATCAAAATATTATACCTGTTTGGTTTATCTTTTACTAACAATTAATGTTTTGATTAATAATGTCTATTTTAACTGAACTAGAAGTGGCAGAGGAACAATTAAGATGGAAATTATGCATCTTCAGTCCATCTCAGTCACATATCTATTTCAATTTGTGTGTTTTCACATGTGGCTTGAATTTACACTCTTGTCCTGCTTGTGTCCATGTCCTTGTTTAGATTCAATATTGGTGGATGCTAGAGAGAAAAAGACCCTAAATAAGCGTGTCTGGATACAACCAGAGGATTAGTTGCTGTGATTACAGTGCACACACTGGTGACTAATGAGAGAGGTGAGACCTTACTTCTCATGAGTGCTTGGTCTAAAGAGAAGCTCCTGATGCCAGCGGTAGCCCTGCCTTCAAACCCATAACTGACAAACTTTGACTCTATTCAGTGAAGGGCAGCAGCATTCATATATAGTGGCTCATTAGAAAATATCAGCATTTCGGCTTTTTTATCCAATTAAAAACATCTGGCACTAGGGTGATCCAGCTGGCAGCCCATGGCTCCATACCTAAGTTGTGGAATGGCTGCACCCGTGGTTGCTTCAGCAGAGACCAAGAGCAGCTGCTAGAGCAGTGCTGAAGGCTGAGCACCTCTGCTGCATCCCTGCCCAGCTGAGGGTTTCTAGACATCCCCTGGAGGCAGGACTGCTGCCTGGGGCACAGCTGGAAGCTCAGAGGGTGGGCATCTCTTCCTCCTGACCTACAGCAGGGAAACGTGGGCTAGGGGCAGGAGCACCAACTCCTCCACCCAGAAGTTTGGGGTTTGTCCTGTATGAAGTAGCTGGAAATCTGTTGCCTGTTAGACACTGATCTCCTATTGAGGGTCACCCAATATTGTACTGGAAGCACTGGGAACATTTTTAAAAGATCTTTCAAGACAGAAACTGCTTGGCAGGAGGATTTCCTTTTGCACACTCAGTTGTCTCTGGCAATTTCTGCCACAGAATTTGTATTCTTCCCTATTGACTCCTCAGGGTGGTACTGAGAGGAAATACACCATGACCTTCACCAAAATAAGAAGTACCATTAATAGAAGTCCTATTCTTTCTCTGCTTCCCTCACAGAGTTAAGCGAGGCACAGGAATCATCAAATTAAATGGCTGGGTCAGCTTAATGTAATAAATCTATTAGTTCATATCATCATATATTTGATTTATACCACCCCAGACAATTACCAGCATGTCATTTCTTTGTTTAGGGATTTTTAATTTGAAAGTGTTCTAATCCTTAGTGTCAGCTGTTCCTGGTGGGTGATGACATATCTACTGTGAGTGAAACATTCTGATGACATATAGAGTGTAGGAATCAAATGTCATAAGCATAAATATTTAAGCAATAAGACATGACAGGTAGAGCATTTCTTGGCGATTATCACACACCTCGGGTGGTGTTATGACGAGGCATTTGTCCAAAGGCCAACTGACTTTAACACACTAAAAGTAGCATGATTGCCTGGAAACGTGCTACTTGAAGTGTCTTATTGACATTTTTCCCTTCTCTTGATGATTTCTTCATTTTCCAATGGGAGCCCCAAGGAATTACCATTTCCTTCCTCCAAGACAGGGAAAGATTACACCTTCAAAAGATCTGAGCACCCAAAGCTACATGGAAAGGGAGCCTGAGAGAAGATGGACAAAAACCTTAATAGAAGACATTCACTGCCTACATTCACAGTCTGAATGTGGCTTTGAAACAGCAGCTCTGTCATTTCCTACCATAATAAGTGCGTTCTGAATCAAGAAGACACAGTCATCATGGCAATGAGGAGGCGAGTAATTTCTTCAGCAACATTCAAGCTACAGACAACTTTTGAGGAGAAAACACCACATCATCTTCACTTAGAAGATGCTTTCTGTAGTTCCTTGCTCTGGTTTGATAGCATTACCTTTTCTATGAATGATATAAGGCTATGCTGTGAAAAACAGAGGGGTTAGTCTTTACTGAAAGCATATAAAATACGTATTTAACCCTCAAAGTTATAGCTTCAGTTCAATCATCCAATACTGCCAAAAGCCACGCTGAGATAAGCCAGCCTAACATCACTACAAGCAACTAGACCATTCATACCTCTGGAGCACAAGTCTCAGGACTTGATTCTTTTCAGTCTGAACTGGATTATGTTAAATAGAACACCGTCCACAAAAATAAATGTTGTGAACTTTCAATGCTTCTAGTAATTTTTACCTATTTGCTTGCTGCGAAAGACAGGAAACACACGGAGGAATTTGCCAGTTTGGCCAGGTCTGCACCATCCATGGTGATTTCTGCTGTGATCACAATACCTTACCTTTTTGCATAAACACTTGGCTGGGCTTAATACAAATAGGTGGAAGAATATATATACACATCTAGTGCGCCTCACTGAGGAAAAAAATGGGCCACATTCATAGTATGAATTTAAGAGTTGCAAGGCAAATTTCAGTCATAACTGACTCCCTCAGCAACTCAGTTCCTTGGCAATGTGCAAGCAGAGCCTGGTTTTAATTTCACAGATATCTAAATCATGCTTAACTTTTGGTTTTGAATTGGAAGGAAAATGCCACATCTTTTTCTTTTACCTCCACCAACCAGAGAGCTCACTGAAATAATAAAGAGTTATGGCAGTAGCCATAACAGCATTTGCCTGGTCCAGATGAGACACTGATGCTTCTATAGATGACTTTCTGCCTAGTGCTAAGGTGAACCCCTTTTTTTTCCACGAAGAAAGAACCATTCTCTCTGGTCTGGGTGCAAATCTCCCACTCTTCCTTCCTCGGCTGTAGCTCCACAGCAACTTCAGCTCCAAGGTTCAGGTTTGTTTTTCAGGCTACAAAGGCCAGCAGTAGCACTCAGCCCTAGTAGCATTTAACATTCAAATCACAGGAAGGCCAACAGGACCATCTCAGGCAATAAAGTAACAAAAAAAAATCAGAGATGCAAAAGACACCAGCAAAGTTTTCTTTGTGATCATTGTTTAACACTGTAAGTAATGAAATATTAATGAAAGTATGCTACTTTCATTTTGTGAGCAATTTAATTCAATTAAAAATAAATGGATCTCCTAGGCTCAGTGGATATACTGATATTCAGCACTGCCCTTAACTTAGTTTCAACAGCGTTTAAACCCAGCACAGCACAAAGTACAGCGACTGAAACGTAGCCCCCAGCTAACATCGTTAACTCTTTGAGTCCCAGAGGCACAATTCTGTCACCCTGCTGAACCAACACGGCCTCTCCCAGGGAGTATTGGCTGTGCAGTTTAACTTGCAGGAGCAGTCATTTATACTCGGTGTGTTAGCAAAGATATCTTGCACTGGGGCACTGTTTTCTTGAAAGGAAGTAATTTCAGAAAGACATAGCAGGCCTGCATGGGCCTGAATCTGCTAGCATGCCGTGATCTGGTTAAGTAATATATCTGGGAACTTCATGTCACATAACGTAGAACTATTCTTTTATTGCACTGAAAGAGCTGTTTTAGATTCCCTCTGAGCCCATAGGCCATGTCTTTCTGATAATAAGAGTGTTATCAATGCTTTAATATTGAACTCAAATCTCTGCGTGAGAGAGCATCTAAGAGCTATTACTCAGTGCTGAAAGCAAAACCCAACTGTTCTGAATGGGGAGGAAAATGCCAATCTGTTGACAAAAAGTTAAACAGAGGTGAAATCTAAACTCTGGCCAACATTTTACAGCCTTAGCGCATTGTTAACTTTTCAACTTATCTGTCAGGAATAGGAAACTAATGTTTAAAAACAATGTATTGCTTTTACGAGCAAGGTCAGCATTTGTTAGATTTCAGGGTTATGCTGAGCACAGTCAGCCAGGGCTGCACAGAGAGAATTGCTTCAGCACCCATGGGCTGAGGTTTTCCGAAAGTTAAAATGTACAAACCGATTTCATTCCCGTTTTTTCCACGCAACCAACAGGAGCTCTGCTCTGACATTTTTGTTCGGCCTCTGTTTTCACGAGTGGTAGTACTAGCTGGAGGTTAACATCTCTCAGAAGGGGCTGTGGAACAAATCCTGGGTCAGAGAAGTGGCTGCGGCATTTTGCTTTTGGGGGAGCTCGGGTTCAGGGTCACTCTGCTCTCTTCCAGGGGCGAGGTCCAGATTTGTGCGTCTGCCCCTTGGACAATGCCAGGCTTTGTTCGAGCAGCAAAGCATCCTTGCTCAGCCATGCAGTTCCCAAGGAGCTGTGTAGGTAAGATAATACAGGGGAAGTGGAACAGAGAGTCATTCTCTGTGAGGGAGAGAGACAGAGATCTTGTTCAGAAAACGTGGCTCAAGGGTGTTTTCCCTATATGCTTTTATATTAAATAATCCCACCTCATACACTCAGAAAGGATTTGATCCACGAAGCAACTGTATGGACTAGATCATGGTGTCATTAAAAACAATCTGTGTGCAACATCCACTGCACAGTAAACTGGGCAATGACAGAAAAATTAGTTTAATGAAAAACAAAGAGCTTCTAAAACATGTGCAGTGTGTGCTGCCACATTCATGGATTTGCTTTCCTGACAGATACATCCCCTCTCTTTCCTTAGCGATAAACAGGTGGAAAAGACTTAGCCTTTTTGTGCAAGCAGTAAAAAACACCATGAATGTCAGTTTAGGTGAATTTGGGTGGAAATCCCAGTAACAGAGGGGTATTTTTTATCATTCAGATTGAAATGAAATTTATTTGTCATAAAATTAAGAATATTTGTGGGTTATATGCAAATAGGCAAAAATTGTTTCTGTAGAAAAAAAACACAACACGGTATGATTTAGGTGATCAATCCCATGAAAGAGCTGAGAAATTGCAAATACTCAAAAATGACCAGATTTTGAACAAATTGTAGACCCAGGTTTGCTTACAAAAAATAATAAATACAAGTATAAAATCCATACAACAACAAAAGGTCACAACAGGTCTCATAAACAATTTGGGATGAATTATTAGACCAGTTCTAGTTAAAGTATATTTTGTACCTTCTGCCCCATGTGCTTGGAGACTTCCCAGCTTGTTTTAATCTCTCTAAGCAAATGAGAGCCCTCAAGGCTCATTAGGGCTATTTACACAGTTCTTAACTGAAAAAAAAAGGATCTAAAAAATGAATAAATAAACTGATTTGGGGTATGAATTGGAAGTCAAGTTTAAAATCAATTTCCAAGTCTGCTACCAACGTGGACTTCCCTGGGTCTACTTCAAAAAATTAGCCATGGGGAGAAAAAGAAAGAAATGGTGAAAAGGAAAAAAAAAAGAAAAAAAAAAGGGATAAACTATAAGAGTTAAGGCTAGTGTTCATGATAAATGAGAGATACCAGAGTCTGTAAAAAAACCCATAAATACAATTCAGAGAAGAAGGGAATCTCAAGACCTGTGATTTAGTCTTGACTCTCCACGGGCAGCCATTTTTTTGATCTTCTGCTTATTATTTGTAAAATAAATATAATGGCACCTTCTTTTCCCCCCAGGTTATTGGTTCTATTTCTCTAAGTACGAGATATCTCTTAGTGTGGATGTACACTTCTGTGGTTATTAAGGGAGAGAGACAGGGACTCTTGTTACATGGGACTAGAGGAGCATTTACAATCATATTGATCTCCCAGACATGCAGGTGCAACTACTCATGGCCAGCCAGTTCCTGCCATCCATATACACACGTTCCTTTGAATGGCAGATTGTACCTACCCACCCACCCCAAAATAACATCTCTCTGATTAGCACAGCACCTGGGCTATCCACATTTTCCAGTGCTGAGCCACTTCTTGGAAAGCAGGGCCTGGCTTCTAGAAAGGGGAGGGAAAAAAATGGATATTGCAATAGAGGTTATAAATTGCCAAGTGGCCAATTCAAGTGATGCACATGAAAGGAGAGGATCTTCTCATCACATTTCTTCCCAGACCCTGTGGCTCTGTCAGCAGAAAATGGGGTCCTTCTTAGCCCAAAGCGGGTTGCAATCTGTTCTGTTGTATGTTTCCTTCTAAGCATGTTGCTTCACTCTGTGCCCATGCTCTCTTCAGACTTCTGTCACTATCAAAGTTTGACTTTCTGCATTGCCTCCGTACTGACGCTTGCCCAGATTCACCAGCACAGGCATCAGACGTCAGACACCACCATAATAAAACAGTTTTATTTTCCCTGCGGTCCTTTGCCTCAGTGATAGGACTACCCATTTGTTCTGCTTCTGCTTGCTTTAGCAGCACTTACATGGCATATTCATTGGTCAGATACCTATTTCTAATCTTCTTTACTGACACAACAGAATGAACAGAAAAGGAAGATTTTCAAACACCCTTAACAGCGTTTTCAGCCCAACAAGAACGAGTTGCTCCAAAAAGAGAGCTCTAAATTGATCCCTTTACATCTTGGAAGGCTGAACTGAAGGCTGAGGAGGAAGCATTTTGTGGTCAGTGACACCACAGCTGAGGTTCTCAGCTCTGATGGTATGAGATGTACGATCAGCTTCAGCTGAATCAAGAGGAATCATGCATGCAAATCCAGAGAAAAAGTCAGCCTTGCATCCATGGTGTGCACTGTGCATTGCAGCCAAGATATGTATTTCTGAGCAAGACAGAAGTTAGAACAGACTTTCAAATTATAATCCCATCAAGCAGAGCTGACTAACCGAACAACATTTGCGTGGGGCATGCCAGATTATACACAAATATTCTCCAGAGCTGCAAAATGTAGGCTAAGCATCAGAAGCTTTCTTGAAGTTTCATCCAGTCTTCAACAGTGTATTTTTAAAAAATTCACAAATTTCCAACAACAGGATACAAATATAACATTGTTCAACATTAACTATTAAACATGGCCTGCAGCTGTACCACCTGGGGTTCTGATCTTGACAGCTCTCACAAGTTACAAAAGACTTGACTCTGGCCAGAACTTGGACAAAAATCCTCTAAGGAAAATATAAATGCTACAGATTTTTGCAATTCGGTGGGAGTTTGTAGTGTTTGCAGCATGTTGTAACTGATGGCTTTTAAAGGCTCTTTCACTTCTTGGGGCAAGGGTGTTACTTGCCACATTCCTCCTCGGTTATGAAATGACTTCCCACTTCTCTGAATTCCCCTCTATGATTTCCACATGACACTGAAATGTCCAAGGCTAAATTATAAGGTCCTGTGGCTGTGTGATCTCAAACAGTTGCTGCTTTTCACTCCAAAGGTAACTGCATTTCCACGGAGGGTAAATCACTTCCTACAGATGTAAAGTCTATAATAAATTGCTTGGGATCCTTTGAGATGACATATGCATTAAACACTGTTCTTAATATAGTACTAGAATTCAAACAACAATTATGGGAATCAAAGATGGCAATAAGAAAAATCTCTGCTTTTTGCCATCTATTTCTCTGTCTTACCCCTTCCCACAAAACCCACAATTTGAACACATCTGCAGAGTTAGATACAGGGCTTCACCTTCATATAATCTGACAGCTGGAAGTGGTTTTCCCTCCAAATAGCCCCTTCAAAAGCTTTTGAGCTTCATGTCTGTTCCCTCGAAGAGTTTTCAGTGGGAGAAGCAACACTCAAACCCTTTCCTTCATTGACAGTGATTCTTTCCTCTGCTTCTCTTCCCTTACCTGGGCTTGTGGTGAAAGCTGCCTGGGACTGCTCTAAGGAAATTCTGTTACGTGCTGACATTTACCAGGTGACAGCAAGGTCGGGTCAGGTGTTTGATACCCAGGTCTTTGCATGTAATTATCAGGTAGTATTACAGGTAGCTGAGGCTCAGCACATTTTGAAGGGTTATGATGAAGCAGCTCCTTTACTTGTCTAAGCTTTTTCTCAGTAAGATTTTTAAAGAGGCAGGTGGAATTTTATTCCTAATCCTGTGCCCCTCATGGTCAAACTTGGAGGTTACCTTTTGTGCCGCTAAAAATTGTGAATAAGCAATGAGTGGGTTTGTTAGCACAGAAGGGTGACAGTCAATAATATCTGTCAGTGGTAAAGTATTCTATGAAGTTTTGATATTTGCCACCAGATTTCTTCTCTGATGTTAGCAGATCAATCCCCGTTCTCTAAACCTTCTTAAAACCTCAAACGAGTGCTGCTTTCAACTCTTGAAAGAAAAAGCTATCCACTTTCTGTTTTTTTCTTCTATGCCCAGAAAACAGTCCAACAGAAGCTTCTTAAACCAACGAGAAGCTTCCCTTGGGATTAGACTATCAGTCGGTGGATCTGACCAGACCGGAGTTAAATTACATTTCAAAACAACATATTAAATACTACAATCACCATTTCAGAGTCTGTTTGCATGTTTGGTCGTCTTTCAAGCTCAAAACCTTGCCATCGCCGCAAAGTTACCGTCTTAAGTGGGAATCTAATCTCGGTATTTTTCAACGGAGGGAAGGAGAAGAAGAAAGAAGAAGGAGAAGGAGGAGGATGAGGAAAAGCGGGGGGGAGAAATAACTTTCTAAGCGACGGTGGCAGCTCCGAAAGGGATCCCGCGGGCAGGCTCCGGCCGCCGTGCGCCGCGCTCGGCTAACCCAGAGGCTCACTGACACCCAGCGGCTGCGGCGGAGAGCGCAGCGCCCGCCGGCCCCGCGCAGCCGGAGCGCAGCCGGAGCGCAGCCGGAGCGCAGCCGGAGCGCAGCCGGAGCGCAGCGGGCGGGCAGGCAGCAGCCGTGCCCCGCGGGTCACGGGAAACTTATTTCATCCCAGGCACCTCTGCTCTTCGCTTATTGCTCCCTCTGCCGCTGNTTTCCACATGACACTGAAATGTCCAAGGCTAAATTATAAGGTCCTGTGGCTGTGTGATCTCAAACAGTTGCTGCTTTTCACTCCAAAGGTAACTGCATTTCCACGGAGGGTAAATCACTTCCTACAGATGTAAAGTCTATAATAAATTGCTTGGGATCCTTTGAGATGACATATGCATTAAACACTGTTCTTAATATAGTACTAGAATTCAAACAACAATTATGGGAATCAAAGATGGCAATAAGAAAAATCTCTGCTTTTTGCCATCTATTTCTCTGTCTTACCCCTTCCCACAAAACCCACAATTTGAACACATCTGCAGAGTTAGATACAGGGCTTCACCTTCATATAATCTGACAGCTGGAAGTGGTTTTCCCTCCAAATAGCCCCTTCAAAAGCTTTTGAGCTTCATGTCTGTTCCCTCGAAGAGTTTTCAGTGGGAGAAGCAACACTCAAACCCTTTCCTTCATTGACAGTGATTCTTTCCTCTGCTTCTCTTCCCTTACCTGGGCTTGTGGTGAAAGCTGCCTGGGACTGCTCTAAGGAAATTCTGTTACGTGCTGACATTTACCAGGTGACAGCAAGGTCGGGTCAGGTGTTTGATACCCAGGTCTTTGCATGTAATTATCAGGTAGTATTACAGGTAGCTGAGGCTCAGCACATTTTGAAGGGTTATGATGAAGCAGCTCCTTTACTTGTCTAAGCTTTTTCTCAGTAAGATTTTTAAAGAGGCAGGTGGAATTTTATTCCTAATCCTGTGCCCCTCATGGTCAAACTTGGAGGTTACCTTTTGTGCCGCTAAAAATTGTGAATAAGCAATGAGTGGGTTTGTTAGCACAGAAGGGTGACAGTCAATAATATCTGTCAGTGGTAAAGTATTCTATGAAGTTTTGATATTTGCCACCAGATTTCTTCTCTGATGTTAGCAGATCAATCCCCGTTCTCTAAACCTTCTTAAAACCTCAAACGAGTGCTGCTTTCAACTCTTGAAAGAAAAAGCTATCCACTTTCTGTTTTTTTCTTCTATGCCCAGAAAACAGTCCAACAGAAGCTTCTTAAACCAACGAGAAGCTTCCCTTGGGATTAGACTATCAGTCGGTGGATCTGACCAGACCGGAGTTAAATTACATTTCAAAACAACATATTAAATACTACAATCACCATTTCAGAGTCTGTTTGCATGTTTGGTCGTCTTTCAAGCTCAAAACCTTGCCATCGCCGCAAAGTTACCGTCTTAAGTGGGAATCTAATCTCGGTATTTTTCAACGGAGGGAAGGAGAAGAAGAAAGAAGAAGGAGAAGGAGGAGGATGAGGAAAAGCGGGGGGGAGAAATAACTTTCTAAGCGACGGTGGCAGCTCCGAAAGGGATCCCGCGGGCAGGCTCCGGCCGCCGTGCGCCGCGCTCGGCTAACCCAGAGGCTCACTGACACCCAGCGGCTGCGGCGGAGAGCGCAGCGCCCGCCGGCCCCGCGCAGCCGGAGCGCAGCCGGAGCGCAGC
>VZTG01002166.1:193513-256109 GCA_013397845.1 Melanocharis versteri | reverse complement strand
TTGAAAGGCGCTGAGCGCCCTTCTCTCCCTCGCCCGGCTCCGGTGCCTCTCAGGTGCTTTCAAAGTCCAGCGGTAAAAAACTAACCCTCCTTTCATGCTCAACAAGGAAATTTATACACACGCCTCGCTGCAGTATTTTTCTTCTTAAAGTCTTTATTTTAAAAAGGTTTGACGCAGAGGGCAGTCACCTTCTTAATTCACACAAATACCAGTTACGCACACAGCAGAAGAATATACCCTATAGCTGTAGAGCCGTGGTGTTTCTAGTCACCTGGGGGATGTACCAGTGGTTAGTAGGGCTGAATTATTTCAGGGAAACAGCAACTGATCATCTGAGGGGAAAAAAAAAAAAAAACAATAGTAGAAATTGGAGGTAAGGGTACAAAAAACACAGGAGGCAGAGGCCAAGAAAAAAAACTTAAAATACTCGACCTTCATCTCTTCAAATACTGTAATTGCCTGCAGAAGGTAGAGGAAGCAGCCACAGAAGACAATTATCCAGCGCCTTAAAAGAAGCCCATATAAACTGGCCTTAGCCTTTAGTGTCCAATACCTGAGCTGCTCCACTGAACATCCTCCAGCTCTGAGGATGTTCCTGGTGGAAGGATTGTGTCTGTCTCAGCACTAGTTGTTTAAAAAAAAAAAAAAAAAGGCTGTAGACTCCTGGAGCTGCAGGACTGGATGCACAACCAAGCCCTTGTTTGTACATCTTCAGCAAAGACAAAAGGCATCTCCAATGTGAAGATGGGTGTAACTGTGGTTATGTCCAAGATTAACAGCCCCTGTTTCCACAGGGCATGTAGTCCATAGCAGCAACAAGCAAGAGCTTTGCTTCTTTTGATGTCAGGATTCTTGCCATGCTCAACACCACAGTTTCTGGATTATTGATAAACATTGAAGGGAAAGTGCAAAATCAGTCTCACCACAAACTCTTAGTTCTCACCTCCAAATTTTGAAATCTGTATTCTTTTGCTGGAGCAGTACAAGGAGGAATTTCCTACCTTCTCTGAGGCTTGGGAATGCTGTGTAGAAAAGATGCAGTTCTCATTTCTCCTGCAGTTTGTGTACGAGATAAACACTAGCAGTGTGAATTTCTGGTTTAAAAAACAATTATATAATCCTGACTAGCAACAGGTCTGTGGCCGTTTACATCTCTTCAGTTGTCCACATGCTGAGCACCCAGCAGCTGCTGGGCGCTTCACAGCACACACTGGAGTATCCTTAGGGTAAATGGAGATCCCCCCGTTAGCAGCTGGAGGTGGAAAGTGTCTTAGAACAGGGCTGGGCTGGCCCGAGGCAGCCCAAAAGCCTGCAGAAACATGCACTGGTCACAGTGTGCATTTGATTTCCTTGCATGGGTTTTCTGGCTTCTCTTCAGAGGTTACTGTCAACTTTTGCAATCATCCAGGGAGGAGGTTTGTTCCTCCCACAAGATCTGGAGTGACAGCCCCATGTGTGACACTAATCTTTTGACAGAAAATTCCTTCAGCAATAAGTGTCCCAGCAGGACAAGAGAATCTGGAGACAGTGCAATCTAGAAATTTTGACAGAAAAATCATCTAAAAAATGTGGAATGCAGTCCTAAATTTAAATGAATGAATGATTTTGTTGGGGTTTTGTTTCGTTTTTGTAGAGAAGATAATTCTCTTGTTTTCTTCTTTAGCAATTTGCATTTGAATAGGTGGATCTGTTCTTTACATTACTTTTGAGAGCCTGCATTTCCCAAATTCCTATCACACCACTGGGCTTTCAAGGACAGGAGGGAAGCCAAAACATTTCCATCTAATGCAAACATGGATTACTGGAAGGATGTTCTCATTTTTTAAAAATGTACTGGGAGCAAGAGCCAGGTTTGCTAGCACCTTCCCTGCAAGCCATCGCTTCCTTGGCTTGCTGTGCGCAGAGAAAGAAAACCTCACCCAAAGGAAAGGGCAGAAGTCCCTGGAACACCGCAGCATGCAAAGAGAGATGAGAAAAGTGCTACTGGGCAGGCAAGCACACAGCAGCTGCAAGGAGAGTGAGCACACTGATGGCTGGAGCCTTTTCCCATCAATCTCCACTGAGTCAGCATCCTGCTTTATCTGGGGAAGACCATCTCCAAGATAAAAGACATGGTGCAAGGAGAGAAGATATTTAATACCTCATACGGTAGCGGAGTTGAGATTTCAGCTGCGACTACCCCCAGGCAAATCCAAGTTTCCAAATGTCCCAGGTGTGGTTCCAGGAGGCATCTTCAGTTCCAAGAAGCAGACCTCTGTGTTAGCAAAACCAGTGTCCAAAGCACATCTTGCTTAGAGTCTAGATGGAAACTTCATGTCAATTTGAACCACTCTTGCAGCCAATGGATACAACAAAGTCCTGAGAAATGCTGGTGAGCTGAAAGTTGTCACTCTGCCTGTAAATGTATGTATTTTTTCTAAAAAAATGTTTATATATATAAATATATATAAAAGTATTGCCTCCACTTGACTCTCCCTCTGCTCCCAGAAGTCTGGGGTATCTGGGGATCTAGTCAAGCACAGAGTGAGAAACCTCAGAGCATGCTGCTGATACTCCATCCCTGCAGAACTCATTACATGCCAGTTGCTCTACTTAGGGTGGATTGGGAGGGGGATCTATTAGAGAGAAAAAGTACAGAGTAGAGTTAAGAAGCATTTTTTTTTCCTTCTAACTGCTGTCCTTTCATCTGCTCTCCTTCTCATGTTTCTGGGCTTTTTTTTTTCTTCTTCCTTCTCCTTCATCCTATGGAAGTGGCACTGAATGCTGATGAGATAATAAATGGTCCAACCGCAGGCAATCATTTGCGGGTAATTAGTTCAGCTACTGAACTTCTAAGAGTCATTTTTTCCACCTGCCCAGCCAGAAAACTTGGGTGGTTAGTTACCCCATCACTTCCCTTTGGGGAAGGGGCCCTCAGAAGCAGAAGTACTTGAGCTCCTGGATACACTCTGCAGTCCTAATTAAGCCTAGCCCTTGCCTGGATTTTTAGTATTTTATTTACTTTTTATGACATTCCTTACTTAGGCCAAGAGCCAAACGTTGCATCCCAATAGGACCAAATCTGAGGTTTGTTGTAAGCTTCTGTGCACAATCACACTCAAGATCACAGCTTCAAAACAATTGGAATAGCACTATTTTAGGGAACTTCGTGGGATGCCCTTTCTCTTTGCCTTAGAAGGGAGGGAAATCATGGCATTTGGTTTAATGGACCTGAAAGGCTCCAGCTTTCCCCTTTCCCAGGATACCCAGCCTCCTCACCCCCACCTGGCCTTCGCAGCTCCCAGCCTTGTGATGAGGAGCCTGTAGGCCTTAGGGCTGTTGAACCCAAAGCAAGCATCCTTGGAGCTGAGGGCCAGGAGGGATCCAGCTCCAGAGTGCTCCGAGTGATGGAGAAACCCTGGATCTGTGGCCCCTGGAAGCCCACCAGGCAAAGGGAGTGAAAGGGTACTGGCATGCAGGAAGGCTTTCAGAGGAACCTTTGCCTGCGCTCTGCTGGCAGGGTCCCAAACCTGCCTGTTCCAAGAAACGCTCTGGTTCCAGCAATTTGGCTTTTTCTGGCAAAGATTTCTTCCATCTGAGGATTCCTGTCTGGCTCTGGTGTACCCTCAGAGCTTCAGGGGTGGCCTCTGATGAACCGAGGGGAGATCTGGGGCTTTGGGTGTATAATTAGCTTCTTCATGGTGGAACACGAGATAACCAGGTCTGCAGATGAGGAAAAAGACTTCTGTGTAGGCAAATTATGGGGGCTTTGTGCCCTCCCTTCTGATGGTGATCAGCATCAAACACAGAACATAAGATTAAATAAACCAGCCATTTTTCTGCTTTGGTATTGGCAACTCATGTTTGCTACTTATTAGATTCAAAAATAAAGCACCCTGAAAACATACAGAATTTATCAGGCAATGCTGCACCTCATGAATCACTGAAGGAAGGACATACCCACATTTCTTTCTCCATACAGATCATATTCAGAAAGTTTTGGTTAAAATCTTCATTTTTTGGTTCCATTCTTTTTTTATATTTTTCCTTTTTCTCCTCTTAAAGTCACCTTGGGTGACAGATGTCACTAGATCTCAAAAGGGCTGCTTTGATGAATAGGTAAATAATATTCATTAAATAGTACGTGGCAGCATATCCCACTTTTCTTTTTAGCTGTTCTAACAATACCAAATTCCTCATCCCTGAGACTCACATAAAGCCCACGACAGAGGGTTCACATTCAAACTCCAATCATCAATTCACAAACTAACAGAGAATGATCTAGCTGATTTCACTAGGGACCTCCATATGGTGATGAAATTTATTCTGAGCCATGTTTAGGTTTTGTAGTTGTGGGCACCATACGCAAACCCTGAGAGAAATGGAGATTTTTAAAGCTGAGCTGGGAATTTACTAATAAAGTTCCCACTGAAATAGATGGATGTTATTTGCCCTCAGAATCTCAGTCATCCTAGAAGTCAGACAGAGTCCTCTATACTGCATGGTTGTTTCTCAATCAAAATTAGGATAATCCCTTTCATCTTTTTGAGTCTACAACAATTTCCCAAGAGACACTTTTTTAGACAGGACTTGTGCTGTTATATCCTGGAGGTGCATACATCTTCTCCAGTTGTAATATTTTTAACCTATAAATTGTTCAGTTGGATTCAATTTTCAAAAAGGTAAAATAAGAAACTTATATTCCCCAACTCTTTGAAGCATGTAACAAATATACAATTTTATAGTATGCTATAGGTCACAAGTTTGTGTAGCTAGTTTTCGAAAGAAAGTAACACTCCAGATATATTCTTTTTCTCCCTACAGTTTGGAAAATGGATTGCTTTTTTTCCTTAAATTTTTGCCTGTTTAAGTACAGGGCTGGGGTTGTTTTTTTCTGCATTTTTCCCTTCAGACAGCATATTTTCCTGATGGAACTCCCCTCCCCCCAATACACAATGTGCTTTTCTGATTTACCAGCTCTAGCATTTTCTCAACAATCATGTGAGCAAGAGCAAGGACTGAATATTTTTAGACACTAGAACTAAGCAGATGGTGAAGGATGTAGAAGATCAATAACTAGTTTCTGTAAAGTTTGCATTTCTGCTTATTTCAGTGTATTTCAAAATGCAACAGGAAGAATATAAAACTTCACGGAATGAAACGTGAGGAAACTGCTGTGGCCTGCGTGCCTTGTATGAGAACATTTTTCCAGACATTCTTTGAAAGCAAGCCATGCACTTGCTCCAGCTTTAATTGTGAACTCTCCTTTTGTTAATTTAATTGTACTCATGTTGCTGTTTGGTAAAAGGTCTTGGACAGATGTGTACTCATCTGACATGCTTCCAAGCATGTCTGCATGGTCAGACTTGAAAGGTTTTTGGGAGCTGAAAGTCATCCCATCAGGAACCTGAAACAACACCATCTGCTTTAGGTGACTAAGCACATGTCAAGAATAGCCATCTCCCTCCTTCTGGGCTCGAGCCTCCATGCTCCCTTGGGCTTTTGCTGTGGAGCAGCTGCCCTTCAAAGGTGCAGAGGAAGGGGAAATCATAAAACAAGTTCTGGCTGCAACACAGTTTTCACTGCTACTTCAGGAGCCTGAAGGCTTAACTGAAAACAGGGTGGAATCAGGCAGATGCTCCAAAGCTGGCAGCACGATGCTGGAAACGGGTGCTCCTGGCCCAAAGTAGGGGCACTTAGCAGGAGAAAGCAGTCTTGTTTCATGCCCTTGAGTAAGTCTCTCCACCCTTCTTCACCATCGCTTCTCAGCTGCAGAATAGGGCAGCACAGCCTCACGTCTGTTCCTCCTTTCCCTTACAACCAGCAAGGGTCGCGGGGCTGGCTCTGGGTCTATGTCCCTGCAATATTAGCCCTCAAGCACAAGTAGAATTAGGAAGGCCAGCAGCTGACAAAGGCTGACACAAGTCCCCCAAAAGTCATTAAGACAGAGTTCACATTACCCAGAGTGTTCTCAGACACTACCTGTGGGGCTGTGGGGCTGCAGAGCAGGCATATCTCACCCTTCTGCAGGATCTGCTGCAAGCCTGGTGTGAGCAGCTAAAAGCCAGAGACAAAAAGCCTGGGAGGGAGGCAGCTCCTGCTGATGCTTTTCATCCCCAGCTGCTGACCTTTCCAGCCCCGCAGCTTCTGTTCATTAGTGGGAATGCCTGCCCCGTGCTGACGAGGAGGAACTGACTGGGAGCGCTTCACACATTTCCCTGGGCTTGAACTGGAGCTGTCCCTAAAACTGGGCAGTGGGGAAGAGGCCAAAGAAGACCAAGACACATTTTGAAGCTTTGTTTTCAACAGAGAAAAGGCAGTTGAGGTTTGCATGGCAGCTTTAGGGCTTGCAACATCCTCAAGGTCTTTGTGCTTGGTACTGGCAAGGCAAGAGTCCCACAGCTGCCATCGTATCCAGCAAGGGCCAAGGCACTGGAGGGCTGGGGCCAGCGAGGCTCCTGGTCTGCACGGGAGGTCAGCAGGAGACACATGGGGCAGGGTGGAGATGCTTCCTCACACCTACTTTAAAGAGGTCCAACTCCCAGCCAGATCCTCACCACCCGAAGGGGGCCCCACTAAGTGTGTCGGTGTTGTCTCTAGCAGCTGTCCCTTCTGCCCGAGCAGTGTCAGCCTTGGAGCCAGGCCAGCAGCTACATGTGGAAGCTGTTCCCTCCTCCAGCCTTCTGGACCTTAGGCAAAAGAGCTACTAAATGAGCCATACTGACACCAATACTGCAATCAATTTGGTAATAAGGATCAGAGACAGACTCTGCTGCTGGGAGGAGGAGGCGAGGGGAAAGGAGATCATTATTTTTAATTTAAATAAATCAATATGTTAATAGGGGAAAGGATGCACCCTGCACAAGGATGGTGGAAGGGGGAAGGCAAATGAGTACAGCTAGTCTCCTTCTTTTTAATTTTTTTTGGAGGAGAGAGGGAAGGGGCGTGTAGTTTGTCATTAGGGTTTAAAAAAAGGAGAAAATTATGTAATATAAAAAGAGTGAGAATAGACAATTTTAAAAGTCCTGTAACAGCAAATAACTAATTATACCCGTCTGAGACTCAGAAGCATGCCTGGCTCTTTTCTTTCTTTAAAACAAATTAAAGAAAAAGGAATGCTTGATTCCCAGGAGGGCTTATTCAAGGCCTCTCATCTCTAATACACATCTAAAGGGACAGGGAAAATATCTTTTATCACTTAAATCTCCCTGAAATTTAAGACCAGCTGGGAATTTTTTTATGTGGATATGATTCATTAAATTCATATCATTCCAAAGAAACCTTCCTGCGGGTTTATCTTTGCCACTGCAGTCATCTCTCCAGAAAAGCACAGTTTCTCCAAATGTTGTCAACCTGGACAGCTCAATTTTTTGGCTGAAGGTTAGATTTCATTCGGAAACTATGGAACTGGCCCCACATTTTTCTTTTCAGGGAACCGGTATTTGCAAATCATTCTTGAAGTCAACTTTTTCCCCTCTGCTGAGACAATAGGAAAATCCTGCACCACCATACCGCTTCCATCAGGCTTCTCAGTCCTGGGAGGTGGAGGGCTTTTATTTTTACGCTACATTTCAATATTTATGCATTGCACTTGTGGGTTTAGAGTCTTTGATCAAATATAGGTACAGGAGCTCTGAAGGCTGGGCTCTGAGAACTGGCTCGGAGAGCGGCCGCATCCAGCTTCCGCTGGGATCAAATGCAGCAAGTTTGTATTTCAGCAATCCTCAGAGCCGCTCCGCGGTGCAGTGATGTACGAGCTGATAAATAGAGGGTTGCGGCGTAGTTAATATTCCCACACAACGTGCAGCCGCCGGAGCGCTCCGTGGAGTTTTCGCAGGGAGGAAAATGTATGTTTTACATAATGAGCTCCTCCGCATGTAGCGCCACAAAAGTTACTAGGGAGACGGTCTGTCTTGGGCGCCCGGAAAAACAAAGGGAAGTTCACGTGGCAAGATCGCTCCTCGCCGGCTCCGTCTTGCAGCCAATGCGGAGGGTGGGGAGGCACTTCCAAGGGCGAGAGTTCGAAAAGCGGAGCTGAGCCAGGGCGCCCGGGCCGCGGGGAGCGAGAGGCTTTGGGAAGAGGTCAGGCAGAGGGCAGGGTGGATCGAGTTCAGGGGCGGCTGTGGAAGAAAGGACGGCCGGCCCCGCCAGAGGCTGCCGGCGCTGCTCGGCGCAGCTCGGGGGCATGAGTGAGTGCCGTGGGGATGGGAGAGTGAGTGAGTGGGTGAGTGCCGTGGGGACGGGTGCGCTCCCGCCGCACGGACGGAGCATCCCTGCCGCGCCGGGATGCGGCCGGGGCACGGGGTCCGTGTCCCAGCGCACACCAGCCCTTCCAGCCAGACTGCACCCAGACAGAGCTTGTGAAACGAAAAATAACTGCAAGCGGACGTACTCTGGACTCCGTGAATTCATCCCAGGGTACAAGAGGCAACAGTTTTCGCCCTGGGATTTTTCTTTTCTCTCATTCACTAAGCAGACACAGCTCTGCCTTTTGAAAACCTCTGTAGGACGTGGCTGAGAGTAGAAATCTGCCCCTGGAGTCCCTGTTTTGAATTCTTCTTTCCCCCAGCAGGTACCTGGGCACATCAAGCTTTGGTGTTTCCCTGTGCGAAAGCATCATTTTTCCTGTTTTGCCGTGGAGGAACTCACTACTTCCCTGCATTTTAGTCGTACTAATTACTTTAAGATTTAGAGTTATATTTCTAAGGTTCAGAAAATTCAAGTAATACAAATACTCTTTGTTAATAAAGGCTGTATTATCTGCTTTAGATATAGACACAGGCCTTAGATTCACATTAGGGCTTCTACCACATTTCCAAAATCCTCACAGACGTCCACTACCTTGAACACAGTCAATGTGATTAAAAGTATCATCTCTTCTCGCCAGACTCCTGTGGGAGTATCAGATCTAAACTAGATTATTAGACTAAAACCCTGCTTTTCAATTCAATTCAACCCAAGTTAGCAGTTGGGATCCTCTGGTTACAATTTGGAGCAATCATCAGCATTTAGAGGCCAGACTCGTGCAGGAATCACCAGCGAGAGCTCACACCAGTGATTTACTTCGGTTTTGCAACTGCTACATGTGATACAGCTCTCTGTCGATCTCCAAATGCAACCAGTAATATGAGCGAGAAACCTTCACTAAATATTCCTAAATTACCAGTTTTTAAAAGCCTAGAAAAACAAGAAAAATTTTCCTGGTAGAATAGCTCTCAAATTAAAATGCATCTTTTTAAATTCAATCATTGTTTTCGCTTTAGCACTTCATGCCTTCATCACAAGAAGAGTTTTACCAGTGGCAATATATTGCTGCTGCCTTCAGACCAGCAATTAGAATAACTAACAGACAGTTCAGACAATAGCCAATTTATCTGCGGAAAGGGAATTTGCATTTCTCTTTATATACCTTATGTTAAACATACACAGTATTATACAATAATTATCACTATATAAACAAATTGCAATTCTACAGTCTTCAGAGCAGTGACCTTTTGTTTTATTAGTGCACCTGCACAAAGGCTTTTAAGCTGTTTAAAATGTTTTGAGTCTCTTGTTCATAGCTTTTGAGTACTCCTATCATATAATTATCAAATGGTTGCATATATAAAATATACAAGGTATAATTAACATGTATAATTAATAGATACACTATTAACATATGTATTAAAATATTGTTATTAAATGCTAAATTATATATTGTATATTATGCTTTATACATTATATTATAATCTTGAATGGTGTGTCATATATTGTATATTTCACGGGGTTTTTTGCGTATGTCTATAAAGCCAGTATTTCACATGTCTCCACACACGATCACACCTACATATAAGCACCTGTGTGCATTGTGCACACATGCAACAGCACCATGTTATTAATTCATAACTGTATTTGAGACTGCTGGTTTTTAAGCATATGGTTTAAAGGAATTTCCTTAAGACATATTCAGTAATTACGTAAATAAAATAGATTATGGAAGTCTACACTGGTATCAGGTGCTTCCTGTTAAGAAAAGTACTATGAAGAAAAGTATTAGTATCTGAGCCTAATTATTGGTGCTGAAAGTCATTTCATTTCAAACATCCTATTAACTAAAGTCCATACACAGAAATTATTGGCTGCTTGCACCAATCCCCATTATAAAACCCGGTGAAATCGCTTTGCAAAAAAAGGGAAGACTACAGCTTAAACCTTAAGTACTTCGATAAAAATATAAGATCAGTTTCATCCCAAAGTACAAATCCCAATCTCTATCTAAAACTGCCTGACCCTAAAATATATTCAGAGCTTGTTCTAATCACAGGAGATGTATTCTGAATAGGACAGCCCTCTGTCATCTGCTAAGTCTCTTTAAGTCATCGTTTTCACTGTATCTGAAAAATTAATTCCTTTTCAGAAATATTCTCATCTTCTACTAAAAGAAAAAAAAAGCTTTTTGATGTAGAGTGACAGGATTATGAAGTGACCCTTCAGGTCAGAAGGAGACTTTTCCTTTTCTCATCAAGGAAATCAATTTCTAAGTCCAAGTCTCTTAAAATAATATATTCTTGTGGCACGCATACAGCTTTTTTTGATCTGCTATGAAAAGAATAAGAGGTAAAGAGGATCAGGGGTGGCGATGGAATATTATAATCTGCCACACTCACACATCAGCCTTTCACTAAGTAATTCCAGATAAATTGAGGATTTACATATTTAAGATTAAATGGGGAAAGAG
Organism: Melanocharis versteri; assembly: GCA_013397845.1. Taxonomy (NCBI): domain Eukaryota; kingdom Metazoa; phylum Chordata; class Aves; order Passeriformes; family Melanocharitidae; genus Melanocharis; species Melanocharis versteri. Next base: position 245,410 of record VZTG01002166.1, on the reverse strand, counting down.
TAGCGATGCATAAATAGAAGAATACAAAGATACAATTTAGGGAAGTTAACTCCTAAAAAAATTTTACCTGATGTTTGATACCTTTCCAGAGTCCCACCCCATATTTTTTAAAGCATATAATGTTTATAAGGAAATAACCAGGATAATCTCTTTGAGATCAACTGAGCACAAACACAGATGCCTTAGGGTTTCTCTCCTCCACCCCTCCCACCTTCACTACTGAAAAAATACCAATTACCATGACAAGAAACAGTTAAATGCCTCCAAAGACACATACACACAGCAGATGGAAAACAGGAGGAAACCAGCTGGAAGTGTGTTTCCCTTAGAACTGTTTTTAACAGCCTGTGCACAAATAATGTCTCACTAATACGCAGATAAAAATAAAACATAAATATTTAAAAGGTGACTGGTCAAAGCAACAAGATGGCATTCGATATGGGAACTTTCCCTTTTTTACTCCCTTCCCTGTCCATACTCCAGGTAATTGTTCAGAGACATCCTGGACCAGGTCTCTGATTCAGGGAAGGTACCTTCGAGGCGAAAGCTCTGGCAATGGCCGTAACCTCTTGTGTTGCTATTTGCAAGGCACGTGGACCTGCCTTGTTTTTTATCACTCACCTGTTCAGCCTTGGCCTTTACGGTGAGCTTCCTGCATGGAGGGCATCCCACTGCCCAGCTAAGCTCAGGAGCAGTTGTTCACACCAGCACAAGACAAGGAGGCCAGCCCTTTACAAAATTCCTTCTGCTCTTGGGTGCTTAAGCAGAAGCATTTTAAAGGAACTCCTTTTCCAGAAACTACTACGCACTTCCTGATAATCCGGATATTTTTAAGATGTCCAACAGATCTCTGTAATCCATATTTACCCCCAAACCCCTTGACCTGACCCCCCAGAGTCCAGACAGTACTTGTACTCCTGTGACTTTGTCATTAGGGAGAGCAAAATCAGTGGAGATGGGGAGAGATGGAAATGTCCATGCCCTTTTCTAGCTGAAGCAAGAACAGGAGCAAGCACAGGCATTGCTTGTAAGAAATAAGGGGGACTTCCAGAAGTATAACTGGGGCAAAGGCAGCTGCAGGGGGCAGTGGAGAAGGGAAGCCCACAGTTCTTCCCTGGAATTCCCCAAGCCAGAAGCATTTGTGATATATCCTGCTTGTCCTGTCTTTGATCTTAACTGTTATCATCAGGCAGAACAATTTCAAGTAGAGTAGATGGGTTGTCTGCCGTTTATTTAGATCCCTTCCTTTCCAGCTCCTTTTCCACTGATTCTTATTAGGCAGCCCTTTCACACTCACCAGGAATTCAGCAAAGCAGATCCTTAGCTGATGTTAATTGGTCTAAGTCCATTTGCTTCAAAGAAGCTGCTCAAACTTACAGCGCCCAGAAATTTGACCCAGTTTCACTTCTCTGCATAATGTGGTCTCTTGATGGAGGAACAGATATATTCCTTCTGCTCTGAGTCTGAAGTGTTAAGTTATTGCACACATTTTTGATAATCCAAGAAATCTGGATTTTTTGAAGCAAATAAATCTCGAGCATGATGACTTACTCAAATGAAAGAAGTTGGAAGCTCGGAACATAAGGCAGAAAAGAAACAGAGTATCTTGCTGGTCCACCCACAGCCAGAAAGAACTAGAAAATCCTCTCGTGACACATCCAAATGCCAGCAGAAGACAGCTGAACACACGAACACCTGCAGAAATTTTGGCCTGAATTACCTGAGACCACCAAACACACTCTTTAGACGATTGGTTAAACAAGTAATCAAGAAGGATTAGGCCCTTTACTGATTTGGACCAATAATAGATTGATGCATGTAGTGTGATCATTGAAAGTAAAACAGAGATATTTTATTTAATTTTTTGAAAATAAATTTTTACCGCTTTTTTCACGTGCCTTCAGAACCAAGAGAGGTCAGTGGATCCTGGCCAACACTGCTTTCTCTTCAGGAACAGCCCTGGCTTGATGCAGAGTGTGTCTGTACCACAGGCAGAGCAGCAAAGGCAGTGGGGGGTAAGCAAGAAGGACAGGTAGTTGCTGATCTGTGAGGCAAAGATGGGAAGAGAATGGTATTAATCTGGTGGCATCACAAGGTTCAGCAGTTAAGGAGGAGCACTTTTCAGAAGCCTTTCCTGATAAAATTCTGGCAGCATATCCCTTGGCTTTACCAGAATATTAAACATGATTTTAAAGTTGTTATTTTTTAGTGATCAATTTCCCTGCTGAAAATCTACAGAAAAAGAAAGGTCTGTTTCCTCTGATGTTTCTTTCCCTCCATGAATGAACTATGCTTTTGTCTGTTTTTATTTTTGTAGTGCCATATTTATACCTAACACCTTCAAACACATATTATTTTAGAGATCTGATACCATCTAGTGTTATTGCTGGCTTTTCACATCTTACACTTATCAAGTAACCACAGTCAGCAACATGTCAGAGTTCATCACTACATCACGTCAGTAGCAAAACAAAACCTGCTTCCCACCCAATATCTATATTTACACACCCCACAGGTGGGTGAAATTTGCAGTTCATCTAGGAAATTCACTCTCCTTTAATCTCTGGAAATTAGTTTGTCTGGGTGTACATGCATCATTATCATCTAGTGCTTTGCCACTGATTTATTCCAGCCTCTGTAGAAAATAGGCTGGGATTACTAATAACAAACACAAGAGTTTATAAGCAGCCTTTATACAATCTTGGGCAGGCCAAAGTCAAGGGTACATTTACTTCAAACCAACCAATGTTTTACTCCATTTTTCAGGGAATTAGATGAGGTTTTAGTTTGCAAGTACTAGTGTCTGGTGCAAAGTCTTCCTAAATATTCGCAGTTACTGAAAGCTGGTGCTATCCAGGAGGGAGATGCTTATATGATTTCATACTATAAGAGGACAAGACCACCAAGAAGAGCCAATCTCTGCAGGACAACAAAGGGGGTTCATCTGTTTGGGCACTTCAAAACACAGTGTGTTGCTGAACTGAAAATATGCAGAAACACAGTATTCATGAAGGTAAAAAAGAAAGGAAAGAACGGTGTGGATAGTCTGATAGAAGATGGTGGATTAGTATCCATGGAGACTCTCTTCCTTTCTGTTTTCATCCAATATGTGCAGGACATTTGGTGATTTCTCCACAACATCCCACAAGTGCCTTGATCTGGACAGACAGCAAACACCTCTCTAGCTAAAAGGGTAGTTGGGCTCCATGTCCCTTAGCTCAAGGCCTCTCTTCCTGTGTAATTGGGATGGATGTCAGTTACGACAGTAATTTCTGCAGTAGGGCCACTTTGGAACTACACTGGTAGTCATCGATACTTTTAAGTCACTCAGCAACCTATATATTAAAGATATTTATTGGTACCCCTTGCAAACTACTTACTGCCTCTAAAGGAAATTATTCTTTAATGATTACATGGAATTCATTGGGAACAGGGGGAGGGGATTTTATCATTTTGTAGCTTTGTGGAGCATAAAATTATTATATTTTTCAATGCTGTGTTTCACTTGCTCATTTATGGGTGTTCGCAGGGGGTACTAAATGCCTTTACACACTAAAGGTGTGATTTTCATGATGTTTACAGATGCTAAATGCCTGGGGCTAGGAAACAGATACCTGTCTTTTAGGAGCACTCTTCCAGGCAGACTTTTTCCCTATACAGGCCATGTGAACGAGGTCAGCTTAGAGGAAAATGCCCTTGTGTGTCTCCAATAAGGAGGCAAAGAGCAAAGAAAAGAGGGAGAAAGCCCATCTAGACAGGGCTGCCTCCAAAAAAAAAAGAGGTGTTGGCATATGAATGTTATTAAATTATGCTAGTGGAGAAACAATTCAGCAGATAGGAATTTCCACATGCCTCCATTTCTTTCAAGATGCATGGTTAATTTACAATATAACCACTTAAAGTTAGCACATTTCATACACCACTGTCCACACCTGGAACAGAACCGTGTTGAGCACCGAGTTGGAAAAAGGACACCTGCAGGTCCCCGAAGCAGACCTGGCCACGCCCTCCAGATAATTGCTGCACTGTCAATCAACAACTTCACCAAAATGGAAAGAATCGTCAGAGCACACTACAACCCACTCGGAAGTGGCCACACCCTTGTGGAAGGAGGCATGAACTAAAATAACACGCTGCTAGTTTTAGGGAGCTCAGCCTACCCAGGAGCTCTGAAGAGGCTGGATCCAGCAGACAGGCGGTCCCAAGGCAGGGGGAGAGACTCTTTTGGATACATCTGTGCATCGGTACTACTTGCCCAGTGATCTTTAAGGGTTTACTCAAGCCAATTAAACTACAGTGACAGAGAGGTTACAAGGACAAGAAAATGTTGATAACAGAGAGGGGCAGTGACAGCCTCAGGACCAGCTGCTAATGAGAATTAGCAATGCATGTCCCGACGCCCATTATCTAGGAACTGAATAACACTGGTAGGTATGATATGGCCCCAAATGTGGTTTTCCATTCCTCAGCTTCATTCCCCATCTGATTTCCCTTTACTCTTCCAGTTACACCTTTTTAGTCTCTGTGTTGTGCATGTCTCTATGGCTATTCTCATTCTCTCTGGAGAATGAGAGAGTGAGAGAATGTTGCATGTGCAACAGCTCTGTTGGAAAGTTTTCAAGAGGTAGGCTGTGAAAATAACATTTTTTTCTTTTCTATAGTAACCTTTTTCAAAGGCTAAGCACTGGCTTGGATATCATCTTTTCTCATTTCTCATAAAAAAAGAAGTGTTGACACGTCTTTATTTTGAAACAATGATTTATCAAAGAAAAAAGGAAATAGCAGCTGTTTTGCACTCTTTGAAGGAAATCTGACTAAGTATCTCATATTTTTCATTCTACTTTAAATGCTTAATTTTCATCTATATTAGAAGAGGACTCAGAGCAACACCTCTTCTTTGTCCTAGGATTAGTTTGTTTTTTTTAAGTGTTATTTGTTCTGGTTAAAGTCTTGAGGAATTCCGAACCACGAAGCTCTCTCATATGAACACAAGACTTGGATGTCACCAGCACACACAGCAACAAACATATGCACAAAAAATTTTGTGACTGAACAGTCTACCTCAGCTGAAGTCTGAAAGTCGACAACATATGTCCATTTTCATCACTCTTGTAGCACATGTGGGCTTTTCAGTCTCAACTATTTTCTGTGTTTAAATTAAATGTATGATATAGCTGTATGCTGAAATGCTTTCCTTGTGAAAGGTTCTTTGATGGGCTGCGATAATTAGTTTGCTTTTACATAATTTCAGAAGATAACTGTAAAAGCCCCCTCGATTTGACACTGATACAATCTGGGTTCCTTTTATTAACAAAGCAAGTTCCTAAAGTATCCTTATTTTTACTGCTGCTACTATATTAGCAGCTGAAAAGTGATTATACCTTTGAGATCCATCATGTCACCTATAGTTATCTGAAATGCTGTTCTCTATTCATTATACACAGAAATAAAGATACAAATCCAGTCCTACAGCCTCATTTTATGTTACAGCTCTCAGTCTTGTGGGAGATGTGTACCAGAAAACTGCATTTATTATAAATCTATATTAAAAGCCTGTCCTATATGAACATGTGGATTAGAAAACTTGTTTCCTGACAGTGTCTACAAATGCACAGTCCAATCCATATTCCTTGCCCTAATACAAGATCTAATAAAAATGTTCACAAAATTCTTAAGGGTTAGCTGCCTTTCAATTTCTCCCCCTCAGGTGCTTCCTTCCCAAGGGATTGGTTGTTTTAAAAACAAATCTACCTACGAGTCTTGTTTTTCCTAGAAAATCTCCAGATAAGCACAAGTTGAAATCGCTTTTTATCATCAAAGCTACTCCTTTATATCTTTGACATTGGTTTTGTTCTTTTAAATTAAAGGGGGAATCTCTAAAGCTCTGAAATGGCAAAGGACTGAATTGCAGGTCTGTCTGGAAAAGGCCGTGGTTTAAGGCAAAGCTTACAGCTCTGGAATTGAACGGGGGGGCTCCCCGCTCCCATCATCTGTAAAGAGCTTTCCAAGCCACTGCATCAACAGCTCATTTGCCTGTGCACAGGTGTGGCCACCCCAGCTCTGGAACAGTCTGGTAATGTTAAGTCGTATGTTGCGTGGACGGGGTCAAGGGAGGAAAAGGGAAAATGTTCCATTTTCCATTGCTTCCCACCATTTCCAAATTTAGAAGTGAGGCTGGGTGTGTGGAAAAAAGGCATTACCTCCCACAACACACCTTGACTCTCTTCTATCATTAGACCATCACGGTTCCAGCCGTTTGACTGGTACCGGCTTAGAAGCAACAAGAGTTTAATTACCCGGATATTCGGTGAGGGAATCTTCTGGATTGTTGCAGCACATTCAGAAAGAGCTGCTTTGAAATCATTTGAGCAATACACAGCATTCCCTGCGAGAGGCTCCCTGCTTTGCTGAATTCATGCAGACCCCTGTCTAAGGTAAGAAGCACATTTGCACGAGCTGGCAGAACCCACGTGGAAGCTCAGAGCTGCTCAGGGCTTTCTTGACATGTTTGCATAATTGTGGTTTTTCAGACCAAAAGAGGAAGGTAAACTTCATTCATGCCTGACCTGCTGGCCTTCACAGCTGGAACATGTTGGAATCACTTCTGGCACTGAAAAGGTTAATTGTCTCCTGCTGTGAGGTAGGAGTCTAGAAAAGGATACCACATTTGGTGGGAATTATAGTAAATGAGGTTTTCTTTATAGCACTGCTCATTCTCAACATGTTGAAAGGGCATTAGTTCACAGTCACTTTCTCTGGAATTATCAAATCTGCTCAGGAAGCCTTCATTAGGATATTAAACAAGACTTAATAAGTGAAAGTGATTTGCATCGCTGATAATCGTGCGCATTAATCAAGCAAGCTTCTGTCTCTCCCTCTGCAATATGTTTCATGTTCCATTGTAAAGCCTCTTTAATTCTGTAGGGCTTCTTAAAAGGGAAACGTTACATTTAGAAAGCCATTTTTAAAATTATTTACTTAGCAAAGATCACTATAAATAATGTTCAACTCACTCCTCAGCTTTAACCATCAATATAATTAATACTGAGGGGCTTGTATCAGGGATATGGACCAGATGTGTTCCCATTTATCAGATATAGATTGCACTTACTCTAATAAATGTGTTTTCATTCTGAGTAAGTTTTGAAACCAAATAACTGCATGTGACACTTTAATCTGAAGTCACAATTTTAGGCTAAGGCATTTATTTCTCATGCCACGGTGGACTATGCAAGCTTTCACTACATCATCCCACATACCAGAGTCACCTTCGCAGTTCTTAATGAAATTGTGCGGTAAATATCTCCTGCTCTTTGGTAATTCCAAGGTAACTTTGCGTGATTTATTCTTAGGGGCTGATTCCACTTCTGTAGAGCCAGCTAGCATGGTGTAAATAATCCTCACACTTCTGCAGCATCTCCCCATCTCAGGATCCCACAAAGGTTTGTAAACTGGTTGAATTTTCACAACACCCCACAAGACAAGTCTTTTGCACACAGGCAAATGGACACTCAGGGCACAAGAATTTTTGCCTACATCAGCAAATGCTTGAGAAAACAGAATTAGACCCATAAAAATTAGAATTAGACCCTCTGCTGCCCTTGCCAGTAGCCTGCACTATGCCAGTGTTGGTTGTCCTGTCTAACATGACCCTACAAACACCATGAGGGCTCTGCACACTCATCAGTGCCACCTGCATATTGCACAGCCATGACAATAAAAAAGCCCAACAAGCCCATCCTGATACTGCTGTTCTTCACCAAATGTCTCACCAAGGATAGCCTTCAGGAAAATCTTGTCACAGAAGTTGTAGTGAAAAATGTGGTGAAATGAAAGCCTAGTTATTGTTTAGAGTGCCTCAGGAAGTGTTGTGGCTATAGCCTGTAAATACACAAAAGTGACCAACACTGTAGTCTAAGGAATAACACTGATGTCAGGATGAAGAAGCACATCATCTAAACAAGCTCACCAGTGGGGGCAGCCTCTTACCCACCAAAATGAGCTAGAACAAGGAGGTTTATATAGTTTTTTATGAGTCCATTTGGCTATTTCTGATGCAGCTATGATTCTGTTTCTAAAGAAGGGGTGGAAATTACTGGTGGAGGTCAAGGCCCATTCTTTTTGCTGGTATGATGATTCAGCCCACTCCCTGGAAGAGGCTGCCATTGCTTACTTCCTTCATTGACTTTTTGCATAGTCCTTACCACATTTCACACCATTTACATTTTCCCAAGACTCAAAAGCATCATTTAAGAAACCATCACTAAAATTACAACCATGAAAGTATTTATTGCTCCTAAGAAAATGCTGTTTGCTGGAGCTCATGTTTGCATTCACTGAGGCTGAGCACATAGCTTAAATGGAGCTAAAGAGATGATGTTTCTATAAAGTTGTGGAGACTCAATTCATTCTAATGGCCTGAAACATGAATTATGTGCCCTGCTTCACTAACTTCATGGTTCAATAAGCTGCTATAGCTCAGATGGAGCCATTTATCTGAAGAGAGAAAGGTGTTATTCCCTGCTTACCACTGTTTTCCTTCTATTTGTCTGTATAGGTGTTTATGTGTGGTGTTTTCCAGCTAGCAAGTGTTAAACTTCACAGGTCTAACTGAACAGTTTTCTTTTTTTTTTCTAGAGTATATTTGAGAAGATCATCATCCAGCAATTCTTTCCTGTTTTCAATATCAAGTTTTACGGTTGGACCATTCACATGGGTGAGAAACTTTTCTTCCTTTAAGCTTTGAAATCAGCTGTGTGCATTCCCTCTGACGATAACCAAATGGGGAAAATATTCCAGTGTCCACTAATAAGGGCACAAATGCAACCGTATTTTTTTCTGAACTGCTGCACTAAAGTTTTAAATTTTCAAAGCAGGAGCATAAAGTTTAAGCTCCCAAATCAATGCTTTGGTGTTTAAATGGATTTGGCCATTTATTTTGCAAGTATGTTGGGAGTTGCACTGGAGGTCAGTGCAGCAGGCTTGCCTGAACACGGTCCATTACCCTCTGCAGCAGCAGCAAACATGGAACAAAGGGAACCCTTCATTATCCCACACAAGGAAAACTCTGGCACAGGCTGAAAGAAGGTAATGAGTATATCTCCAGTGAACAAATAGAGTGCCACATGAAGACACCCAAACTAGCTCTAATTGACCAAAATGCACTTTCTCTACATGGCATTGCACTGTGCCATGCTAACATAGCTTAAACCTGTGTTTGTGGTGGTGCATTCTTGGTAGTTCTGGGTAAAGTTAGCTTTAGGGACAAGACTCCCTCCATATAGCTATGACAACTAGAAGATCAGAGATAATGCTAATGAGATCCCTCTATTCTGAATTATTGCTGCCAACCGTATCAGTGTTAAAGCCCCTACTCCCGGGATCATACGATTTGCTGAGAATCTCTACTCTCATTTAATAATAAAAAGGTAATTTCCATCAATGATGCAGAGGAAAGCTTGGAAGCATGACCAGAATATGTCCTAAAACCTCTCCTCTCCTGCCAAAAAATCCCTCAGAGGTAATAAAAGGAGTCTAAAAGGTATTATTTTTAATCTTCCAATATTTAAGCCAATGACATAATTCTCTGTGCTGCAGCATCTTATGATTTTTGAGCACTCAGAAGTATTAATAATGCAGCCTAAAACAGATATTTGTGAAAATGCAGCACTAAATGGCATAAGGGAGAGGCACATGAGGCCTTCAAAATAGCAGAGCAGGGCTGGGAAGGGAGGGAGGGCGAATGGCCACACAAACTGTATCCGTGTGACCAAATAAAACAGGCCCTGGATGTCTCTGTTTGGAGGCTGAGTGGATTGAAACGTCTGGTGCCCACATCCATCAATTTGCTTTCCCCCAAAACAGGGTGGCTGTGTTCAAACTGCCCCCTGGGACTAGGTGGTCACCTCTGAATTTATTTACTACCATAGCTCCTGGGATAATAAGAAGGGAGAGCTGCAGGCTCAGGAATCTGGGGAACGGGGTACAAGCAGGATCTCTGACACGGTGGGAGGAGGGAGGCAGCTTGCAGAGTGGAAAGGGTAAGAGAAGCACGAAGGGAGTGAGTGCCTGCCAAGTGGGAAAAGGAAAGCATGCAGAGCCAGAAGGCAGCAAAATATGCAACTCTCTGAACACTAAAATAGAGTTACTTCCTGGACAGAAAGGCACAACTGCCCTTCTCTTTTTGCTTCAAAATGCTACTACACAGCTGCAGTTTGCCACTCCATCTTAGCACTTGTGGAAGTTTCTTGATAAATAATAAGCTTTACTAAGCCAGACTGGCTTATGACCCAGAAAGAATTCCATACCAAGTTTTAATTTAATTTTTACATGCCACATTGAAAAATCAGGCAAGATGATATCAACCAACTGCTTTCAGGAAAAAAAAAAGCCCACAAACACACAAGAACTCATCTAGAATGAGATTGTTGATTTAGGCTTAATTGGAGCAAATATTGCTATAAATGGCATGTGTATATAATTTCTCAGACTGCAGAAATTTGTGAGTAATATTGGTGTTAAATACAGTCCTGTAAGATTTTGAAATGTGGGAATACGTACCAATATAGAGCCTGGCTATCTTCATTGCCTCTGACTTATTTTCACTCCCCGAGAAAAAGGTTACACATGAGAGACAAATACTTACACCATTGTGGAGGAAAAAATTTGGATGTGAAATTTTTGGGCAGCCATATCTCATGACCCGAGGCCAAGTCTACAAAAAAATTTTTGTGCCTAACCATAGGGCACAAACACAGAGGGATATGGTCACTAATGTTTTTATTAGTGGAAAAAGCAAAGCAGAAAACTCTGGCCTTTGAGACACAGGAGAAAGCAAGGAAGTTGATTGCAGTAACATAATCAAAGCACTCAGACTCTGCCAGAAGCCTTGGACATCACCTGTTTTTAACTGTGAAGGCCAGAAGGTCAGATGCAAACAGCAATAATTGCTTTCAGAAATAATAACAAACATTAAGCAGTCCTTCTCCTAGAACATCAGTCTGATTTTGGTGATCATAATGTGGAAATAATAAGAGGAAATACTTTCAAGGTTTTGTGCGAGCATCACCGTGGATTTTCCCAGCCACCAGCTTTCTCACTGTTACGCATTAATTGATTGCTAATCTCTGCTTGATGGCCCAGTTGCAGCGGGATCTGCTCTCACAAACTCAGAGAGTTTGTGACTCCTCTCAGAAACCCCACTCCTCTCCCCAGAGGCACCTTCTGAAACCTACAGTAGACAATAGCTCACTGGTAATTTCTATAATGATGTGCCAGTGGTACTAAGATACTTGCCTTCTTGCTGGAAGCACTTGGATGACCTGTCAGTGTCTGTTATGTTACCATGTCATATCACATTTTATGTGACACTGCCTACAGGGCTGCATATATGGAGTTTCATGAGCCCCTTCCCACTGGTCATGGGGCACGTTTGGAGCAATATTATTTTTTACAACTTCTGGAGTAACACAAAACATTTTTGGAATTAAAATAATAAAACTGACCTCAAACTGAGACTTTGCTGTTGGCCTGATGTGTGGTGCACCATGAAAAAAAAAACAACAAAAGGAATGTGCCTTCTGTCCTTCACGGTAAACTATCACAAGGATCCAGCAGCCACATAAAATTGGATTCTGGCAGAGTGATCAACTCATTTGTACTCATATTTCCTGTCATTTGCCTTGTGATCTGCTTAGCAATGTCCTCTTGGTGAACCTGACATTACATCCTAAATCTACAGGTCTTTTTTTTTTTGTCCCTAGCAGTATTACCCTTCTCACATGCTGCAAACTCAGCGTTGCTGGTGGAAAGTACTCAAGTAAGAGAAAAACACAGATTAACCAATCAATATAAATTAGCACACAACCAAAGTGACTTAATTAATAGCAACGAGACTTTTTCATAGAGAGAGCAAATTCAAGGAGAATCATTATAATCAGTTCTTCAAAGTAGGTTTCATAGTGCCCTAGTACAGTAGCAACTGCATCTTTCTTCCTGTTGGAAATGGACTGTGTGCAGAGAGGAAGAGACAGGATGAGAGAGGAAGGAAGGAAGAGCAACTGATGTGGTTGGCTTTCTGTTTTGATATATCTGGGTGGCACATCTTCTTCAAGGAAAACTGAAATACCAGTAAAGACTAGGCAGGAATTGTGGGAGGCCAGGAGCTGAACTTGTTTCACGCCTTAAAAAAAAATATGTATTAAGACCTTTTATAGATTGGTATTATTTTATCCACATGTCTAAGAAAGCTGATCACCATTGTATCTTTAAATAGGTGAGGATAACCTAGAGTACGAAGAGTGCCTGTTGAGTGACAGGGTCAAGGATGGAATCAAGGGTCTATAAATCCTGAATCCTTGCTCTCACAAATAGTTAATACTTCCCCTCAAATGTGAAGAATGCTGATTTTTCTGGGTTATGTTACTTTTTGGGGTTATATAACCTCTTATTGGCCAAGCAATTTGTTGTTCAAGATCCAAGCAAATTAAGCACACTTCAGTGAAAGGTGAAGATCCCATATTAATTTGTTTGTGATGGCCTCCACTTCTGAAGAAAAATGCTCATTTCAAATGTGATTTTATTACAAGAGCAATAGAAACCACTCTTTTCTTAAATGAAGTTATAAAATGATTTTTACCACATCCTTCCTCATCTCCTTTTCCTATGGATCAGAGCGACAGGAACCAGATGCTAAGGCAGAAAGGACATTGTTCCACCTGCAACATCTGCCTCTTTGGCAAGCCAAACGGGAAGCTTCAAAGTTGCATCTCTGCCTCTCACATGGTAAGGCTGCTGGTTGATTGCTTTATCTTTCTGGATGTAATTTTCCTTTGATTCACCTATAATTCTGAGGGACTGATGCATTTGTATCCATTTTGAATAAGGTTCTGTACAAATGCCACATTTGATCTCCAGGCAGATCCTTTTATTCTCATTTAAGTGTTCTTTATTTCATGCACTAGCTCTACTGCTGCTCGGCTACATTGTGGCTGATACTTGCACACATGCCACAGCCTTTTTTCCCTACACCAAGTTAAACAGCCAGGCTCTCAGCCATGCAAAACCAAGTAGAAATTTAAATACTTTTCTTAGTATTATTCCCTGCTGCAGTGAGGCATTTTTAGAGAAGAAGCAGCCACCTATTACTTACAAACATTCCTGACTCACTCCTGTCCTCAATTCTTTAGTCCTCTTCTACCAGATTTTTTCCATTTCTCTCTTTCTTGAGAGCATTAGATCAAGTAAATTAAACATTAAAGTAACTTTCAGATGAACCAGAAAGACAAGATGACTGCAAGTTAAGACTGAGCACCAGTCTCCTCAGAACCAGCTGGCCTGCTGAGGTAACAACTAATTTCAGCTGTTTCCAAGCACTTTGATGTTGAAGTATGAAAAAGCCCCTGTCCCAACAAAAAGATAATCGAGATAGCAGAGAACTGTACAAAGCATGCATAGCGCAACAGTGTTCTGGCTGGGCTCTCTAGAGGGTGCTGTGAAACACTGTTAATTAGTAGGAAAGGAGTAATGCATTATTAGCATCCATTCATTCAGGATTTAAATCCTGATTAGAAATGTATCCTGCCCTACATTATCAGTAGCTTTATTACTTTGTGTTGTGATCTGTAAAAGCAAACATGGTTCCCACCTTCATTCCGCTATTCCTTTCCTCCACCTGCACCAGCCATCAGACTGAAATCTGTTTTCCTAATTGCTCTGTCCCTGCTCTGAGGCAGGTAACATGCAGTCCAGGATAACGTGAAGCCTAAGAGAATTATTTTCCCTTTAAAAAACACTTTTCTTCAGGTTCTCTTCCTGGGGCCAACCAAAACTCAGCAGCTGCTTCAAAACAGCATAACCCATGACAGCAGGTCAAGATATCTGTCCACAAAAGGCAGTGAGAATGTTCCATGATGTGGCCCAGCAGTACTCACTTCATCTATTCACTTTAAACACACTGGGTCAGGCTCTGTTTCATGATGCATGGACACTGACCTACTTCATACCAACTAAATCCCAAGGCAGAGGGAATTGCAGCTTTGCCTGTGTCTAACTACCAAACTCAAAGATAAATACCTTGCAACCTGCAGACATAAAGTCATAAAGAGTAAAATCGGTGGAGGTGAAATGGATGTGGATTGCACCAGTGTAATTGGCAAAAATATGACCCACTGTGTTCCAGCTTCACAAAAATCAGCAGGAGTAAAGGAAGCCTATTTTCATCTAAATTTAAACTTATTTGAAAGTATGAAAATAGTACCCAAAACTTGTTTTGCCTTTCTGAGTTTTAAGGATAATTCCACTCTGAGTCAGAAAAACTGGATTTTCTCCAGCCTTCAGAAATTTGTTGTCATGAAAGTTTCTAGCAACAGAGGAAGCTGCAAGTGGGGTTATGGCCCAGTTCTCCTAGCTACTGTACCAACTCAAGGTAATAGATGGTGTCTTCTGCAATGGACTAGCAATAAAAATAAAAAATAGATATGGAAAGTGGCAATGGAAAGAGAAGCACAGAGGTGAAGCGACTTAATAAGGTTACATAGCAGAGCTAAGAGTAGAATAAAATTCTACTCATGCCTTCTCCAAGTACCCACTAGAAGAGAACATAGACATCCCTCAGTTTTTCCGGGCAGTCCACCAGTATTTGTTACCCTTGATTGGGTGCCTGTACTTGGTCTTTCTGAAAAAGAAATAAATCCTTGGGCTGTACTTCACAGTGTTGACAAAATAGTTTACACTTATGAACAACTATAAATGAGTTTGAGCTCATTTGTTATTTTTATTGTGCCCATTCTGCACATTTATGTAGTTGGTTGTATAGGAATATAAGTATATGCGGGGTTTGACTCATTTCTCCTGCAATCTGTGCAGACTCCTTCACCCATCTGACAATAAAGCAACTATAATTGATAATCTCTGGGGCAGCCACAGGCAGTTTGTGGAGAAAGGGTTTTGACAGTAATGTTTTCTTGACTCAAAAAGAAAATAGGAATTAAATATGATCTGAGTGATAGCTCCCACTGAAGTCTATACATCCTTTTCCCTCTCAACAGTGGAGAAACCAACCAGAGGTGAAGCACTTCAAACCTTCTCAGACCGAGAGTAAATAGCTTAACCCCACTCACTTTGTGCTTACAGGCGTGGAAGTCTCCAGGTATTGAACCCTCACAGAAGAGTTAAAGTCATGCCACTCGCAAGGCTAAGAGTGGATAAATAAATGTATTAACATGTACTTTTGTGAAAGAGAGGGGAAACACTCGCAGCTCCAGTGGATACTGGCAGTCACAGATCCACTGGGTAGGTGTTGACTGTGCTAAGGTGACACCCAGTCCTCACTAGCCCCGCTGCCACAACTGCCAGTCTCCAGCTTTCCCAGTATTCTTTCTGTCCAAGGAAACCAAATTACTTCTTTGCCTGCTCCAGAGGTACCAGGCACTCTTTTCTCCAAAATTGCCCAGCTGACCAGCGTAGTTCAGTCTGACTCAGAGATCTGACTGTTCCCAGCCTTTCCTTAGCTTGCTGGCACTTCTGCTCTGGACCAGAGGGAACTTTTTTTGTACCAAAACCCACACTTGATTTTCTAGCCTGACCTGGAAGTAGATACTCTTCTTCTAAACCTTTCCTCTCTCCTGCTGGGCTCTACACACTTCCGTCTTTACAAAAACTTTGCCTTGAAGAAGGCTATTTTCAGGGAAATCGAGTGATCATGGAGGATCACTGTGTGCAGGAGATCCCTTTCGCTGCTCTGACCATTATCTGAAAGATTCATTACCTCTGTCAAGAATGTCACCTACCACACAGTGCTCTCCAATATCTTGAGGGAAGGTCACAAAAAACAGCCAAGGAGCTGGGAATCTGGTGGGCACCAGTCAGATTAGACAGGATAGATGTGGCCAACAAAGATGGGAGAGAGATGGAAGTCAGACATCCAAAAGAGGTGGGTACAGACTTCCTCCAGGTCAAATGTCTGATATGCCAGTGAAGGCTTTGCTTCCGAGACCTCCCCTAAGGCTGGCAAACTATGTAGAAATACAGATTTATGGTCAGACCAACACTGTTTTGGCAGCTTTACAGACGTGCCTTTCCTCTTCTGCATTTTTAAGCTGTGCAGCTACCAAGTTAATTCTACAATGTTGAGCTTTTTCTTCTGTAGAAAAGGTCTCATCTTGTTTCCAAAAAGACTTCATGTTTTTCTCCATAGATAAGATTTTATAATTTGTCCTTCCTCATTCACAGTAACATTGTAGTTTCTTAATGGTCAGAAACCAAGGGCCTAATATTTGAGTGTCGAGGACCATGAAAAAAAATAATTCCCTGTGAAGTGAACAAGATTTGTGTGTGAGTCCTCAGCACCTTTGAAAATCAGGATTTCTTGTGCTTAGCTATCAAAATGATTGGCACCAGTCATATCCCTAGACAGTGTAATCTATATGAAAGTATTCCTCCTTCAAAATCTTGTCACTAATTCCAAATCCCATTGCTTCAAGACCCTGTCAAAAATATATTAAATTTCTACATAATCCAGTCCAGTTTCTGTACAGAAGAACAGTTTAATTTACCCTGTTCAACCTGGTTAGGCTATTCATATTCTCCACTCAAATAGGCCAGCTCTACTTTTGATCACATCAGCACCAGAAAAAACATCATTTCCCAGATGTGGTCTCAGGACATTCACCTTTTAATGTCTCAAATCAAACTCCTGTTTTGATGCTTTTCCTTCTGTTCCCCAATCCTCTTTCTACATTTGATATAGTTTTCAAAGGATCTCCTTCTGTGGTGCCCTGTGAGACTTTCCTCCACCATCTCACGGAGTGCCCCCAAAGTGAGTGGTGATTTGCCTTCTCTTCAGCCATTATTCTTTATGTGCACCTTTATGAAATCAACAACAGGCTCTTTATGAAAGCCGTGGAACTGTTCTTTCATAAACCAGTATCAGTATTTCACCTGTGGCCTTTCCCTGGAAAAATGGAATGACAGAGGGTGTCACAACCATGGTTAGGGAATTCTCCCTGTTTTTGTTGACTGTGCTTACATCAGACCAGCTTGAATGTGCACACCCACCCACAAGCATGTATACTGTTATAGCAAATTCTATCCAACTAGTGAATGAAAATCAAAAGGGCTGCACTGCCCTGCGACACATCTACCAAATGCCCAGGAGAAAAACTTGGCATTAACCTTCAATAAATGAATGGATTATATTGCAAATAATAAGATGGCTAAATATAGGCATGATCTATGAATTAAACATTGCCTAACTTTGCATGATGCTAATTTATTTTGGCATATCTTGATGATTGCGCTGTGGCTGTGTCCTTCTGAATGCTTCTTAATTGTCCAGTGGTTGTCCTTTGCAATCCAGCTGCTGGCTACAGTAAAATATACAGTAATCCATGTCAACACTACATACACAGCTGCACACACACATTGTATACCAGACATGGGTGACACTGTGAGGTACACATAGACAGACAGCATACATGCATACAAGGCCTCATTCATTAAAAAAAAAAAAAAAGGCAAAATTCAGTTATTGAACTGATTAGAAATATTGTGAATTGTGTGTAATAACTGCAGACTAAAGCTTTCTTTGCCTTTCCTAACAACAAATCATTAGCATTTACCATGCAGAGAAATGTTACACTATTCTTAGCAGTAAATTTCTTGCGTTTGGTCTTCTGTAAAAACTAGAGGGAGACCTCTGCCAAGAAAAAGCAGCCTTTATATTGAGTGCTGTACAACCACAGAAGAAGAGTGAGCCACTGCTCCAAAGGCACTATAAGGTGCAGAAGAGATGAGAAAAGGTAGAAATTAAATACACAGAGAGGGGACTTGCCCAAAGTGCCGGGGGCATGGCAGCTCCTGTAAGCTTCTCCCTGAGCGCAGGATGAGCCCAATCCCAGACAAGAGATGGGACAGCCATTGGTGGGAAGGCAGCTTTAGGAATAATTAATGATGAGAGAGGCTGCTGGAAGACAGGAAGTTCGCAGAGGAGCAAGGAAGAGCTGAAAAGCCCCTCTGCAAGGTGCAGAAGGCACTGTGCCGAGTCGGGAGGATGTGCTGAACCTGTGCTGGCCAGGGTGCCATGGAGAGCACTCACATCATGGCAGAGATACCCCCATGTGTAAGCACAGGGTGCACATTCACCTGAAGGATGCTCAGCATTGTGAGCAGTTTGCTCTGTACACGGCACAGGCACTCAGAGCATGGCCAGCTCTCTGTGGCACATGACTTTGTCCTTACATGTTCATTTCAAATACTGGGGCACTGCAAGTGCCATGCTCCTTTCAGCCAGAAAGGCTGTTTGATCCATAAACATGCTTTTGACTCTTTTGGTCCTCTTAGATGCCCACCTGTGCCTTAGAACTATTTCTTGAGCAGGACTTTCAAATGCTCCAAGGGTGCTTGTAACCCTCTCCAGTCCCAGAGTTTCACTGTACCTGTTCTTCTCCAAGTCAGAAAACGCATCTGAGAACAATGTGCCAATGCTTTCACACAAGACGTCGTGCAGATCCCTGACATGGTGCTGACTGCTCTGCTAGAACACATAAATTCAGCCTCTACAAGCTTCCCAATATTCTAAATGCATGGTCGCCTGGAAGGAATCTGCAAAAAAGGAAAGAAAATATATTTACCATTGGCCACTGTTAGAGGATACACAGTATCCTGTAAAACCTCCTGGACCAAACCAGGTACAACATACCCTTATGGTCCTCCTCCCTAAATTAATTTATGCAGATCCTGCTCAAGTTTCTCAGGTACCAATATCAAAGATTCGATTCATGTAAGGCAAGGCTGGAGAGGGGATTGTCCCTTTAAAATCTGTTAACACTTTTTCTATATTTTTCCTCTTATTTTCTTTCAAACTCAAAATATAGAATATTTTGTGACTTTAGATCTGCAGGGAAGAAGATTAGCCAGCTTTGGAAGATGGCAATGTGCTTCTAAGCAAGTGGCAAGCACCACCTCAAACACACAGCCCTAGAAGATGTATGTGTTCAGTAAACTAGTATGATTTTTTTTTTTTTTTATGAAGAGATGAGCTTCCCATTGCTCTCTGTCATGTAAAGCTCATTATGGAGGCCAGTTTCACCAGTTCATCCCTGTGTTTACCAAAACTGTATACTGAGAGCTCAGAGAAATAGAAGAAAATGCCAAAATGTATAAAATAATAAGTATTGGAAATCATATGTGTAATTCATAGAGAAAATTAACAAAGATTACTTGTACAAGTAGCCTGCAATGTCCTTAAAAATATTCTTTAACTGAGGAAAAGTTTTCTGACCTTTGGAGGAAATGCTTGCTTCTAGCTATGACTAAAAAGAGATTTCCTTCTTTCTCTGTTGTGTTAAGAATCTTTTCTTCTTATAAAGAAGGCACCACAGTGGTTTATAACTGTCATAAAAGCCTGCAATCCTTTTGAGGTTAAGCTACTCAGCTATTCAACTTTTACTACAGAAACTTTGAAATTCAAAAAGAAAAAATAATGTAAGTTTTTGAAGGACATGTGTTGCTGTAGGTGATCCTGTTAATTAAAAGTGATTGCCTGCTAGGAAATCATACTTTAAAAAGTTTCATGAATTTATTAGAACCCTGAAGGTATCTTTGTATGCACAGGGCTTTACATGCCATTTATGCAATTTTGTTTCAGATCTGTTTAAAGCTTCACTGACGCTCCCTGAGCAGGGAACAGCACTGCCAGCATTTGTATGTATTTTGGCTAATTGAATTATGTGAAAATACATACTAATGAAGCTTTACCAGAGATGTTTGCTGAGGATAGTTTAAGTCTCATTTTCTTCTATATTAGCAGTATCTTTCTGTTGCAGATTTACCTTTTTGAACAGCACACATTCCTATAGGTTTTTGTGCGGAAACTAAGTCCCATTTTTTTTCAGTGTTATTCAGTAAGTAGTCATGTGAATGTACATGTGAATGCATGTCAATTGACATACAGTTTTCTAAAGAGATTAAAAGATAAAGAGTAAACTATGATTTGAGATTAAAATATACTAGTTTTCTGTTAGGAGAGAACAATTTCAAATGGAAAACTAATTAAGATCTATCTTAACAATTTATTTTTCCTGTTACTAGATTTACAGATTGTATTTTAATTGGTCATTACTTAATTATCCATTTCTGCACAAATCCATCTGGCAATATTCTTACACAGACCTTTCCTCAGCAATGCTTTGCAGCCCCTTGACAATGGTGTTTGAGGGATAAATGATTGAGACAGAACAGTTGTTTACTGTGTGTGGGTTTTTTAAGCTGAACCATGGGAAATATCAAAGCTGAGGTGTATGAATCTGTTGCACTTGAGATGTGTGGAAATCCAAATCCCTGTGCTCACCAACTGACTGCAGGTAACTCAAGTTTGTGGCCACTTCACAGAAGCAATCAGCTTAATTGCCTAATAAAAATTGCAGTCAGGTTTGCTGCTCACATTTTCTGTTTCAGGTTAGACATTAGAAAACTCTTTTTTTCCCTTCTGTTATGTCATTTCTGTACTTTATAGTGTATTGCATAAACTAACCCAATGTGCAGGCAGCACCCTGCCTTGGTGTAAAATCAAATACTGAAATGTTGAAAGGAAAAAAATCCTCTGTGACTCTTACCAGCCAAGAAAAAAAGAGCTGAGAAAAAGTAACAGGAGATTTATGAAAGTTCACCGTACACTTTGATGAATGTGTGGGCAGGTAATTTTGCACATGCTTTGGAATATGTTGTCTGTTACAGAGAAATTTATGCATCCCAGAATTGCTTTGGAATGATCAGTGCTGAGGAGTTGTTCGGACTTGACTGGGCAGTTGATAATGTTAACATTCATCTGGAGCCGCTGCACTCTCCTTTGCTGAGCTTTTCCAGATTCACACTATTTTAAATAATATCCCAGTACAGCTCTAGAAAATGTGCATAATTACTTTTTTTTAAAGCATATTAATAGCAAACAGGGAAAACTGTCATCTGGTCTAATTAAATATTTCTTTTTTTTTTTTTTCTCTAGAGTTCTTTTAGATTATTGGACTTTGTATCAGAAAGACTGGAATTGAATTTTTCAAGCTGGGGTTCCCCTGCTATTTATAAAATTTAATAGAGGCATCTTTAGAAACGTAAATATTTAGGGTTTGCATGTGGGCGTGCCTGTCCATGCATTTCAGAGTAAAAGAGTTTTGCCTGAATTTTACCTTTTTAAAGTGAGAATCTGCATTTATCTATCTACCTGCTGCAGCATGAACAGTTTGTTGTGTAATGCATGAATAAGGTTTGTGAAAAATAAAGCCAAGAATTAATATTTTAGAGGAGGGTATACAGTACAGTAAGAAAAGCAAATATTCAACTCTTTCAGTCTCCCATTAATACTGGTACTGTCGATGTGGACTATAATGTCTTTTAGGATTAAATAAATGTGTCAGTTCATCTGAATGACTGAGTGAATAATGTATTAATGTGCATTTGATGTGCACATTTACAGATATGTATCTGCCAAGCCCAGTAAAAAAATCCCTTCTACAGGGAGTCCTTCTTTCAGAAATGATACCTCTTGAGGCATTAGAAACAAACAGGGCTTTTCCCTCAAGCTCTTATAGTCCCTCTTCACCATCCAAAGTAATCAGATAAACATTATTGACATGTCAGTGAATTCATCATTAAATAATGATGAATTATCACTTCTATCACTATAATAGCAAGGTGTTTCAGAAAACTTAAATGAAAGAGGGCTTCAGGTTAAGGGGAAGACTTTGTTCAGTCATGTAAGAGATGTACATAATGTGGAAGAAAGCATCTGAAAAGACCCTGAGCCTTTTAAAAAATTCGTAACTCCTGATCAACAGAAAAGAAGCATATTTTGCATTCTGTCTTATTTGTCTGTCATGCCTCTCTGCTCAGTGCTAGTGTCTTGAAACTGCTTCTGCAGCAGGAGTCACAGCCAGTTCTACTGCAAGTTCTCTGCCACCAGCACACACTCAAATACTCACCAGCTGTTTTGCTATGAAAAGAAAAAAAAAGACAACCTGGTGCTGTTACCAAATGCCAAGACCCTAGTTGAGATGCAGACAATGTCTCCAGGCTCCCATTATGTTGCCTCAGCCCTGAGCTCTGAAGAGTATCGATAAGGGGCACAAAATAAAACAGGGAAATCAAGAGACGCTGAGTAATAGACCTTTGAATCTTTGTTATTGTTAGATTTACAAATAACACAAACTGGTTTGGGTAGGGAAGGGAAAGCAGTTTGCAGTTCAGCATTGGCCTTGATACAATATCATTTCTCATATGTGGAAAAAAGCATATTTGAACACTGAGAGTCATCGTGGTACAATGAAAGTGAATAAATCATGGCTTCTGTATTAAAGGGTCAGGCTCTCCATACCCCTTTAAAAGGGGTAGCAGTGCTCATGCTAACGTAAAGCTTATGCACCTGAATGCATAAGGCATTATATGTGCATTGAGAGAGAGAAGAGTTTTGTGTCCTGAGTATTTTCCATCTTGCAAGATCATCTTTCCTCTGTACCAGGCGTTTTTTCATATCACTTTACATTTTGCCTGTGGCCCGTAAAACCTTATGCTTTTCAACTCAAATGAAGATTTACGTTGAAATTCTGGATTTTGAATGAAAAGAAACTCTAGATGCTGAAAGGCTTTTTTTGTGTGTGGATGTCAGCTTGTGTGTGCATTTATTCAGCCTTCTAGAAAGAATTTATAGTTACTTGCCCTTAAAAATGGCACCAAACCCAAAACATTTTAAGCGAAACATACTATGCTTTACTAAAAATCAAAAATATTTCACCTTAAATACTCATAATTGAAATCCCTTCCTAGAAGAGGTGCCTGGCACTCATCCAGCCACATGGCTTGCCAGTCTTTGTCCCTGGTTGATGTCTGTCTCTGAGGGAAGTCTGGTACTGCTGGGCCTTTTCCTAAGTCCTTGCTTTATCCATTCCAACAAAACTGGGGTGGCATGGTAGTCCCACCTCCCTGTCCCACTGGTGCTACTTGCTGTTGTCCCCAGAGCAACAGACTTCAAAATGCAGAATAACTGGGGCGATCATAAAGTCAATTTAGGGCAATTGTATTAGTTGGGTAGTAGACTCAGGTGGACAAAACTGTGTTGCTTAATTCAGATCAAATTTTTGCCATCTCCGAACAAAAATGAAAGCTAAAAATTATGTATTCAAGGAAAAACTATGGGTTTACCATCTTTGCATGTGTCTGTAAATACATGGGCTTATTGTGACACTACTGAACCTGGAGCTCAGTCTCCCAAACACATCCTTGGCTTCAGGTAGGGTTTTTATCTGCCTGCTTTCCAATCACACTGCCCAGTTTGGCCCACACATAGACTGATCTCTGCCTGCACAGCAGGTCTTTGTCTGGAGTGACTTGGGTTTTGTATTTCCAAGGTAGCAACCCTAGATGGAACAATAAATACTCTTTTCTGGCAACGTTTTTCTCCTTAAGATGGCAGCTTGCATCCCATTATTTTTAAGGTAGCCCACTGAAGCAGGCTGTTGCTTTGAGGCAAAACCACAAGGAAGTGCTGAATGTTATTCCTGGGTAAAACACACCACGATTTCCCACCAGACTTGTATTACAGTAGAGGTTTAATCCTTTCCCAAAAGATACCTCTTTCTTGAGACTCAGTTCCAACCAGTAAAGGATGGGTCATTCAGAATTTTAAAAAAAGAGAAAACAGACATGGCTCTTTGCAGTTTGCAGTCCTGATAGAACAGCCTCCCCAGCCTCTGGGGGATCAGGTAACAATGGGGTTTGATAATACTGCCGAGTTTATTTGAGGGATGTTGACAAGCCTAATTGCTTGGCAGCTCCGAGCAGCTGTAGGGCCCCTGGCTGGTCTGGGGTGGGGGGGGCATTAACTCTTGGTTTGCCTGTGGGGTTCCTCATCACAGCCAGAACACCGCCTGAGAGAAGATTACTGTGACACCGGGCTGTGAGAAACACTCTGGGAAAGCATTCCAGTCTCAATTATGGGAAGTGACTGAGAAAGATACTGAGGAGGTAATGGTAGTAAAAGGATGGATAATGTATTTTAAATGGAGAGCAGGTCTAGAAGTTGGCTTTCTGCACGTGTCCTCTGGACATTTAAAGTAATGTGCCACAGTGTCAGTTCTTGCAATGGAGGCTTTTTCCTGTGTTACCCAGAAAATTAGTTGTCTGAAAAAAAAGACCACCAGGGCAAAAAACCCATGGCAAATCATTTCTCTAACAGAGACAATGAGCCAACTTCCCTCAACAGTCTCTCCACCATTTATTTCTACTTTTCACTGAACTTTGACTTTTAAAGCAAATACTACTGAGAAACAGAAGTGAATGGGGAAACATACCCAACATCATCATTGCTGACCGTGATACAAAACATTGCAGATGTGAGAGTCTGCATCATTTCCACTCTGTGTTCTACCCTACTGAAAATGGGTCATTTGCAAGTCTAGCAGCAGGTATATAGCTGTAACATGGCAGGGTAAAGTTGTTTTGGGAGTTTCAATCGTGTATTTCCAGATTATTTTAGTGAAAGTGAAGTCCCCATTTTGCATTATAGCGGTGGTTTTGCAAACAATGTAGTTATCTGATGTGGAAAATAAAACACACAATTGTGCAATTGTTTTGGAACACAATAAAACTGCCATTCTCATTAGGCAGTGACCATTTGATACAGAAATCCCTGAATTATATCTTAAAATTCTGGATTAGTACTTGGCATTTCACCCTTTCATGGCTTGTGCTAGCAGAAGACTGAATAGCCAGAATTTTAGCATAAACCAAGAAGCCTGCATCTCTTCACCATTACTGCCAAAACGTCTGCATAGTGTTAGCCACAATATCTTCCTTGTCTCAATTCTCTGTCAGCTGGGAGACAATCCTTAAAATTTGGCATGCAAGGGCAGCTCTAAGTCAGCCCACTTGGCACAACTACCCCAGGCCCAAAGGATTTCTAGGATTACTATCTTTCAGAGAGACCCCAGCTGTGGCACACAGTGTTATGACTTCTTCCTGCCATGTACATAAGCTGTCCACATATCCACCTGGTCCAAAACATGTGTGCCATCTCTTAGTTAAGCGTCAAAAGGAAGCATATTCCTTCCCTTAATTATTAACCAATTCTCCTCCTTGATTTCATATTTATTTAAGCATTTAAGATAGTGTTCTGAACACATTCCTGCAACATTTCTTCATGAAATCAGGAATTTCAAGTCTGTATCATCTGTATGCTCTGCACATAAGAAAGATTTTAATTCTTTTTACTGATGCTTTAGTGCAAGGGTTTCTAACATGAGTTAAAAACCCTAGGAGATCTGTGAGTTATTTCTAAGGAATGCCTATGAAAAGTCTACTGCAAATAGTTATATTTTCTTTTTCAAGCACCTAAACATTCAGCAGAAACATTTTCAAGGGTTACAAATCAGAAGCTGTTGAGAGCTCCTGCTTTAGCGTATTCTTTCTGGGAATGCAATTCAGACACGCCTGCCGAAAAGATGACTCCCTGAGCTCTGAGAACACTGAAAGCTTCCTTTGCACAACTCATGTGACTTCTTTGTGTTTGTCATTTGGCTTGGATCAGTGAATCCCACACAGTGCATCATTTCTGATAGGAATGGCCAGAAGTGCTTATATATCAATCCACACCGTCTGCTATTCAGGGAATATTTTGGCCACACCTCTCTTTGGTGCAGACCTTTGGATTTTTCCTTTGGTGATTTGCAATGCTGACTTCTATTTTCTCGGCAATGTGTAAACTCTGAATAGGACAGAGCTATTTTTAGCTGTACATCAACACATTAAAAACAAAGAAATAATTCCCAGTACCCATACGTGAGCTAAAGTATAGGAGGATTTTAGATAGCTGGTAAACTCGAGTTGCTTTTACAGGCTTTAATGGGTAGCAAGCTAACTGTTCATTTTGCATTGTAAAGTAAAAAATACCCTCCTATCCCTTTTAAATAATCTCTCCTTTCATCACTTCTATCAGAGAAGAATACTTTGTCTTTGTTTACTAGGTGCCTCGTCCTCTTAGAGTGCTTAGAGGATTGATAAAGGCTAATCAGTTCCAGCATTTAAGATACAGTAAATGACACAATTACCACCTGTGTATTAATGTACATCAAGGTGATTAATTTGATTTCTTCCAGCTCAGTGAAAAAGAGCACAGTAAGGTAAAAGGGGTCCTGAATTCCCAATGAGTATTTTCTCCCGCATAATTTTTTTTCCCCACCTGAGACAGTTTTGCTTTTCCCTATTTTTTTAAAATGCAGCTCTTAATTCCAGGTCACCCTAGAGCATGAGCCACCCAAAATGGCATTTATGTCGAGATAGCAGAAGGCCACAAAACTCTGCCAGCACTGTCTATGTGATTTCCAGGGCATAGTAAAAGCCTACAGTGCTATGTAGTGTCCTGAGGGCTCGGACATGAGGTTCACATTAAAAGTAATGCCTGCTTACTCCTGTTCCCTTAGGTCACAAACAGCTTTGTTCCTAAGTGGCATGTTAAGGACAAATAACTGCTAGAAACATTTCCAGGTAAATACTTTGAGGCAGCACTAATTTGAAACACCAGAGAGATCTGCTCAAAAATAACCTGAACACCTGTGTAGAAATCCTACACCTGGGCCTTTCTCCTAATGAGGCTTAGAGTCAGTTGTGGATGCCCCTTCCTTGGGAGTGTTCAAGGCCAGGCTGGACGCAGCTCTGAGCAACCTGGTCTAGTGGAAAATGTCCCTGCCCATGTCAGGGGGTTGGAACTACATGGTCTTTAAGGTCCCGTCCAACTCAAGCCGTTCTATGACTTGCAATTCGTCCTTTCAGTCGACTCATCCAGACAACGAGGACAACCACAACAACTCCTGCAACTGCCAGGGACCACTCCAGCCTTCATTTGCTGGTGCTTATGAAGGCTCTTAAAGGTAGGTGTTTGAAGAACAACTGGAGTTTTATTCACCCTTTGGCTTTGAGCGTGTTTTTTACATTGCTGGTATTTTGACTGAAATGGTTGTGGGCAAGGGGCTGCTGATGGACAGATGGATGGATGGACAGATGGATGGATGGACAGATGGATGGATGGACGGATGGATGGATGGACGGATGGATGGATGGACTGGCCACGGACTCCTTCCAAAGCAGGGCAACCCATTACAGTTTCTCTCTGCAAACACAGGAAAGGGATAGCGTTAAGCAGACCCAGCACGGCCAAGCAAGCGCCACAGTCTGCCTGCAATCCCCCCATTTCCCGGGTCTCCCAAAAGCTGCTCACACGCTTTTAGGAGCGAGGAGCTTGCTCCTAATGACACGCTCGTGTCCCTCCGAAATAGTTCGTGGCGCTGCCAGCAGATGTCAGCAAGCGATAACAAAACGCAGTGCCGAGCCTCGCAGCAGAGCGTGAATTTGGGGCTGCCTGCACCCAACCTGCGCTGCGACCTCGGGGCATCCGAGCCATCCCATCAGCCATGGCATCGCCATCCGGAGCAGGAGCCGCGACCGCCTGCAGCCACCTTCCAGCTGCTTTCTGCTGGCGTGGTCTCCTCCTGAAACCGCCCTGGAATGAGCGAAACTGCCGTGCTGCCAAGACCAGGCACCTGGGGAAGGGGGTACTGCCCAGCAGGACACGGGAGCATCAGGTCACCCGGGTCGGGGAAAGAGAGCAGGGCTGGTACTTCCTCGCTAATAAATGAAATGTGCCCAAAGCACCAGTGCTGGGAGGCCCTCGCTGGCACCTCTTGTTTTTCACACACAGAAATAGCCAGTGTGTCACTGAATCTGCCGACAAACAGCCACTAAGAACAGACAAAATAACAACAGAACCAAACTGTAAAGCTCTACCCCAAACTCTCACTGTACAGGTTTAAGAATCGCCTCAAGTGGCAAAATGGCATCACAGTAATCCCCATAAAACGGTGCTTATATCACTGTGACATGCTTTTATATGGGTATAGGTTTAGATTTTAGAATGGCCACAGCCAGAAGTGGAAATGGAATGTGCTCAATCAATACTGATCCTCTTCATAACCTCAAACAGATCTGCTGACACTTCTCAGAAACACTATTTAATGTAAGCAGGAAGTTTCATATCAGGACTTTGTATCAGCTGTTGGGTATAAGAGTGGTTTACTTCTTACTGTGGTTTTAGTGCTCCAGGCAGTAAATGTGAGTAGGATCACAGAAAAACATTCTGCAAGTTATTTGCTGACTACTGACTCAATACTGGCCTCACAGTTATTTGCTAATTATTGCCTCAATCCTGGCCTCACTAGCAGAAATAAGGGTGAGGTAGCAAATTCTTATTCTTTGTGCACTTCTTGATGAGCAACTCATCCCCTCATCAAGGAAACTGGAGCCATGTGAGTGTTGAAATGTGGAAAATTGCTGTCCATTTGCTACAGCAGGTTAAAGCAAAGTCTCACAATTAAGCTTGGAGTAATCTGTGTTTGCGCTGGGCCCCAGAGGCTTTCAGGAAAGCAGAATGAAATCAATGTCCTGCAGCTGAAATTTTGAGTGAACCACCGAACCCAGGAAGCAGACAGGCCAGCACATACCAAGAGCCAGTCCTGGGTTTAAGTCTTCTTTGTGGCTCTTTGGAAAAACATATGTTTTTCTCACTCAGGGCCACACATCAAGTTGTTACTCAGATTTCCAGCCTTTACAGGAAGACTGGAAGGCGTCTGATTAAAGCAAACAGATTACAGAAGCATTTGATTAAAAAGCAATTAAGGAAAATTTTAATAGAATTTAAAAACATTTGAGTAGCATCATCTGGCCTGGTACCTTTTGCCTAACTTTTTTCTTTATATTGGGCTTTCTTTTCAAGTCTCAGCTATCCACAAAGAAATCTTTCTCACATAGTTCAACCCTCATATTTCACTGAACGTGTTTGTCGGCACTGGATAATTTACATTTTTTGGCCCTGGTTTGAAACCCATTTCAGGTGGTTTGGAATTATCTGAGCCTGAAAATGGATTGGAACCTATGCAGAAAAATATGAGTATGCCAAAGACTTTGCCAGTTCTGTCCCAGCTGTCTGAATCGTCACCAAGCACAGAAAATACTGTCCCTGAAGGAATTGCTTCTTGATATTTAGAGGCTGCTAAAGTGAAGCAAGGGCAAACTCTTCTGCCCTGGTCTCCTCAGGGAATTCTCCAGGCAGGGAGTGTTTCATCTATGCTCAAACCGATGAAGAAGATGGATGAGAATAAGAATGTTGAAATTCACCAGTGCAAATTCTAGGTGATGTCAGGAAGTCACAGGAAAGTCCCTACTGGAAACCTATGTATGGAAGGAATACAGGGGAAATAGGCAATGTGGAGATGATCTAGAAATACCTGTTGCACTGGATTTAAGTCCTTTTGGATGGCCAAGAAAGTCTAAATCACAGGTTATAGAAGCTCCAGAAGGATCTATAATTTCAGGACAGAATGACATAAGAACATTGCTGAATAAGATTTAGAAAATCAAAGTTGGAAATCAAGAAAATTAGGCTTAAAAACCAATTTATGGTATCTTACATCTTATTAATTGCAGCAGCTGATTCTTAGGTGTCCAAATGCCCGTGATGCATTAATAAAAATTCACCCCAAGCCAAAAGATATCACTAGCATTAATGTTTACCTTACTGAAACCAGGCAGAGCAGGTTCCCACGGAGCTTAGCTTGGTGTTTTCTTTCATGCTACATTGCTACCGCTACAGTAACCCCAAGAAAACATGAAACCAAGGGTGTTTGCACAGGTGTATTTGTTATTGCAGGGTTTCTCCTGTGGGTTGCAGCAGGGAGGAGTGAATACAGGTGTTGGAGGCCAGCAGGGCCTGACACCCAAAACACGGCTCCCTGTCATCCCACCCTCTCCCCCCTGCCCCTTACCTGCCTACAAAAGTACCCCGTGATGTTGGACTATTTATTGCAAAACTCAGCAAGGGAGGCTGTAATCTGAGGGGTTTACTCGGGAGTTTTTCCACAAGGCTTCCATAGGGTTCAGATCCAGTCCTGAGGTCCTTATTCACCTATCCATCTTATTTGCTGTAAACTTAAACATGTACTTGCAGGATTAAAGCAGGTGTTTCAATTCTGTGCCTGAACAGAGAAGCATTTAAAAGTGTGCTTATATGATTTGTGGAACTGAGGCCTGGAAACCCCCAATTTCTCCTCAGCATAAAGAAAGAATCAATAAATGACATGAGAAGTTAGTCATGAACTTCAGAGAATTACCTGGAAGGAAATTCAGGGAGGAGGAAAGTAAAAAAAAAAAAAGAAATAAATAAAAACAAACCCAAAACTTTTCTCTAGCACTTCATTTTTACAGAAAATGTCCACGGCTTCCAGAAGAATTTAATCTGTTTTCCAGCATCCACCAGAATAACCATCTTTCTCAAAACACCAGCACAGATGCAACATCAGATGCAATGTTCTGACAGCGCAGGAAACAACCTTTGCAGTTCAGCAGGAAAAAGGTCAGATCCTCTTGTCCCTCTTTCTGCTCAGAAAACCCTCAGAAAACGCTGCTGTAAGAACTCTGCTCAGGTGTGAAAATTTTCCCTGTCCCATGGCTGTTTTTCTTTCATCATGAGGAGACGGACCTACCTCAGCCAGCAAAGCTCTGAGCCCAATGAATGCCTGGAATGATAATGCAGAATGTTCAATATATTTTTTTCTATACATTTGATTCTCAGCTTAAATGTCATGTTCCTTCTCCTTTAATTAGAGATATAACCTGGAACTATGAGTTATTTCTCTAGTCCAGAATCTTATATCTTATTTTTCTCAATGGGATGTTTGCCACCAGGAGGAAGAGTCACATGGTTTCAGCGTTTCACACAGTTCCTTCTAACTTGTTATCCCCTCTTCACACTATTCAGGCCTCTCATTGTTCCTTGCTTTGTCTTGTCAGATTTCTCTTTTGATGACTCATTTAACTCTGATGGAAAGTTCTTTCAGCTGTTTTCCTCACTGCTGCTCTATTTTTTTTCCAGACACAACAAGGGTACCTCTCAGCTGCCGACGCACAGTTCCCAGTAGCCCATTATATCCAGGAAAGCAGGCATTTAGGAGGCATTCAGGCAATGTCCCTTCTCCTGTGGAAAAGGAGGAGCCCATAGGTTTCTTTAAATTTTTCAAAGGGTTACCAGAAGCCCATTATCACTTCTGTCCTCACCTCCCTTTGACCACTCTGGAGTCATCCGGAGCCCAAACCCCAGCTCAGGAAGGGGGAACAATGGTCCTTTGGGAATCCCAATGCACTGTTTGTGTGCTGAGGGAAAATAACTCAGTGTGCCATAAGACATGGAATTTTATGATTGTAAGCCACTTTTAGAGGGAATCCAACAGAACAGTGAATGGCATGGGGCTACTTTGGATACAGTCATATTTTCCATCAAGCAGTTCTTATCAAATGGATGGAGGTGTTGGAGTTGCCATTTTGATCCTGATACTGCACACTCCTCTTAGATATTGCTTGTGCTAAGCAGCAATCCAAATATCTTTTTGCCTATGTTTTATGAGGTAGTATAGGTTCAACATACACTTTTGAATCTAAAGCAGGAAGAAAAATTATTACTCGTGATAACTGTAATCTCACTGCAGAGGAATGCTTGAGAAATCCCAGTATTTACCAGGAAGGTGAGTTTTTGAGAGAACTGTGGCCAGAACTGAAGCAGGATCAAAGAGGAAAGACATCAACACTCACTGAGGCATTGAGATTCATATCATAAGCCCGAGATAAATTGGAATTTACCTAAGGGTCTGAAGAAAAAACAAATAACTCCTTAGAGCAAAGCTGTCTGGACCATCTCTTCAGCCCATGTCAAGCATAGTGAGTTCTTTGATCCCTGAACAACTATTTTACCTGCCTTTTCAAAAATATATTCATCATATTTATTTAAAAATTAACACTTAAAACTTAGAAGAAAACGGAATTTTCTATGATTATACTCTTTGTACAACCTCAGACAGCTTTAAAATTATCAAAGTTGTAGTGAAATATAAGCTACATCAATGCCATGACCATGCATCTGTCTAAAGATTACAAACAATGGTAGAACAAATCTATACAAATATGGGTTATGGACTCATTCTTCTAGAGGACACTCAGCTTCTACAAATTTCATTAAGGGCTAGATTGTGATACTCTTATCTGTGTCAGATGATGTCTTAATACTTCATTCCAATGGGATAATTCAAAGAATTAGGTATTATGCAACTTGAAAATGGTATCGCAAGCTAACCTTAAAAGCTGAGTGCTCTCAATGCACACTAGCATCAGGCTCACTGCCAAGAAAATGAATGTTAGACTTTGAGGTGAATAATATTAATTGTTTTCCACAAATTTTATTTTCTACCAAAATCATCTGAGAAATTTCTAAACTTATAAACTAAATCCTCTGAGGCGAGGGGAGAATAGCTCCAGTTTCGCTGCCTAAGTGTCTGTTCCATTTAAAGGATATTAGCTAGCCAAATGAAAAATGCATGAATCAATCAGCAACAAGGACCTTGATCTCCAAATGAGACAATGCTGAGCTTTGAGATTTATGGTCTTGCTTCCAGAATTCCATTATTTGGAGGAACAACAACAATAACAATGGGAGATGACATCAGAATAATGCGTGTTCTTCTTTTCTTTTCCTTTCCTGTTGATCACAAGATGCTGACTTCTGTGTCATTCACCCCTGTCAAATGAGTAAATGTGCAGTGCTCTAAAACCTCACCAGATGCACACTGGGTTCAAAATAAAATGAGAATATCTTGAATGGAAGGGCATTATTGCCACTTGCATTCTGCACTGCTAATTAGTTTATCCACAGAGCAATTAGCTATTTCTTCCCTTTTGCATTTATTTCTTCTGCAAACAGAACTCCTTTTGATTTTCACACATATAAAACATACTGCTAGGAGTCATACTGCGCTGGTGTAGGGCAGACAAGGATTTCATTCTAACCACTCGTGATTCTTGTTTTCTTTTCCCCCTAAAACTGCAGTTGCTCCTTAATTTTATGATGTCTACTGTGGGTGAGCTTCCTTCAGACATTGCCTGGCGAGACCTGCCATAGCAGGCTTTAATTCTTCTGCCATAATACCAAAAGTGAGAGAAGGTAAGGAGGGGATAGATTTACTAGAGGAGGCAAGAGGGATTTGCATGAGCACCATCTGGATATGGGGATAGTCACATCTTATTGTATTTTATAGCGAAAATATGCATACATTTGAAAGTGACTGTAAAGATCAGATTCAAACTCAGCCCTAAACTCTCTCCAGATGAGGGGATTTAGAATTTGTTCAGTGCCTTATCTTGCACGAATGGCTCCTTTCTGGGGCTATATCCCTCCTGCAATTATCATGGCATCACTCAGCCTGTGAGGCAGGAAAGAAGTGTAAAGGATATATCAGAGATAGGAATACCCTTTCTTCCTTACTTCAGTAAATTAGAGGTTATCCAAATCCTTGATATAATTTTAGGACAAGTTAAGCTAACCAGGTAAACCTCTTTCCCTGATGACATGGTCCTCATTTGGGATGACAGTGACTTTAATACAGAATATAGCAAGTTAGGGAGGTAAAGAAAGAATTCCATCTCTTGAAACTTCCTCACCTTTCAGGAGTAACTCAGTAACTGGTTATCTGCAATGAAAATGGCATCCACAATGAAATCACGGCCCTGTATACCAACCTGTGTATAGAAAAAGGTAAATTCCAGTGTTTAACCGCAAAAACAACAACCTCATTGACATGGAATGTCTTGTCAGCAACTTTGTGCATTCTCTTACAAATAAATCAGCACAGAACGTAATTTACTTATTCAACTATTAGAGAGAAAACCCCTCCAAAGAAATTGGTGTACGTGCTTGCCAGCAGAAAACAATGCCCATTAGGGTGCCCTCTCCAGTAGTAAGAGCAAAAAAAATACATATAAATCTTAGACCTGAGATAAATGTAGTAATAGAACTGCTAGTAAATCATTACTTCTACATTGCTACTTGACACATTGTTGTGAAAAAGTGGAAGTGCTGATCACTGAACTGCAGCAGTGGTGCTTGTAGCCATGAATGTATTGTGTGATCTTTTTCTTTAGAGAATGATCTGGTGTGACACAGTCAGAACAGCCCTCAGTTCTTGGTAAGGAATCCACACCTCCTAGCAGGAACCTGAATTAAACCAAGAACGATTTCTTCCACAGATTATTTAAACTAATATTTTAATTGCCTTTTAGCCTCTATATGCTTATCACTATTTTTGCATTTGCTTTTCCAGAAAAACTTCTATTTACCATCTCAGGATACATTTTACAGAACTTATGATGAAGACTATGAGGAGAAAGCAACTGCTTTCCATACTTCTGATGTGATACAAAAGCCACTGGAGTCAATATAGGAATTCCTCACTGGCTTTGGTAAGTTTAGGATCAGACAGTTTCAAACACAAGATCTGTGTTTAAAAAAGACAATAGAAAACAGCCATGGGAAAATTTGGAAAATATGATGGCTAAGAAACCATCTGGCTTGGAAAAATATTAGATTTAATATTAAAAATATTGGATTTTTTTAAAAGGCAGATATCCCTTTTGTATACTTTGAATAAGTTATTATTATTTATATATTATCATTACTGGGGGTGCTTGCTTAACAAGAAATTCTTACGTTTTCAGAGTTCACTTGCTCCTGCTGTTTATAGGAGCAGTTTGCTGAGACCAGCAGTCCTCAGGTCATTTATTTCAGACAAACCAACCTCTCCCTGTCTGGCTACCGCTGCTGTCCTGAGTGATGTGGCCATATAGAAGGCACTTCAATGTAGGACATCATGGCATTGTCTGGTGCTGGTTAGTTGATGACTCAGTGCCATTTCCAGGGAAACAAGTGACAGAAAAACCCTGTCTTTGTACCTCATACATACCCAGGTGAATCATGTTCTGGAGAGAGGATAAGGGAATGGACTGCACTCAAGCTCAAAATTAATCTGTAACCTTAAAAAAAAAAAAAGATCGCCATGTTTTATGGCCTTGAGGAATTAGAAAGTTTATACAGCTTTGGGAAGAAAAAACACAACTCAGTGCGAGGGAAAACAGTAAATGCAAGCAGAAACTAGTTCCCATTTTGTGGGAAATTCTACCTCTTTGACATTGTCCCAGTTCTGAAACAGAATAAAATTTCTTCCCAATTTTTCCTCGAAGTAGAGTACTGACAGAGAAAAAGTGTTTAAGGTTAGCCCAAATGCTTTGCTTTGACTTTGAAAATTTTAAAGTGTTTGAATTAAAATATATTTTGAAATTAAAATAAAAACGTAACATCTTTTATTTGATCAGGTTTTTTTTTAAATTTCTCTTGTAATCAGATTTCAAGGACTTCACATTTTCCATACAAGGTTTTCCATTTATTTCTGAAAAGTTCCTGACAGGCAGGGAAAATAACTGGGCACAGGTAGCACAGAGTTTTTTAAATACACCCCACTGCAGCAGGTAGCTGCATGTACAATAAGGCTTTGACTGTGCTGTTCTAACCTGCTCTCAACATAGAGTTTCTTAACCTCCCTTTGTTGCTCCAAATGTTCTTTTAGACCACTAATCTGAAGGAAGGCTCTTTGTGGTCCTGTGATGACACTCTTTTATTTATCAATAGATGTCCACTGGGAAAAAAAAAAAAAAAAGGTGACTTCTGTGGCCCCCTGCAGATGGAGGCATCTGGAGATCTGGAGTTAGGCTTCCCATTTCAGCAACATATTGTACTGACTTACAGTGGCTCTTCTGTTAGCTAAGAGCATCACCCAGCTTCCAGCACGGCTACAGCTGCAGGAAAGGGCTGGCAGCTAACGCTGTAGTGAGTAAGTATCTATTGAGATTCACTCATTACTATTAATTTCCCCATTGCTTCCAACTGATTCAGGAACTACTTATGGAAATTCTTCTTCTTCTGTCTTGCTGAAATCCAGCGCTGGTGCTGTCAAACCTGCCAACAGGCGCAGCAATGCTACTGTGATAAAATAAGTCCAATTCTATCCCAATCTTGCTTTCCTAGGGAAGAACAGAACTCATTAAATAATTATCAACTGTGACAAGAAAGTAGCTGGCCAAACACTTGCTGCTAATCTAGGCATGACAGCAGGACTATACCTTTCAAAGCAGTAATTAGTTAGATGAACAACAACATAAGTACGAGACAATGACACGGAAAAGACTGTCCCTAAAGGACAGATCCATTATTCGTAGGGTTTAGTGTTTGTGTGACTTATGAATGTTATTTTACAGTATAAAATTACATTTCTCCTCTGCTGCCTTTCTCTTTGTTTTCTGCACAGTTTACGGAAGGGGACAGAGAGAAAATCTGGAGCTGAAGCCACGAGAGAGCAGGTGGCAGAAGCTCTGTGAGACCTTCCTTACATTCATGAAATGAGGGTGGGCGGATAGATCTCAGAGTAGAGAACACCATCAGCCTGCACCCCTCCTCTTGTGTGGATAAGAAATCTGGTACTCGCACCCTGCCCTTGTTTTATGCTTGGACTGATACTCACCAAGTACAGATTTGTAGATTAGGTCTGGTAGCCCTCATCACTGTCCTTTCTCAACAGGGCAGATTCTTAAGTGGTGTAAATTGGTGTAACGCTATTGAAGCCAGTGGAATAATACAGATTTATCCTCAGCACACACCAAAACAGCAGAAAGTGCCAGAGGTGTTGTCCTACCAGCCAAAAGAAATCACAAGCCCAAACTGCTACCGTTGAATGTAGAAAGCAGGATTAGGATCACACGTAGAGTCGAAGCTGAAATTACACCCAGCCAAACTTGTTTTCAACTGGACTGTTCCAGTGCTTAAAGTTAAGTATACACATAAGTGTTTGCAGGATTAAAGCCTCGGTTTGTAATGACAGAGCAAATCCAAATAGAGATGGATTAGCTGGCAGGGGGCAGGTGAGGTGGTCAAAGGCACATGCAGTTCATCATATGGCTCTGTAATTTACTGCGTGATTATCACAACTACATATTTGGTGTGGGGATATAGATATACATGCACACATGTATACACAGAGCCAAACTTTATTGGCACAGAGGCCCCACAGTCATTTCAAATTTAGACTCTGGGCTGCACTTGTTCCAGGACTGTGTGTCTATTGCCAACACACTGAAGCGCCTCAGGCTTCAGTCTGATTCTTTGTTTGCTTGCCCATTAAAGTTCTTATCCCACACTCCCTTTTGGCAGAAAATTTTGTTATTTCTGCTTTATGCTGGCCTAGGCCCTTCTCTTGCCTCTGTTCCTATTAACCTATAGCAGTGACAGCCAGGAGCAAACTGAAGCAGCTGGTTGGAGATGCTACTATCAGACTGAGAAACAGCTGTTGTGCAGAGGGGCCACCCTGAAAAACTTCTATTGCAGCATTGCTGGGCTGTAGCTTGGCCATTGCAGTTGGGGAATTGGGGAAAGAGAGCATTTCCATTTTCAGTTATTTAATTGCTGAAAAATGTAGGGGTGTGTGCAGCATCTTTATTGGATGTCACACAGAAGTAATGCTTTCCAGGTATTTTTTGGCACTTCACATCATTATCCTCTTACTGCCAGCATGGAATGGCCCCACGTTGCAACTCAGTGTGCAACTGACTTCCAATTTTTCTGTTTAAATTAATATTTACCAGTTGGTTATTTTTGGCAGACTTTTATTGATAGCACTGATTCAAAACAAATAGCCAAATTGTGTGCTTGGTTACAGCCTATGACATTTGGAGTTAACTCCACTTTTACCAATGTCACCAAGGGCAGCCATGGTCCTTCTCCTGCCTTTTTGTAGGACCTTTGCTCTGTCCTTACCTTTAGATAAGAGTTGGGCTCCAGTTTTAACTTTGAATAAGTTGGGATACAGCATCGAGTAGAGCTCCAAAATCTATTGATTAGGCACTTCTCTAGATATTTAATAGTCCCTGCATCTTACCCTTCAGGAATCAGTCATTTCAGAATACCATAGTGTACATGCAGAAGAAACTCCTGCAAAAGCACTGTAAATTAGACCTTCCCTATCAGCCAAAAAAATTAATTACTGGAGTACTTTTGTATCCATCAAAAATCAGGTGGATTAATCACTTCAGACTTATTTTAGTTATTTCTAAACTAAAGATTTAGCAGAGTAATTGGCCAGGGCATACGACCTACACTGTAATTTGAATAAACTCAGAGCAAGTGAGGTACTCGAAGAAGCTGCACAGAATTTTCTGCATGTCCTGCTGTATGTTGCCTCCACACCTCTGCAAATGCACAGCATTCCTGAATCCAGGATATTGATACGAGTAAAAACCTCAGCTACGTCTATACAAAAGCTATAAAATCAAACAACAGTGCCTGTAACTGGCATGTGGGCCTAAGAACTGTTGCATTCAGCTCACATTAAGAGCTGTACTTCGAACCACATTCCTGTTTGTCATCTTAAGGGTGGGAAACCGCAGAAAGAACAAAGTCAGCCACCAAGGCTGCCAAGCTAAGTTTGCTGTGACATTGATAAATATTCAAGCCAATGTCTTTCAAATGTTATTGTGAATCACCTTTCCCTCCTTCCTTCCCCTGCTTCAGTCATCTTGCTGGCTCAGAATATTCACCTTTGTCTCAGACCTCAGCTGCCTTCGTTTTATTGCATATGATTGCTATTGTCTTTGTCTCTTTTATCCGCTTCACTGTGTCTCATTTTCCTAAAGTATCTGGCACCCACTTTTCCATAACACTGTTCCTTTGTTTCAGGAAAACATAATTTCAGGAGGCAGCAGAAATACAGTTCCAAAGGCCACAGGGTGACATCCTCTCTCACCTGATCTTTATTCATATTGGAGTTTAATGGCACTTTTTTTTCCCATTTCTCAAGCACCCTGCAACACCCTTCCTCCCCGACAGGAAGGCACATTTTATTTCTCATAAAAATGCTTTCCTACCAATCTTCTGTTCTTCAGAAGTTTCAGAGACCTTTCTGTTAAATGCTGGTTTTCTCATGTGGATGGACCTGTTGACCTGGTTGTGGTTTATTACTGTTTTGACACTTTTTTCTCCTTCATAGATTTGGAAGAACTTAGACCCTTTTGTCATTTCCAATTCCTGTCATATTGGCTTTAGCAGCAATCTTCTCAAATTCTGTTTTGAATTTTGTGGTAGAAATAATTGAGAATTCTCAATATCTGACCTGTTTGGCATTCTAAAAGTAATATTTTTAACACAATACCGCTAATCTTGTGTTTGTGGCTCATACATAATCAACCTGCCCCGGATATCATCAACGCACACAAAAAAAAGTCGTTTCTCTCATTTCTACCAACTCAGGCAAGGATGCTGTTATGCTGTCCTTTATGTACACTTTCTTAGCTCCCTGGTGCACTAAAAAAGGGCCCTCGGTCCATTGAAATAATACAAAACCTCAGTTGCTGATGGTAGTGGTATGTGATTTCCTGTGTACGTTTTACACCAGAAGGTACAGTGCCTATTGTACATCCCCATTTAGAACTCAAACACAATGGCTCATGCAGCTGCATGGTGACCTGCCAATAAAGTTTAAGACAGCATAGACTTCCACATGAATCTGCAGATTAATGAGACAGAGAACTATCTTCTTTTTTCCCCACAAAAGGCTACTCGTGCATTCAGAATGTGCCGCAGACTAAAACCAAAGTTCAGCTCGCCACAGGAGTAGAGAGAGAAGAAACACGCACAGGATACACTCAGAAACAGCCCAGCCCTTATGGAAAACTCCTGTGGAATTTAACACAAAACGATACGCTTTCTACAGCTTTTTTTTTTCCCCTACCATCCTATACCTCAGATACCTCTTCTATTAAATTCTATACAATGGCTCAAAAAACTTCATATAAAAGATATAATGCTCCATAGGTTTTAGAGTAATTTTATAGTGTTCTGTTACATTTCTATAGGACCCCCTTGTTTCTATTCCAATTATGTTATCCAAAACTTTTCATAAAAGGTCTATCAGGCCCTTTCCCTCTCTTTATGTTTTCCTTTAACGAAATGTGTGTATATATATATATATATATATAATGGATATATAAAATATCCATTATTTTTAGGCATATTAAATTCCCATATGTGGCAAAAGCATTATTTGTCTTTTGGCTAGGAAGCTAAGTAAATTAGTGAGCAAACTGTCAAAGCCAGACAAATATAAATTTACAACTGCCTTCTCATCTTGATTAGGCCAATGAAACAACAGTAGAGTGGAAGAGGGAGAAAAAAATGAGCTTTCAGTCTTTTTTTTCCTATAATTTTGAAGCTAAGCCCAAACTATAAACACTTATAGAAACCTCTCCTGGTGAATGTCCTCTCAGGACTCTTTGTTAAAAGGTGACATAAGTAGTGCAAGGGTTAATTTAGCTCCTTGAGAAAAGTCTCCAGGAAGTGTTTGGCACATCACAGTCCTGAAATTATAATGTAATTCCTACATAGCTGTCTTTCTGGAATATAGTGGCTGTTGTCTCGGGTGTTAATTCAAGCATTTCCATGATTCTGGTCTGCTTAATATTTGTCAGTGGACACAAAGACAGCAGGTACTTCAAGGGTGATTTGATACCTTTATAATCTGAAGGTGTTAATCCACTATGGAAAGATATCTCAGATTATTGTTTGAGCTAATAATTAGAGGCCAAATTATTCAGAAATGGACTGGAGAAATGACAGTAATTTAAAGAGAATTTTTCATTCAGAAGGCCACCGAATTAACTGTGTTATAACAACACTGGATTCACTAGTCCCTGTTTGGCATGGCCGTGGCTCCAGACATGAAATTGTCTTCACATGTGTTGTTCAGAGGGAAAAGGAACACCAGAATTTCCATATGGCCTTATGATGAGCAATAAAAATTACAGTGACTAGAGAGATGCTAAGAAATAGGTTTCATTACTCACTTTTTGCATTTACAGAGTTAGTGATGAAAATAAGTAATTCCACATCTATGACGGCAGACGCTGGGTATATTAAGAAATGTATGGGAGACTAGAAGTTAAGGTAATTGAACCAATGAAGGTCACATGGTCTATTATTTTTTTCTCTTCCATAAATTTCACAGAGTAACCATGTTTTGATCTCAGAGAGGCAGGAGATGGAAGCTTAAAGCAAAGTGGCAAGCTTTAGCATATCAATTTGAGACAACTATTTTTAGTCACTGATTCTTGACACAAGGATTACCCTTGCCAGTTTTTATGGCTTGGAGAGAAGGGACACCAGAAAGGTTTGATAAAATGAGAATGTCTTTAAAAAGGACCCATAGAAAATATAAAAGTAAGAGCAATCCTCCCTGAGTTGATTAACTTCATTTATGAAACAACAATTTTGTGTAAGTTTTGACTCAAGAGCTTATTTTAAGGATGCCTACGATGATGTAAAAAGGTCTCTGAATACATGAATCGCAATTCAATAGCATCCAAAGCATCATCAGATGTCAAAAAAAGGGATAAGTTCAAATTCCCTAAGTGTTAATGTGGATTGTGTATCCACTTATTTTTATTATCAAATCTTTATTTCATTCCTGAGACAACAATATTACGTCTTACTGCTTTCATGATTATTTCAATTCATCTAGTTCCTGCATACATTTCAGTACTTTTCATTTTTTACATAACTCCCCTGAGAAGCATCTTTGGATTGACTCATTTTCTTTCTTTTCTCTCTTTAAGAAACTTTTGTCTCTGTGGATTTTCTCTGAAGATGTTTTAACTGATGAGCTGTGATTTCAACAGTTTCCCAGACAGACTGAGCGGTGGAGTCTCATTCTCATTGTGAGCGTGTTTGCTGAAGTTGGTACTGTGGTGCAGCTGAACAGAGTTTTCAGCTCTCAATCCTAATGCATCTTCTGTTCTCTGTCTTTCTTTCGTTCCTTAAAATATTTGTTGAAGGATGGAGAATCCCTACTCCCCCTCTAGCACTGGAGGAAAAGTGTCACATTAATCTTTGGGAATGCTGATTTCTGTTTCTAGTTTTCTAGTGTTTGAAAAAATCCTGACTTTGTTAACACAGTCATTTTCTGGGACAGAATTTATGATTGATGTATTTGTCCATGAATTCCTGGGGTTTTATAAATTATTTTGATGAAAGTGAGTAAAATAACATGTAAATACATCCATGAAGTTCAATGAGGCCAAGAGCAAGATCCTGGACATGGGTCAGGGCAATCCCAAGCACAGCTACAGGCTGGGGGATGAAGAGATTGAGAGCAGCCCTGCGGGGAAGGACCTGGGGGTGTTGGCGGGTGAGAAGCTCAACACGACTTGACAATTCACACTGGCAGCCCGGAAAGCCAACTGTGTACTGGGCTGCATCAAGGCACTGGGCAGCAGGTCCAGGGAGGTGATTGTCCCCCTCTGCTCTGCTCTGGTGAGACCCCACCTGAGGTGTTGCGTCCAGCTCCAGGGCCCCCAACAGAGGAATGACATATTGATCTGCTGTCATGAGCGTGCAGGAGGCCACAACAATGATCACAGGGCTGGAGTACCTCTGTTATATGAAGACAGGCTGAGAGAGTTGGGGTTGCTCATCCTGGAGAAGAAAAGGCTCCAGGGAGACCCTACAGAAGCCTTATGGATCTAAAGGGACCTACAAGAGAGCTGGAGAGTGACTTTGTACAAGGGCAGGGAGAGATAGAACAAGGGGTGATGGCTCTAAACTGAAAGAACATAGGTTTAGGTAAGATATTGGGAAGAAATTCTTTATTGTGAGGGTAGTGAGGCACTGGAACAGATTGCCCAGAGAAGACGTGGATGTCCATCCCTGGAAGTGTCAAAAGCCAGGCTGGATGGGGCTCTGAGCAACCTGGTCTAGTGGGAGGTGTCCCTGTCCATGGGGGAGGTTTGGAAGTAGATGGTCTTTAAGGTCACTTACAACCCAAACAATTCTATGATTTTATGAAACAAAACAATATATTTCTTACTTTCATTTAATATTTGCACCAAACCTTTGAGTAGATCTAAACCCATCTGTATTATTCAGATCAGTTGCTGAATAATTTTCTCTCTTACATATTGGGATTTTCCAAATTGTTGTCTTAAGAACATGAATTTTTCCATCTGGTCAGTCATATCTGCCATACTGGTCCCTCTACACACTTGGGCCCTGAAGTTCATTTACCCTCTGCAGTCCAGCTGCAGGTATGGAGTCTGACAGCTCACGATTCCACAGCGCCTCTCTTTCTCACCCCATTGAGAGGCTTCTCAGTGACAGAAACCTGCAAGGCAGTCACACTTGAAGATAAAAGTTCCCTTAATTTTATCATTATTATTATTATCATTATTATTAGTAGTAGCAGCAGTAGTAGTAGTAGTCGTAGTAGTAGTATTGCTATAGCCATTTTCTCAACGCTGAAAGCTAATAGACACTGACAACAGACAAGGGAGAAGTGACTATTTATCTAAAATGTACTTGTCTGTATCTAAAATACTTTCACAGCACAATTCTCCACAGTGCTGAATACCTGAAATCCCTGATCAGTTCACACTTATTCTATCTCCGTTCTGGATCGTTCCAAGAGTATCCCCAAAAGAGTGCAGTGGCCGTGTGACAGATGGTTTCCTCCAGAAAGCATTCCCAAAGGCAACACAGACAAGACTGCACCGTATTATCTCCCATCCCCATCTCTGTGACA
Organism: Melanocharis versteri; assembly: GCA_013397845.1. NCBI lineage: Eukaryota > Metazoa > Chordata > Aves > Passeriformes > Melanocharitidae > Melanocharis > Melanocharis versteri. The sequence goes on along the minus strand of VZTG01002166.1, from coordinate 201,827 downwards.
AGATCCAGCCCTTCAAGTATTCCCTGCGCTGTATCCCTGAGCTCACAGAACTCTGCTCGGTGGAACCAGCACCACAGGGGCTGCAGCTTCAGAGATGCATTATTCCGTATATATTGAGCAAACACCACAAATTAAGAGTGCTCTCCATGGGCCAAAGGCTCACTAGCCCAGGCCCAGAACAAAACTCCTAAGCTTTGACTACCTTTTATCTTCTCCCATCCGCTTAGTGGATGCCACATAAGCTAAATGACCACCAAAAAACTGTTGCAAGTAATAAGAATTCCCAAAGTCACTGATTGTAAAGAAAAGTAGTCTATATTTGGCCTAATTTTCAAATGCACTCTGGTGCCAAATGTAGAAGAGCACCACATTTCTGTATAAACACATCTGGAGACCTTCTAGCTGCTGCTGGTGTGATACTTCTCACCACAGTGTCCCTCTACAAATATTTAGTAGTCTGCTGGACCAGGTTTCATCTTCCAAGAAGTAGAAGTACCTGTCATATGATGATGGATGGTGCCTCTTGTCTCAGCAAAATCTATGTGTTCTCTGCTTCTGTCCGTGTAGAAAAGCAGGCACAGAAGGGAAAGCAGAGGTGGCAAAAGGCACAGAAGGAAAAGCAAAAGAGGTGGTTGACAGAGAATATGCTGACAATGCAGACATGAATTAGGCTGCTGAAAGATGGGGTCCTCAGTCAACGAGGAATCATACTGTATAAAAGGGAGCAGGTACACTTTAAAGAAAACTCTTTGGTTTCCAGAATCCATCCACTCAATGCCTTTTTTTTTTTTTTCACTCACGAAATTAAACCAGGACAGTAAGGGAAGAAGGTAAGAACAATATTAGTTACAGTTTGCCTTCCTTCCCGCTATTACTTCATTTTGTTGGAGAAGAGATTAGAAGGAGGAGTAGTAGTGTGCAGCAAAAAGAAAGAAAAAGGAAAATTATGACACACAGGAAATTGAATATTAAGATACCTGTATATCCAGCTAGGAAAAAAAAAAAAAAGGAGTACGTGAAGTACATTATACACAGAAGAAATCCCAGCAATGGAATTTGCCAGGAACTATATGAAGGTGGGAAAATCATTAATAATGAAGAAAGACATATTCACTAAATATGTCTCTCCTTGATTTGGAAAAAGCAGGATAACAGCAGTATCATATCAGGCAGCCAAATCCTTTTTCAGTCCATTAGTAACCAAATAGGATGTTAAATATCTACTTGTGATAAAAACCTGTAATTCATCAGGCCCGGATAACTTGCACCTGAGGAGTCTCAAACAGTTGGTGGAGGAGATTCTTCCTTCCACATGTTAATTTTTAATGGGTCTTGAAATAACACAGAAATTCCAGAAGACTGGAAGAAGACTGATGTTTTGCCAGTATTCAGCAAGGACGAACATGATGACCTTGGTAAATATAAGCCAGCTAACCTAACATCAAACTGGAGAGGAGGTGAGGGGGGAGCAAAATAATAGAATATGGGATTCAACTGATAAAGAATGAAAGGACAGGAAGTAATTAATGCCAGTCAGCATGGTTTTATGGAAAATAGGTCTTGTCAGACAAACCTGATTAGATTACAAATTTGGTTGAAAAGGTAACTGCCTCAGTGTGATATACTGAGACATTTGTAAGGCATTTGATTTAACTTTGCAAAGCATGGTGATTAAAAAAAAAAAAATCATGCAGCCTCAGTGAAAAACCCCCTACCAGAACAATGCTCTTATTAAGCAGCAAATCTCAAAAATGTTTTATCTCTGGGAAGTCATCACTGAATATAGATACTTTTAGCACGGCTGGGAAAGGGTCAGTCTTAGGCATGGCATTTGAGCATTTTTGTAGCTGAGTTAAATATAAATTACTGTTGATTGTACCACAAATGCAATCTTTGCAAAAACAAATAGAAAAGTAACCAATATGTACATAGATGTGATGTTACATCTTTATACACCATTGGTGTGGCTACTCAAATGCCTCACAGTTTCAATGATTGTATGTTTCACGAGGCTGAAAAAAAAACCCAGAGGTTTAAAGAATAGCTGCAAAACTCATTATTAGAACTGAAGAAAATGCCTTACTATGAGAACTTTAGAGAATATGGAGAGATTGCTTGGTTACAGTGAGTAAATACCTCCACCCGCAGAAAAGCAGCTCACACACTTTCCTTTTTCAGCACCCCCGGTGTGCTCGGAAAAAAGAGGTAGGCAGTCTTAGGGCCCAGGTCACCCTGAAGGGTTTCTGTTTCCACATCAGTAGCAGGATAGGTTAAATACAGCCTGGTGGCAATGGGGTGTCCCTCATGTCGGGAGGGGTGCCTGACCTACTACACACGGCAGCACTCGTGTAGGTCGTCTGCATCTGAGAAGGCTCCAAGATTTTTCTCTTGCTTGTAATCCCTCTCCAAGTAAAAGGGCAGATAAAATGACCCTGGATAACTCAGAAAGTGTCCTGGCCAATTATCCTAGGGAGCCTCAAGGAGTTATCAGAGGATCAAAGACTCTTCTCTAGTCTTCAACTCAGAAAAGTTGCAGCTAGACAACAAAAGGAGAGGCAGGGGAAGAATGTGACAACTTAATGATGCTACAGTAGCACCGGGTAAGGTCCTCAACTTGAGCAAGCAGGTGCCACTCCTTCAAAGTCACTGGAGAGATACTGATTTACACCAGCGGAGAATCTGACATAATACGTTTTTTTATTTGCTTGAGTCCTGCCGTGGCTCCATAAGCAAAGGTTAATGCAGGTCTGCCAGGGGCAGGCTGGAGTTAACACAGAAAGGCAGTTGTGAGGTTGCTGATTCTGATAAAAGCAAATTGTGAACTGCAAGCATCTGAGTGTTAAGTGTCACAGTCACACCTAACTGCTGCCCTTACCTGTTCCCCACAGTCATCTAGCTCTGTCATCATGACATGTTCCTGAAACCACATTTGTGCTGCTGTCACTTCTTGTCTTCGGAAATTTGCGTACAGGCTTTCTATAATGACATACGAAAAATGCTTGTAAACGTCAAATGAGTGGATTACGATATGTTTAACCCAGGCAAATCACTTCCATATATTAGGCAGAAACTTCAGTCTTTATTTCTTCTAGGTCTGCACTTGCAGTAGGGATGTTAATACCGATAAAACTGTAGGAGGCACCTGATAGGTGAGGGCAGTGAAGAGTTTGTTCCTTTCATGAAATAAAAAAAAAAAAATTAGGAACCTCTTTCTGGATCTCTGGGTCTTTCACTGTCACAACGTCTCTAAAGAGAAGAGTCAAGCACCTCTATAGGGTTGCCCATCTTCTCCACTTCCACCAGTCCTCTTTGATTTGGAACAAAGTTCTGACTATCAAAAGAACCATGGCATCTCTTGAGATTTTTTTGGCTGTGTTTCAGTACTGGGCAATGTCAACACTGTCAACATGTCAACATTAGTGGCACAGATGTAGAAGATAACATGAGGACAGATTTTGAATGTCAAGCCCAGGCCCCTCCAGGGCTGGGAGCTGGGAGCACATCCGCCTAGAGACGCATTGGTGACACACCATCCTTGCAGCCCCCACTGAATTCTGAGCTCACTGCCATCCCTGAACTCCCACCTTGCAGGTTATTTCCTAAAAGTGATTAACCGCACTTTGCTTCTCTGAAAGGCAGCATTTCCCAGCTCCTGCTGAGTTTTTACCTTCACACTTAATCTCTGGTTCACAACAAATACAGAATCGCACTCACCTGCTGAAAAGGTGCAAATCTGAACCCAAACTACCCATAAATTGCAAAGATGCCAGAAACAGCTGCCTAGCTACAGCAGGACAGAGTTTAGGACGAGCCATGATATCTACCCACAAAACCTATTAAACCAGCTTATGCTGAGTTTTTTGTTACACTGCATGGTAGGATGTGCTTCCAGCTGCCCCTGTTTTGAGTACCTGTACTGGTGAGCTGATGGTACCAACAGGTTCAGGGAAAAATAAAAAAGAAGAAAAAACAAAGGATAAAAAAGACAAGGTTAGTATACCAGATCTCTCTGGAAATAATTGCATTAAATATAGAAAAGGTTATATACCGTTTCCTTTGTCCTTTCTCTCCCCATAGGCTGCTGGCCTATGATTGTTTCTTGTACCTACCCTGTAGCTGATTTTATTGTTTATTCCTAGCTCCCCCTCCAGTTTGCTCGGGGCCCTATGTCTTAGCGAGTGACTCCCTGCTCCCTTTCCAAGTTCAGAACCTTTCTGGCTAAAGTCTGCGGTGACACATAACACAAAAAGACAGCTCTGGGCACAGGGCATGCAGCCGTTCCTGGAGAGTGCAGGCTGCGGTTCGGCGGTACCGTTTCTGGAAGATTAAGTGATTAAGCCTAACTAAAAGTGACTAACAGGGATGGATCTTTTCCTGTCAAACACACTAGGTTTTCCACAGAGCAGCTCCAAGGTTGTGAGTGAAGGTGAACAGCTCTGCTTCTAAAGACTCCTTAATTTTAAGAAATTCAAAGAGCCGGCACGACACTTTGTTCTGTGACTTTCTTAAACCTATACTACTTCACATCCTTTCATGAGCCATCATCTTTCATATTTAAAGCAGACACAATGGAAGTTAAAATAAGATGGAAGAGATGAGAGGTACAAGCCTCTGCAGATGCAAGGTATAATTTAGCAAAGTATTTTATCACCCAATCCTGCCAGGTCCTCAACACATTCTGCAGGCACGGACTCCTCCATTCATCTTGTGAACAGTGGGAAGAGAGAGCATTCTACTCTTTTTCTGGTTGCAGGAAACTCCCTGGTGTTGACTGTTCATTCAGCCTTTGCATGCATATTAATATGGCTAAAGCCTTGAGAGTCTTCATGAATTGATTACTAAGTCTGTGTTTTGCAATAAACCATTATTTATTTAGGCATTCATACTGATTCATAAAAACCCACATTGAGATATTCTGATGCACATGGTATGAAAACACAGATAAAATAGGGAGATCCAAAAGATTATGTTTTATTTACAGCTTTTGTATAAATACAGAAAACAGGGGACGGGATAAATACTCTAACAAAGTAGTCACCAAACCGTTTTCATTAATAACTTATCAAACCAGTTTTATTTTAGAAAACATCCAAAGGAAGCTAAAAGCTATGCAGGCAGCTGGTTAAATTTCTCCTGGAGGGTTTGAATGGGACTGCAGGCCGGTGCTGAATTTCACTCTTGTGAATAAATCCATGCATTATCTGTTGGAAAGCAATATTTTTTCAGGGTGGAATAAAGCCTATTTAGTAAATTATTATTTTTGTTTTTAAAACTAAATGACTCTTTATTAAAAAAGAGACCTACTGAAATTTGAATTTTTCCTCATTACCTGAGGCATAATCAAATTGTCAGCTGTTTTACAAGGGTGATAATGTGAAACAGAAGTGTGATAACATTTGCCATCATTCCAGCTGGTTCCCCCCAAAAGACAGCTTCTCATAAGCTTCTCGTCAGTGAACCCACATGATCTTAGAGAAGCACAAGTTATTGTTTAGAAGTGATCTGATAATGAACATCAGAGAATCATTAAGGTTGGGAAAGACCTCCAAGATCATCAAGCTGATAAATATGAGTTGTTAGACTTCTTTTATTTGGACACAGTGTCATTTGAAGCACAAATTAAATGCTGACTTCGGGAAAGAATGTAGGAATTTGTCACTGATTTCACACTGTCAGTGCGACCAGGATTTCACTACTGGAATATGTCATGCTGTTTTCAGATTTCAGAAGCAAATGCTGAAACATTCCATTATACTGATGTAGAGGGAAAAAAAGCTGAGAATGCTTCAAAATAGTTTATAATGCTATAACAAGACACAGCACCTGACGAGACAATTGGGCATTTTAAGGGTGAAAATAAAGTATATGTGTTTATTAGAGTTTTTTTGTTTTTGTAAAACCACTTATTAAGGACATTTTAAAATCAAGACTGGTTATTTCTTAAAAGTTCTGCTCTACTTTGAGCAGGAATTAGTTTAAGGAATTCAAATAGCTCTTGCAGCGAAAGAAGTCAGAAGAGATGGGGTTAGGAGCTGTGACTCTATTTGTCTAACTATAATGGATCTATAAATTAATCAAACCGGATGGACCGTAAGGGCAGTTTCCCGGTTAATGTTAATTAATTCTTAAAGTGAATACATTATTGATCACTATTTTTAAATACACTTAGGTATAGAATAGTTTCTAATTAAGAGTTCAGACCTTTGAGCTGGACATCCTCAGTCTACACTGAACTGGGGTATAAATGGCAGTCCTCACGCACTAGATGAGGTATTTGGTTAGTCAAATAGATACTGCTCTTACTATTTTAACTGGATATCCTAATTCCATCTCTTCATGTCTACAGTTGGTCATGATCAACATGTAGCTCAGCTGTTGAGGGCGATAACATACTTTTTGAGGACTGGACCTGTTTTCATTGCTCAGTCTTTCCTTGTGAAAACAGCGATGTTTTAACTAATTCAAACAATGCTGGTCCAGAACAATACATTATTTTTTGCAGTGGATCCAATAATTTCATCATATTGCGATGCATGAAAATATCAGAGAAGTTAAAGACATGCAACTGGATATAAATTAGCTATATGGAATAATGTATTGTTAGGGCCCTGAGGGCACAACTATGCCTTAATCTTCCTGTCCAGCTTCCCTGGGGACTCCCACCCACCTTGTCTCCTGCTGCCCCAGGACCTGGCTCACCCCTGACCGTGCCTGGGGCTGTCAATGAGCCTGCAGGGACAGGCTGGGCTTGCCATGTTCTCTCCCTGCCCTGGTTATCCAGGAGGCTGCAACACCTGATCCTCCGGTGACCTGAACTGCAAACCTGCTCACCACTGAGGTGCCTTGATCTGGGAGGCCTTGCTGCTCCTCTTAGTGGCACTTCATCACCCCGGTGTGAAATAAGTTTCAGATTACCCCACTAACTATTCTGCTACTGCAGTCAGTATATTCCTTGCTCACTGTGTTCCTCTAGAGTCCCAGAGGAGAAGCTTGCATGGATAACAAGAAGCTGCTCCTGAAGATATTTAAAAGCTATTCCCTGAGATAACTATTATCTTTGCAGTATTACTGCATAGCAATGGAGCATGGAAGTATTTCTTGGCCCTTTGGCAGACAATAATCTCCCGAATGTGATAAAAAAAACCAAAAAAACAAACAAACAAACAAAAAAACCAACCAGCACTTCCTTTGGCACANCGCAGCTGGGCGGCCTGGAGAGGTTCGCCAGCGCCGGCAAGGGCCGGGGGCTGCGGGCGCGGCGGCGCTTCGGCGTGGGGGAGCTGCTGTTCAGCTGCCCGGCCTACGCCGCCGTGCTGACCGTCAGCGAGCGCGGCAGCCACTGCGACGGCTGCTTCGCCAGGTAGGGCCCGGCGGCCGCGGCTTCTGCGGGGCGCCGGCAGAAATTCCCCCGCCTCTCCGCCCCGTCCTGCTCCTCCTCGGCTCGTGGTGCTGTGGCTGNCTTGCCATGTTCTCTCCCTGCCCTGGTTATCCAGGAGGCTGCAACACCTGATCCTCCGGTGACCTGAACTGCAAACCTGCTCACCACTGAGGTGCCTTGATCTGGGAGGCCTTGCTGCTCCTCTTAGTGGCACTTCATCACCCCGGTGTGAAATAAGTTTCAGATTACCCCACTAACTATTCTGCTACTGCAGTCAGTATATTCCTTGCTCACTGTGTTCCTCTAGAGTCCCAGAGGAGAAGCTTGCATGGATAACAAGAAGCTGCTCCTGAAGATATTTAAAAGCTATTCCCTGAGATAACTATTATCTTTGCAGTATTACTGCATAGCAATGGAGCATGGAAGTATTTCTTGGCCCTTTGGAAGACAATAATCTCCCGAATGTGAAAAAAAAAACAAAAAAAAAAACAAAAAAAAACAAAAACAAAAACAAAAACAACAACAAACAGCACTTCCTTTGGCACAAGAAAATTCGTGGTTAGGCACATAAGTTTAAAAAAAAAACCCTAAAAACAAAAGCTCAACGCAAATCTTAAGAGGCTGGAAAAAGCCGCTGGTGTGAAGGAGGACAGCAAAATCACCTCAGTTGTACCTTTCTTCAAATGAACGGGACTCGCTCCACTGACTTCCCTGGGAACTGTATTAGGTGCTACCATTAACGAGAGGGCTGTGAGGCCAGCGGGAGAGCCGCTCCCCCGGTGCCCTCGCTGCCCGAGATCCGGGCGCGTCTCGGGGATGCTTCCACCGCACGCAGGTACAGGTGGGCGCGGGCAGCCCCTCCCCGAGGCCAGCCCGGAGCGGGCGGGCGGGCGGGCAGCGTGTCCCCGGCCCGGAGCGGCGGCGGCCCGGAGCTGC
>VZTG01002166.1:52854-183979 GCA_013397845.1 Melanocharis versteri | reverse complement strand
TTTTTTTTTTATTATTTTTTTCTATGTTTTCAGAAGGAAGACTGGCCAATGCACAAGCTGGAGTGTGCCTCCATGTGCACTTTTGGGCAGAACTGGCAGCCCTCAGAGACGGTGAGGCTAACAGCAAGGATCCTTGCCAAACAGGTGAGCAGAAAGTGAGGCCTGGGAGGTTTGCTCCTGCTCTGGGTGCCAGGGAAGGCAGGAAAATGAAAATTGACCGACAGTAGCTGTCCCTGCAAAGCGCACACACACACGTTTCCTGTGTATAGACAGGTGTGACACAGAGCTTGAGCAGGTGAATGCACTGACCATCCCACCACTGCAGCAGGGTCAGGGCCACCATAGTCCAGCTGGAGACTTCTGCAGGAAGCTAGCGAAAGGCTAGTGAGGTCTTCACCCGTAACCTATGGCCAAGATACTGCTGAACAGAGCCTGGAAATGTTTACTGATAGTTTCACTTTGGTGTTTTTCAGCCTCTGTTCTGGTAGGTTTGAGCTCTTGGTTACACGTGTGGGCAAGCACCAAGGCCATGCTGATGAAGAGAAAGAAGAATAAGATTTGGTGTTTGGGCTTAAATTACAAGGAGTTCTTCTAGTGTTATCTGGCTGCAGGTACTGGTATCTTTATGAAGCAGTTGCCTGTTGTAGTATTTTTCAGCTACAGTTGCATAGCATTGTGTAGCATATAACTCCCAGTACATTTGTGAGTCAAAAACACCTCTGAGATATTCAGGCATAAACATTTATGATCATGAGTTAGCTGGTGAAAACCAGAGTTTGAGAGAGAAATCTCAGACCCTTGGTCTTCGGAGAAAAAGAATATTGCGAGTAAGGAAAGAAGATTGCAATGTCAACCTCCATTTCAGTGTTCCCTAGCTCTGTGGATACTGAGGATAACACAAGCGCTTACAGGGAGGGGATGGGATTCATGAGTTTCAAGGTTATTATGCTGTGTATCTTTGTAGAGCTCTAAACTCTCTCTGAAAAAACAAATCCTCTTTGAAGCATATTTTTGTGATTGAGGTCTGCTTATGTGACAAGGGCAACCTGGATACTGTATGTAGGGAGGATTTTGGTGGCCTGCTGGGAAGGTAGCTGCATCCTTGCTGTGTGTGTAGATGTGTGTGTGTGAATGTACATGTGTGTAAATTAATTAAAGCATGGTTTGGTGATGATCCACAAACAAAATCGAATGTTTAATGACAAAAAGTCGTTGGAGTAAATTTCTGCTTTTATCGCTTACAGGGAGGGGGGAGAACCCTACATGTCATATAAAAGCTAAATATGCAAACCATAGTCCCTGAACCTCAGCTGCTGGGCCACCTGCAAAGCCATATTTAATGGCCAAGATTACAAAGAAGTGGCCTTAGGCCAACAGTGGAGCATTGCTTTTGAACTCTGTCAACAGTCAGTTTATTCACTTTCCTCAAAGCAAAGCCTGTCTTCTGCCTGCTTGCTATTGTTAGCAGCTTTCTGGGTGTCTAGAACAAAGCAAATGACATATTTAAAATACTGTTCAGTTTATGTATATAAATTTGATAGGAGTTCGTCTTTGGCTACCTAATTTGGTGTGGAGAGAATATTTCTATGCCTTTACTTAGGGCAGTCAATTTAACTCATTGCTGTTCATCAACTCATAAATTCCACAGACTGTGGATTTGGGGTTGTCTTACAGGTAGGAGTTCCCAAATTCTGCATGAGTACACAAAACTGCCGAAGTGAAACATTAAAATATTTTCTTCTTTTTTTTTCCCTTGTTGTTAGAAAACTCACCCTGAAAGGACAGAGTCAGAGAAGCTGCTTGCTGTAAAAGAGTTTGAATCACGTAAGTAAGAAAGGCTTGCAGGTAAACAGAGGTTTTGACTTAACTATATTAATGATTTGTTTCCCCATGGCTCCCCGCCATCAACACCTTTCAGAACATCCCATTCCTGCTGGAGGAAGGGAGTAAACAAAGAGAATTGTGGTTCCTCATTTGTTTGAAAGCGCAGTGCTCTTCTTTCTTTTTTTTTTTTTCTTGGCTGTTTGTGGGAGCTGTGAAACAAGGTTGAAAACCTAGATAGAGTTAATTATGTAGCATACATCCATCTCTTGCTTCTCTGGTATTCTAGTGTCTTTTGAGAATTCTGATGTTGTAAAATTAAAATAGCTGGTATTTGTTACCAGGAGGCATAAAATCAGAGACAGCACAGTTGCTTGATGGTGACAGTGACTAAGGGGCTAATTGCAGAACCCTCTGGACTGTGTTTCAGTATCTGTCACTGCCAGTCAAATCTGACATGTTATATATGATTCCGTGTCCTAAATGCTCTAAAATAATCCAAAAAAGAAGATAAGGCAATGGCTCGCTTTTAACTGGAAAGCTGCTGTTTGCATCCAGTAAGGCCGAGTTACAAACTGACCATTAGTAACCATCCTGGACCAGTTTTCACCAGTCTGTCATTTTCTTTCTTGGTGCTGAGCATTATATACACAGAGACAATGGGTTGTATATGCACATTTCTCACTCTGATGGCTTCCAAAACCTTTTACAAAATGCTGAATAAATGTACTCATTGCTAGGACTTGAGGTAGCAGAGTAACCAAGCATAGTAGTCTTATTTGCTTCCTGAACAAAAGCTCCTGTCATTGCTTTTGGGACAACTGAGGGAACAAGGGGGAAAAATGCCAACATTTAACTTTGCCTAGGGCAAGGATAGGTCTACAGGTAAGTTGGCAGGATTGAGGTTGAGGAGAATGGGTAAGTGCTGAAGTAATTTCTGTGTATTCTTCTGCATTGCAGCTTGTCTTCAATAATTTATTAATTTGGGAGCTAAAAGGCTGAAATGGTTTTTTTCTGTTGCAGTGTCCCACTTGTCCTCTAGAAGCCTTTGTTTTGTTAGCAAGCACCCCGTTCCTGCTGCCTTTTTGACTCACCTCACTGCTTAGCACACCTTTATCAGTTGTCTTAAGCTTTGCAACACCATACACAGGACAGGAAAAGGCACCTGGCGGCACTTGGAATCTTAGAATTTCTTATTTCTGGTTTGTCTTAATTCTCATCAAATGGTCCCATTTCATTTTCCTCAGTGTCTTTTGTGACTCCCCTATCATTCACATCTGCTCTTACAAATCATTTCGTCCTTCTTCCACTCCTGTGCAGCCTTTTCTCTCCATTATTGTTTTGAGTTGGAGTGAGCAGGAGAGAACTAGTAACACTACCACTGTGAGAGAGTGGATTAGGAAAAAACTTCACGAAACTCTGCTCTTGAGGGGAGAGAGAGGGGACCAGGAGTATATTGATCATCTAGCTTGCTCTGCATGGACCAGGCAGGAAAAGGTTCAGTGGCCATGGCTTTGGCTAGAACCTGTCATGGGCCTGAGGGTAAACCGCTGAAGAAACCCGTAATGGAATACAGTTGGCTGGTGTGCCAGGACATTTCCACTGATGTTCCTGCTGTCTCCAATTAGTAGATGGTTGCAGTCTAAACACACCTCCGTTGATGGTCACCACCCAGCCCGTGGAGACGTGGGCACTTTGAGGCACTGTTTGCTACCTCCTGAAGCAGGTACCTGCAATAGGTCAGGTGGATTGCATTCCTGGGCACCCTCATGCTATCCTCCTTTTGCTGCAAAGGGAACCCCTGTAACCAGCCCTAGTGTTGTTGCTAGATCCCTGTAATGTGTGGCCACAAATAGTTAGGGCTTCTGTGCTGGGAAAGACTACGTCATTTAAAAGCAGCAGGGATAAGCGGCCTTAGCAGCAGTTTGGGCTGGTTTTTGCTGATGAGGAATAGGTCTGTATGAGAAAGTTTCATTGTATAAAGCAGGCTTTCAGGTGAGTGATGTTGAGTCTGACTTCATGCCACAATAGATGGGACCATGTAGCTCATAAGGTCGTGTCAGACAGCTGAGGACAGACATCCACACTTGATAGGCTTCCCAAGGGCCAGGGCTGGCTGGGCTGCTTGCTAGAGTTAACAAATGCTCTTTAAAGTGCAAGAAAGTAAAGTCCTTCTCCCAAGAAAGCAAAGTCTGTGTCTAATTATCTGCTAACCTAAAGGTGTCATAAAATGCTTTTTAATCCTTCATGTTCTTGTAGCACACGTGTGGCTTTAGCAGAGGCAACATTTTGTTTGTGGAAGAGCAGGCACTTCTTGCAGTACTTCCAAGTGGATTGTCCTCAGGGGTTTCTGTTAAAATCTGGGCCTCTTCTAACCTAAGTCTACCTGGGGGGGTTTTCCTGTTACTGAAATGGAATGTATTCTTTGTCCACAGACCTTGACAAACTAGACAATGAAAAGAGAGAGCTGATTCAGAACGACATTGCTGCTCTTCATCACTTTTACTCAAAGCACTTGGACTACCCTGACAATGCTGCCCTTGTAGTTCTCTTTGCACAAGTAAGTTGGCTAGAACTCAGCCTGCTTAGGTGGATGGTGCTGTAGGAGTTCAGCCTTTCTGAAAGGGGGAGAATGTTAATGGCAATGGAAAGGGTAGCTCTTTGCTTGTCTTAGGGAATACTGACTATACTTGATGGAGGTCTGCTTCGCTGAGCAGTAGTGGCTGGATGTGCCCCATTTCCATCCTGAAGTGAGAGACTCTTGTCTGCAGACTTTCCTTGAGGTGCATCTCAAACACTGAAGAAAAGTGGAAACAGCCTTTAATAAACCCTGTCAAAGTTAAGCTTCTTGTGGGCCAAACATAGCGTGGCTGTTGTTGAACTAACATGGAAGGCTGCTGGTCTGAGACCCTGCAGAGGCAAATCCTTCGTTCAGGCTTCAAACTTGTGGAAATCCTTGCTGGTCAGGTCATCATTGTGTTTGACCTTCACAGGGAGTAAACTTCAGAGAAGTAGAAAGAGCAGCAGAAAGCGCAGCCTAAAACTTTTATCTGGTGTGTGGCTTTTAAATGTAGTCAGGTGGTTTGGCCATCTGGAGAGATGAAGGAAAGACAGGATGTCTTGTTAGATAACTTCTGATATGTTACTTCTTTTTTCTCACCTACTTTTCATATGCATCTGAATTGAATGTATTGTAGTGGATGGAATAATACACCGGTGGAATACTGAAAGATCCATTTTCTTCTTTTTCCTCTTTTGCTTCAATATAAGCTAGTTTTGTACTTAAGTTTCTGAGTAAAATAATATCTTGAGATGGGGGCAAATGTTGACTGCTGTGATGAAAGCTGAGATGGAAATACCTTTTTTGGTAGAGCTGGGCATCTACCAACAAGGAGGCACAGTTACTATTTCCTTAATACAGAGGTACTCTTATTTTGTAGGGGAATGATTCTTTAGGATGTTTAGCATCAGCTTATCATCCCTTGTGTTCTTTTTAATTACACATTTTCTTTCAGTGGTGAGGGGTTTTTTCTCTTTTGAAGACTTTACACTTTATATTTTGTCAGAGGGATACTTTGAAGATGTTAGTACAACCAGTTTCTTGTGGTATTTCTGAATATTTTCGTTAGAATGTAGCCAGAGTTCCCCAAAGATTACATTATTTTGGCTATAATGACTTTTGTTTCATGTCCCGTCCAAGAGCAGCTCTACCAGATTGTGGTACTTTAACTGACTTCTGTGAGCTGATGACTCCCAAATCCCATATTCCATCCAGTCTTCTCTACAGATGTCTGATGTCACCCGTAGGTGTTACCTTAAGATCATCCTGATCATCAGGTAACTCTCTGCCACTGCGGACATTAGAATTTTTTGAACTAAAGTCTCCAGAAATCATCTGGATGCTCATCTGAAGGGTTTTACAGGATGCAGCATTCTGAGGTGTTAGCCCCAGGATAAATCTTTCTAGAAGAAAGGGAGGTGTGCTTGTACTTGAGCTGTACAAACATGTTTCCTGATAATTAGTTCACTCGACCTAAAACCAGTAGTATGGATATGCTGCTGCTCCTTTGTTTTCCTTCAACACTTACTCTGGCCTCATGTGGTCTATTCTGCTCCTCCGTTTCCCATTATTTCTCCCTGTGGTTCAGCCATTTGGGACTTGAATACCTCTGACTCCTTCCTCATTGTTTTTAGTGGACTTTGCCTGGTGGTCTTCCTTACACAGCTAAAGTGTGAGTGGTCTTTTTGAGTGGAATAGAGTTCCTTTGTCCAAAGTCCTTGCCTTTCACTGCTCTCTTCTCCAGCTGTTGGCATCATTCTACTCTCTTTTGTCCCCATGGAATATAGCTCTTGAGGCTGGAGCTTTTCTTCCTCAGCTTCACCTTGCCATACTCGTCGAACAGTTTCTCTCTAGTCTCAAGTTCCAGCATCTCACACTTTCCTTGAAGACCTTGCACTTCGTGCCTCCCTTTGCACATTCTCTTTTCCACCATTGGGAACAACCTTGCACTCCAGTTTTATTGCTGTTGTCTCTTCACTCCCTCCACTTTGCCTTTTTTTAGTCATGCATTCATCTGGTGAAGCCAGTGATGTCTCATCCCTTCTAATCCTTCCTCTTGTGTCATTTCTAATATGATACTTCTATGAAGTGTCTTGTCTCTGGCTTAGTGGAGGGGAGCTGATGATAACTCACTACATATTTTTAAATATTTCACTGTGATTCAGAACCATCAAGCTGTTCTTTGTCAGCCTTTGTAGCCTTATGTTCTTACTTGCTGTTGATATTGTCTTTCCCTTCTATTGTTTTTGCATTCAGCAGTTACATTTTGGTTTTGGTTCAGGTATGCTCTTACCTTGGCCAGTGCAGTAGCATGCCCATCTCTTGAGAGACTGGGACCTTTGTGTGCTGTATTGTTAAAAATAACAGGATAAAGATCAAGCAAAGATAGCAGAGATGCTGACGAGTGAATCGGGATACTTGCCTTAATTGTGAACTCACCCTGAACAGTTCATACCTGAGGAGTGGCTTTGGGTATTTGTGTATTTCTAAAAGCCAGTCCAGGCTACATTCCAGCTTGTGGGGCATATCACTTTGCTTGGTGAGCACGTTGGTCTACTGGAAGGTGTCCCTGCCTCTGGGGACTGGAGAAAAAACAAGAGATTGGAACATGATCTTTTTGGTCTCTTCCAACCCAAACCATTCTATGGTTCTGTGATTATTGTTGGTAGCATTTGTTGTCAGTTCTTACCCTTTCCAGAACAAATACTGCACTATACTTGGTTGATTGTTCCTGTGCCCTTTCTAGCTTTAACTGGGCTTGGCCATGTTGTTTTAGTGAGTAGTTGTTTTAGTGCTTTACTGGTTCTTTTTTCATGTTTGTAGGGAGATAATGGTGAATGTGAAGAGGGTTCTCTTTGTGTCGGTATGCGTGTGACTTGAAGTGGAAGTGGAATAAAGTACTTGACTGAGGTGCATTTTGGCCACTTAAAGTCATACAAACCACATGAAAAAAGCTGAAACTTCTATAAGATTCCTTTGACTTGGATGAGAACAAAAGTGAGAAGGTTTTAAAACCTGCTTGAATCTATTCTACAAGAGAGTTTTGTGAACAAGTTCTTTTGATCCTGTGTCTGTTTAAATGAGGAATACACTTCCTCTCATACTCTGTCCTTTTTCTGTCCCCTCCTATTCTATGTCTTTATGAGGTTCAAGTCTTTCTCAGTGCTTTTGTTGTTTTCACATGTGCTTTAGCTGTGGCTGATATGTGCAGTCTTTGATGACAGGTGCCATTGTGGCAGGTCTCTGTGACATATGCTCCATCAAAGCTCTGGATTTGTGCCCTTCATTCCCACATTGCTCCTTGCATGTGTAACTCTGCTTTGGCCCTTTCTTTGTCATGGCCAGTGAAGTCTCTTTGCCTCGTGTTGGGACGAGGTTTTGTGTGCTCTTTTCGAGCCCCACTTCTCTTGGTTGGCTCTCCAAGGGGCAGTCCACTAGGTGTTGTGTGCTGAGCAGGTGCAAGTGTTGGACTGCCAGCTCTGTAGTGTCCTGTGCATTCCTTTGGAGAGGGACTTTGTCCTCACTTCACTTGTCGAGATGTCGTGGAGCTCCCTGTGAGTCCTGGGGAGGTGGATGGAAAATTGGGAGCAGATTTCTGCAATTGTGTTTGATGTATGTGGATGTGATATGTGAGTACGTGTGGAGTACTCAGCTGACCAGAAGCTGATCCGGCACCTTTCTCTTTTTTCTTAGGTTAACTGTAATGGCTTCACAATTGAAGATGAAGAACTCTCTCATTTGGGATCAGCCATATTTCCTGAGTACGTTGATTTTAATATTTTAAAGATAAAATTAACTTATTTAAAAACAAATAGAGGAAGTAGATATCTACCAAAATAAATGGATTTATTTTGTTTTAAATATCTTTAATTGGCTAATAAAATGTGGCCAATTATTTGCAGCAGTTTTTCTTAAAAATCCAGTAATTTTGGTAAAATTGCACGTGTAATTTGTTTTGAAACTTAGATTGTGAACTAAATTCAGATTGGTAGAAAACAGTTACTTGGGTAGCAGGTTCTGGACAGGGACATCAAGTAATGATCAGAGCCAAATGAAAAGGATTGTAGGTGACCTGCTCTTTTCACAAATTCCTGGTTTCACCGGGTGTAATCCTTCATCTGGTGCTCTCTGAACAATATCCCTCCTACATTTGTTCCTTGGCAAATAGTAAATCCCTTTCATAATTTCTTTGAGCCTCCTTGCTATGACAGTGGAAAAAAAATATGTACAAGCTTCTTAGCTTTATAAATAAACTGTAGATGTTAAGTGTTAACTGCAGTTCATGAACGGGGTCCACAGCTTTCTTTAGGGCCAAGAAACGTTTCTTGCATTTTTAAATCTGTCCTTCCCACTTAATATTGTAGCAGAGGAGGGTATTTTCTGCCCCTGATCTTTGCACAGCCTGTATGAAGGTATTAGCACTGAGGCTTAGTTTGACTTCCTGGTGAGGCTTGGATTACTGGAAGCTTATCTGTGTCAAAGTAACCTGAAACTTATGAATGCCCACTTAAAGCTGTATGTGATTGTGCCAAGTGCTGCAGACAGGCAGCAGTAGCTAGTTCTTGCTTCACAGATTCTTCTTCTTCAGGCAGGTCTGTCTGAAGTTCATAGCCCTGATCTACAGATTGGAAATTAATGCCTTGAAATGCCCAGGATCAGAGTCATTGTGGGAAGAGGAGAGTATTTAACCAGGATGTTCTGGAAAAATGTCCAACACCACCCTTTGTAAATGCTCAGGATACAAGAGTCAGGTCTTTCCTACTTAACAGTTATGCCTGTGAGCTAAAAATACTGAAGAGACAGTTGTTATTTTGCTAGAGTGGAAGAGAAAAAAACCTGTAATTTTAATTCTATCTCAGATAAGCAGTGAACTGCACTTTCTCCAAGCTTGGTAGTAAGGAGGTTTACTTTTCGCTATCCATCCAGGTTTTTGTCCAAGTCATGTGCTTGTATAACAGACAGAGTATCTCCTCCCTCCCACTTCAAATATGGAGGCTGTTTGCATTTGAGTAGAAGCCAGCTAAAATTTTAACACCCATCTTAACTTGCAATGCAGCAAAGACTTGTTTTCCTGTATTTGCTTGTTTCCTTATAGGTTAAACAAGGTTTTCTTTCTTTCTCCTCTGAGGAAAATAGTCTGTCTATCATATTGATAGTAAAGCTGTATGGACATACCTGTCAGCTGTCCTGTAGCACTGTAAGAAGGGGAAAATTATAACTTGCCTCGTACTGCAATAATAGGATTTAAAAATTGTAATGATTCATTAGCACAGCCATTCTCCATATCATTAGAATAAATAACAGTACAACGGATTTTCCCAAGGTTACCTTCATGTTAAGCCTCAGAATAAAAACAGCTTAGAGAGACAGACTGACTCAATCTTTCAGACTTATTTATTTTGTGAAGTGGTGCTTAACGTTTTGCCTGTTGCTTGTGGTGGTGGTTGGGGAAAACATTTACTTTTCTACTTTCACAGTGTCGCATTGATGAACCATAGCTGTTGCCCAAATGTGATTGTGACTTACAAGGGAACCTTGGCTGAAGTCAGAGCTGTTAGAGAGATTGAGCCTGGAGAGGAGGTAAATGCAGTGTTTGAATGTGCTCTGTACTCGTGCAACCTGACAGGATTCATTCTGCTTCTCAGGGTTCATTTCTATTAGATGGCAATTTAATAATAGGAAGGAAGGATTTCTGGTTTCTCAGAGAAATGCAAGATGGTGCTTTGGAAAAGTTAGGGTGGCTCTGGAGGATTGAAGGGATTTTTGGAGGCAGTACCCTATTTTGTGCTAAAACATGGGAAGGGCACCTGCAGCAGTCACTGTGTATCTGCCAGCCTCTCTCTCAGTTTACCCATCTGTAAAATGAGGCTGAGTTTACTGATGTTTGGCTGGTGCTTTGAAATTCCAAGATCAAAGCAAATTATTACTGCTATAATAGTTCCCAGTATAATAGTAATGTGTTGAAATTGAAGCCAGAATAAACAAGGTAAATGGGTACAGATAAATCCTCTGACTTCTGTTTGGACAGAGCATCCAAAAAAATGGGACTTGGTCATATCACCTCAGTGGCATTTGCTGGGAAATCACAGAGAACAAATGTGTGTTTTTAAGTGGAGTGAAACTGAGCAGAGAAGGATAAAAATGTGAAATTGAGTAAGGTTCTGAGTTTACCTTGAAACCTTCTCAATCAAATAATGAATTTGGTAGGGAGTTTCAAACAGTAGAGCTGCACTTTACTTAAAAAAAACCCAAAAAACCAAAAAAAGATGTTAAACAGAGTTGAGGAGGATGTTCAAATACCTGCAGGGAATGAAGATACTGAACATCCTCTCTGGAGATGGAGTTTGCACAGAGTTTCAATGACTCATTTGTTAATGTACATTTAATGGGCAAAGTTAATGCTAATAAGATCAGATTTGGTTTTTGATAACTTCTACTGTTTTCTGAGGTTTGTGTTAGCAGCCTGGAAGAAAGGTAGAGAGGTGATTTTTGTGGATTATAGCTGTTCCCCCTTGTGAACAAAGTGAGTTTAGTTGCTGTAGCCAAGGGTGAGTGACTCAGGTGAGCAACTTCTTTTGATGCCATTTGCCAGCGATGATTCGTCTGTGATGTTGGCAGTCACTGCAAATGCATTGTGGTAACAGACAAGGACTGATTCTGGCTTCAGAATTTTGCTGTGGAATCCCAGATACTGTCAGCATTTTGGGGGAAGGAGTATCATTAGAGGTAGAGATGTGGAGTATTTACCTTGCTTGGCATCTTCTTCAGGTTGAATTCTGCCTTAGAAGCTGCATCAGCTCTCCAGGACCTCACAGGTTTTGCACATTTGCTTTTCTGACACTTCAGAATTTTCTAAACGTGAGCTGTGGCTGTGTGTGGTCGCTGTGCAGTCTCCCAGCCTGTGTCTCCATCTTCAGGCTCCGTGTAGCCATTGCAGGGCAACACTTTAAAGGGCTTTTTTGCTGTAAATGTGGTTCCTGCATTCCACATGCTTTGAAAATATCGAAGGGAGGAGAGGAGTGTGAGGGAAAGTGTGAGATGACACGCTCACACTTAAGAAGGTGCACTGTATGAAATTACATGTAGTTTTACTTTTAAAGAAAAGAGAAACTTTAAGTATAAAGACTGAGCAAAGCATTTCAAATAACTATAAATGAGGAAATGGAGCTAAAGCTGTTCCTTGGTCTGCAGAATGATCAACTGCACTGTGCATAGGACGTGTTTCTTGGGGGAGATCTCGTTTTAAAAGCAGAGCATTAAAGCTAGTTGCAGGGGTTCTTTTCTGAAGACCATTGAAATAGAGGAAAACTTAAGAATAGTGTATATGAAGGGCCTTTAAAATGTTCAAAAGCAGGTTTTCTTTGCTTTAAAATATTGCTGCTGAAGTAAATCTGATATTCATTCTCCTTGAACTGGAGCACTGGGCCTCTCTTCTTTTCAGAGATCTAAAGGTCTTGTCCTAAGTTTCTAAAGCTACTAGTGACTGCTGTTGCCCCAATTTTTGTAGGTTTTCAGAAAGAAAAATTTGAGATTCCAGCCTCCAAAAAACCAGGCCACTGTAATTTATCCTAGGCTGGATACCTGAAATCATTATTTTACTTCTGAAAAGCAGGCATCTCTTTGTAGTCTGACAGGAGCATGAGATTTATGCTGTGATAGTTTCCTTATCCACACCTGAATCTTGCTGTCCTGGGTGTAAGCCAGGGTAATATCTGGGGGAAATTCCGTAACGAATAGAAAAGGAACATTTCTCTGTCAGGTTGCATTCACCAGTGACAACTCCTGATGCTGCCAAGGGGCTTGGAATGTGAGGGAGCAGGCAGGTGATGTGGCTGCAGGGGTCCACAAGCTGCATGAATATGTAGTTGTCATACTACATACATCAGAACTAGTGTAATAAATATGTTTAGTGATGCTGCTTCTCACTAACTGGTTGGTTTTTTTTCACCATGTAGATTTTTAGCAGCTATATTGACCTGCTGTATCCCACAGAAGACAGAAATGACCGGTTAAGAGACTCCTATTTCTTTAGTTGTGACTGCAGGGAGTGCATTACGAAAGAAAAGGTAACACAATTGGTGTGAAATATACTTCCGACTGTCAAGGCACCTACCCATGTCCTTAGATGTAATATCCTATCTGGCTTAATGACATTTTGGAAAGTAGGATAGTGGGCATAGGGGGAGGTGGCTTTGTTTTTCTGTCTTTCTCTCCAGAACGCTTTCTGATACTCATTCTTTCCACTGTAATCATGGCACATCAGGAAATTTCCTGGTAGAGGCCTATTTAAAGTTGAGCTATAAAGCAAAGATGAAAATGTTGTTAAAAGTAGATAATTATACTGTGTGTATGCTACTTGGCCAAAAGAATGTAGCTCAGAACTATTTTTTTTTTTTTTCTGTAATTTCATGCTTTCTACCAACTCCCTGCAAGTAAATCTTGCTTGGGGCATTTCTGGAGTCCTGTTCTGGGATAGAGTGCTGCTGCATTTCCTGGTTGGGACATTTCAGTCAATTCAGGTGACATTGTATGGCATCTCTGGATTGTTTGGAGACCCAGCAGAATCTGAGAAATGGTCTTTTCTACAATAGCATCATAGTGGTCTGCTCAGGGACAGCGTGGTCCTGGGTCACAGCCCCTTGTGATGTGCAGGCCAGAGTTATGTTCATTAGACAGGAGCTGGTGCCCCTCAGAGGCCAAAGGAAGATCCAGACAGTGTTCCTGAAAACAAGGTGTTAGGTGTTTTAAAGAAAAGCACTTCTTGGAGGGAGAAGGTACCCAACCCCAACAGATACTGAGACAGCTGTGCCTGTGCAACCATTTGGACCTCCTTCACTGAAGGCCATACATGAATTGAGCTCTGTGTGGCTTATCTGTCATTCCAGACAAGATCAGTGTGTCTGGCATAATCTAATCCTTAGGTTCCAGATCATTTTTACTCCCATTTTCACCAGGCATCCTTTTAAGAGCTGCTTCCCAAAGTGACCAGACAACAATTTCCTTCCCCTAAGTGGTGTCATCTTTTGTGGTTTTGGTTTTTTCCAAATAGTACCCAGTATTGTTGCTTGAGGCCATTCTGTTGATACCATATCAGTTGTGTTTTTCCCCACAGTTACCTTGATAATTTTGCCACTGAGTTTAATGAAGCCAGGATTTCATCTGTGATTTTCAACAATGTGCTACACCTGTCACTCAGCCTCCTTCAATTCTGGAAAGAGTCCCTGTAGCTCTCAGCTGGCAGATTAAATAATAAAAGAAATCTAGCAACAATGTGAAGCTTCAACAGCAAAAAATTGTCTCTAGATTGTAGCTGACTCTTCATGAAATAGTATGTTAGATACAGAGATAAGAGTAAGTGGAGCTGTCCAGCAGAAATTACAAAATATATGGAAATGTGGTTTTGTCGGTAGATCTGAAGGATCCTTTTCTGTATTTAAGATCATGTGATTTTCCACAGAGATATCACTTGGTAGTCAACCTAAGGTATTTGAGCTGTTATAGCCTTAAAACTAAGGCTAAATTTGTTTTAAACCCTAATCTCTTGGAAGTAGTGACATTTCTTATATAAAACCGCTTGCAACACAAAATCGAAAAGCTCTTCAATCTTTCAAAAGAAAGGGACTTCACAGAAGTAGAGAATGGCAGATGAACTGGAAGGCCAGAGGATCCTAGGATTTCTAGCCAAGGCTTTAGAGAAAAATTGCAGAAAAATTCTACCTTTGTTTTTTCATTCTTTGAAGAGCTTAAGTTCACATCTGTGTCTTTTTATTAGAGTAATTTTGTATAGCAGGTGCACTTTTATTTGTAGGGCTTGGAACCCGCCTTTGTAAGGTCCATTGTGTTTCCTTCAGGATAAAGAGAAACTGGAAATCTGCAAGATGAAGGATCCTCCATCAGCAGAGACAGTAAAGGACATGATCAAATATGCCAGGAACGTGATTGAGGAATTCAGGCGAGCCAAACACTACAAATATATCCTTTGTCTTACCCTGACTCCACTGGTGTGTGACCTAAAAATGTTGCCTGCTGGACTTCAGAAGTACCTGCAGGAGAAATACTAGAAATACTAGACCAGTAGAAATTAAACTTACCTCTGTCCTCTTTGTGTCTGAAGGCATTACCAGGTAGTTGTATAATGAGAGGCCATCGATATATTGCATTCCTTGACTTCTTCCTACCCCCTAGTGAATTACTGGAGATCTGTGAACTCAGCCTGGACAAGATGGGTGCAGTGTTTGAAGACAGTAATGTTTATATGTTACATATGATGTACCAGGCCATGGGTGTCTGTCTCTACGTGCAGGACTGGGAAGGTGCCCTGTGCTATGGGCAAAAAATTATCAGACACTACAGGTAAATATGAGAGTTGGATTTTTTTTTTTTTTTGTTTGGTTTGGTTTGGTTTGTTTGTTTGTTTGGGTTTTTTGTTTGGTTTTTTTTGTTTTTTTGGGTTTTTTTGAGTGCTCTAATTCAGTAATCTGAACAATTAAGACAAGTTTGGGCAGAGATCACTCCTCCCAGTATATGTTGTATAAACATTCTACTTATGATACCACTACACAAAAAGGAATATTTAAATGCCAGGACAGTGTTTGTTACCATCAGAATGTGGTATGCAATATATAGCAGGACTGACTTTGAAATCCTTGTTTTGGGTTCTCAAAATAATTTTGTGCCACCTTAGGTGCTGTGCTAATTCTGCTTAGTTGGATAAATACTGGTTTCTAAAATACCGTAATCTTTTACTAAAGAAGGGCTTCAGATTACATCTGCAGCCAGTATTTTGTACAAGGTAATGGAGGCAAAGGCTGTGTTGCTGTCAGCCTCCCGCAGTCTCCCAGTCCTCTCTCTGCAGCAGCACGGTGGGCAGGGCTGCAGGAGAGCAGAGCCGTGTCCCAGGGCTGGGGCCGAGCAGCAGAGGGAGCTGGAGCCGAGCTCAGCTCCTGCGTTCAGAGCCGGGGGGTGCCCCATGTCCCTGATCCCGCTGCCCTAGAGCTGGAGGCGTGGGAGAATGCCCAGGCTGAAGCCCTGCGTGGGGCAAGGCAGCACACAGCCTCTGCAGGAGACGTGAATACCGTTCTGATAAAATTCTCTGGTTTTGCAGTAGTGAGCCCGTTCGTCAGAGCCAGCCAGTTACGCTGGCTGTGTCTGGTCCTGCCGTGAATCTCCCAAACAGATTCTCGTCTTGAGACGTGACTTTCTTGCCAGCTGGGGGGAGCGCAAGAAAAGCTCTCCCTTTGGAACAGATGCCAACATAAAGTCACAGATCACTTGGCAGAGAGCAGTGATACAAAGAAGGAGCCAACATTCCCTCCCTGGGGGCTCAGTGCTATTTATCTTCCCTGGGACTTGCCCAGCTCCTCTGGCTCTGAGCCTGGCATTCCAGGTCAGCTCTGCCCGCTCAGTGTGTGCGAGCACAGCCTGCCATGAGCGCCCCGCACACTGCGGAGGGCCCCTTGCTTTCCAGCCCACCAACCATTGTGGAACACACAGAGCTACTGCTGCGGGTGCAGGGTGGCTCCAAAAACTCATAACAATGCAGGCTCTCTCTATAGCTGGCTAGATTAAAACTAGTGGCAGAAAGTCATTGCCATCTGACAGCTGTTCAGAGGCATATGGTAGTTTCAGCCCAATTCCCAGCTGACAGGCGTCCCCATCCCAGACACAATTGGCGCTGGCTCTTGGCAGTCACGGCAGAGGGGATGAGCGCTGAATGGGCAGGGGCAACGAGAGGCAGTTTCCTGCCCCATGAGAGGGGGACAGGGGCTGGGAAAATGCTATGAAATTGCCAAGGTTGATAAAGCTGAATTTCTTTCTCTCTTGCAGTAAACATTATCCCTCCTACTCGCTGAATGTTGCCTCCATGTGGCTGAAATTAGGGAGACTGTACATGGCGCTGGAGAACAGGACGGCTGGAGTTAAAGCCCTGAAGAGGGTATTTATTGCCTGGTTTCTCCATTAATAGCACCAGTTCAGCCAAGGGGTCGTTGAGACACTGTGTGCTTCTCTGTCAGTGAGCCTGGCGTGGTAGGAAATGCACCATGTGTTAATATATTTGGTCACTGGATTTTTGGCTCAGATTTGGTTCTTTCTAGAGATGGAGTATATGTGTGCTCTTGGGTGCCTTTTCACAGTGGGCTCATACTGCAGCAGCTGGAGCGAGAATTACGCTTAAACATTTGCTCTGAGTTCTTCACTGAGCTAGAGCTGCGCTAGTGTAAATGAAGCAGAACCCCTCATTTGCTGGGTAAGGACAGGAAAAATGCTTGGCTCTTATAAAAGGCACAGAGTGTTTCATTGAAGTCTGTGATTTCTATCTCCAACCTAAACTAGGCATGCTTTTGGTGGTTATTTTTTCTGGAACCAATTGATTTTTACATAGCTGAAGGGAATTCAATGCATCTGGTAATGCTGAAATTGGCAAATACAGAGTTTTGGTTTAATGTTTTTCTTCACCCCTTTTTATTAGTCTGTGCCTTATGCTTAAGTTTTTTATTCTTCTATTTTTTTATTAGTCTATACTATGTTTCTTGACTATTTTCCCCTATTGTTGTTGGGCAGAAATTTATTTTCGTTTCTTAAGCATCAGTGACTACTGTAGCATATAATGACTCAGTGTGGAATGTCACAATGTATTTATTTCTTCTTGCTTTTTAGATGCTGGCAAGTTTTTAGCCAGCAAATAACAGCACCATCCAACCATGGTGAAAGATGCTACAAGAATATATGCTCTAAAATTTAACTGTTACCTAGTTTGAAATTGGCATGGGTTTTCCTTCACTGCGGTGTTAAACTCTTGAGCAGAAATGGGAATTGTGCCAGTAGGAGCATGGGATGGGGGATAGGGAACTGTGAGGTAGATTTTTTGGCATAGTTAGTTTCCTAACACAAACATTTTCTAATGACTCACTTCCAAAAGCTGTCTACAGGAACTGCCCAAAGTTATCCCAGCCTCTGATGTTTGGGATTTAGTGGAAAAGCAAACCCATTGTTCCCTGTCAGTTTGCGAGCAGCTCATCCAGAAGGTCCTCCTTTCTTTTTTTGGGCAGGAGGAGGGGTGGAGTCATTTCTCGCTGCTGAGGTGGAACCAAAAGCCCTTGTTGTACTGACTTAACAAACACAAGAGCATAAAAGTTTCCCAAGGATGAAATGACTAAATGCTCAGAGGATCAAGATACTGCAATTCCTTGCTCTGTCTTACACTGTGGTCTTTAAACATTCTCAGACTTACACTGAACTTTCTTCTCAGTTCTAGTGCTGCCTTTTATCACATCTTTTCTCAAGTGGAAATCTTGCCCCGGCACACACTCTGCAGGGCAGGCAAAGTGCCAGTCAGGGGGTTTGGCTGCCTGCAGTGTTCCCTCTCAGGCCTGGAGCAGGCTGCAGGTGGAACACCGGGCAGCCGGGCACAGCAGCATCTGTCCGAATCTGACAGGATCTCACTTCTGCCTAAGAAGCTGCTTCCTTCCTAAAGCATTGGCAGCCCCAGGAAGGAGCAGAGGGTGTACAGACTCAAGTCTGAAATGCCTCAGCATTACTCCTGCACTAGGCCTGCATGTCTCTGACAGCCCAAGGATAAATTGGTAGGAGCAGAGCTCTCTCTGATACTGGCTAAGTCCTCTGCTGGAATATTACCCACCGCACTTGCAGTTTTCTGTCCTGGAGCTGGTTGCATTCAAAGTAGTTTTGTCAGGAATATAATTTTGAAAGGTGCTTTGGGCTCCTTTAAGATCAAAGATGTATTCTCTGAATATAAAAGCTTTATTACTTAGTTTTGAATTGCATTTTATATCCTGCTGGGTTTATGACTACAAGGGGACAAAAAGTAGCTAGAGGTGTCAGACTGCTTCAAACCTCTAAAGAGAGTATTTATAGCCTGGTGTTATATATGAATCAATTGTGTGAATATTTTTTTTTTCTTTTCATAGGCAATTGCTATCATGGAAGTAGCACATGGGAAAGATCATCCATACATTTCAGAGATCAAAAAGGAATTAGAGGACCACTGAGCCTTTGAATCTATGCAATCCTTCAAACCTTTATTTAAAAAGCCTTGTTATGGAAACCTTCAGGAGCGCTTTGAAAAGCGGTAGAGTATGAACACAGTTCTGTCCTATAATTGGAATGACAAACACACTTAGGCCTAGCTTCCACACATCTACAATTGCCTTTTTTTTTTTTTTAAGGAAGCATCTATGGTTTCTTAAAGGTTATGCCTTTTGACAGCTCATGTGCAAAAGTAGCCATTTTTTTCTTTAGGGATGTTGGTGTGGATCTTATTTGTGTAAAGTAAATAAAGTGGTTTTGGCCCCTCTTGATTCCACTTGTACACTTAAATGGGTGCAATAGTTTTGTGATAATCTACTTTTGCCGAAATAGTTTTGCTTAATCTGACAAATTAGCAAAAGCCCTACTTCTTCTGTTGTGGTTTGGTATCTATTTCCTTTTTTCCTTGCATCATTTTTATTTGCAGTGGCTTAACTGAGAGAGAGGGGAAAGGGGGTGATGAATTCTGTACATTTTACAGCAAAGCCACCAATGTTGCCTCAACCAGTTAATCTACAGGTCCATTAGTGCTCCTGACAGATGAGGATTCATCACAGTAAAGACCTAGAGCTCAATTTGTCTTGTACAGAAAATACTGACACCTATGCCGGAGCTTGAAGGCTTGCACAAGACATGAACTATGCAACTTCTGGCTTTTTAGTCCCCTTTACAAGTTTAAGTGAGTTAGTGCAGAGGAGAGCTCATATTTCCTTACAGCCATACCTTCACCTCCAGTGGATTACAACTATTGTAATAATATGTTAGCAATTATTTTTAAGAGAGGAACAGGAACACTTTCTGAGGAAAAAGTCCAGGATTTAGCTTTCTCTACCCATATATAAAACAAGAGGATTTTTTCCCCTCCATTTAGATCAATGGCAAGAGTTTACTTTTAAGGATAGGGGAAAAAAAGAGTGTAGCTGTAACCTTGTAGCATCAAAATTGTAATATGGTGCACAATAAAATTACCTGCCCATTCCTTAATGTTTTCACAGCTTATAAAGTATAATGAGAAAGAACACATCACCCTTAAGAACTTCATTGTATTTTCTTTCTTGTAAGCACTGCTCTGAAAATAAAACTGCTAGAACAAGGGTTTGTCAGCTCATTTTGCTGTAATCTTTCATTGCTCTTCAGCCAGCAGTTGTTCGTGGAATACATAAAACTGTACCAGATCTACAATTCCAGAAAGCCAAGGCCATTTAACTACAGCCAAGCCTAGGAAGAGGGCACTAGCTGACTATTTTTATCCTAACTTTGTCTTGTCAAATAAACTCTTGTCCTGGGAAATAATACCTTTACTTCAGCAAGTCTGTCCAGAGCCCAGACCACACTTCAACACCAAAGGATTGGATTAGCTGAACATGAAGCATCAGCAGGAGCCTTGCCCCTGTGAAACTTGAATTACTATGTACAGAATGTTATTCAAAGCTCACTGTGGCCCTGGCTGTGCCTATCACTTTAACATGGGAAACCAACTCGAGCAGTGTAGATGCAAATACAAAACCCTTAAGCTGATACAGAGAAGAACACAAACATTGTTTTCCTTGAAAAAAAATGGTTTATTGTATACTGTGAATATGAAGGACAGATTTACCAAAAAAACCTTAGTGACTGAAGACATTCTCACATTTGCAAAAGCATATAAGAAACTATTTACACAAAGGCAGTGAAAGGGGTAAAAAAATTATTGCAGTCAATTAATGCTGATAGAACTTTTTATTATAAAAAGAGAAAGAAAAGAAACAGTGCAAAAATACTGTCAAAAGTAATCAGTTCTATACATAAGATAAAACTGACAAGCATAAGCTTATGTACTGATATGAATAATACATTAGAATATAAAATAGCATGCATAGATTTTTTTAAAGGCTTTCAATAGCATAGAATAGTTCTGCCATTCAGCCCTAACAGGAGGGAGTGGGGGGCAGGAAGGGCACATAACTGATGTCTCATTTCTCTACAAAATGTGTACGTACAATGAGGTGGTGAGATTCAGATCACTGTTTTGTGCTAAACTGTCAGGTACAGAATTAGAGAACAAATAAAACAGGAGGCATCAAAATACTGAAGTAAAACAGGACAGTAAAATCCAGTGACATAGAACTTAAACATGTTATCTCATTTAACACATTCCACACAATAACACAGGGGAATATTACAGTCATCTGCATGTGTAAACTTTCCTTTGTAAAATAACCAAAGAAAGGAACTTTACTAGTGAGGAAAATGTGTTTTACATATGGAGCAATCCCAACAGGATAAACATCCTATTACCAGTGTTTCTGGCACTAAAGATTTGCTTTCTTTTAAAGACCAAGCAGAAGCAAGAAAATACTTTTATTTAATATACACAAAAAGGAAGTTCTTATACATTACATCCGTAAGTTGTGGAACTCACCAGCACAGGACATTGTGAAGGCCAGAGGAATGAATGGCTTCTAGAGAGAAGGTAATGTGATTCATGGAAGATTCATGGACCCATCAGTAGGTACTACACGCAGTGCATGGGACTCAGCTTTGGCCTCAGGAAGCCCCTCAAGGACTGGCTGCCAGGTGCACCAGAGGGGCTGAGCACCCTTTTCTAGACACATCCCTATTTCTTCCTCAACCAGCAGCCACTGTCTAAGTCAAGGGGTGCCCCCGAACCTGACATGGAAACAGTTTGTGGGAAGCATTCCCCTTTTCTTCCTGCCTGCCTAATCAAGGAACACTACCCCTGAAATACCGGGAACTGACTGTCCAACCACTGAGTCCCTACCCAGCTGAATCAATGGCAGTCCTTCCCTTGCTGTTATATAGCGCTGGAATTCTCCAGTGGAAGCTGCTATTTATCACTGATTTCCAGTTCACTCTCCAAAGTCCTGTTGTTAAAGCATGTGGGAAACTCTCAGTGAGGGTGCACATAAAGCACAGGCAACAAAACTTCAAAGAAATGCCAGCCAAAAAACAGCTGAGAGAAACCAATGGAACTGTAATCCAAGATACTCCAAAAACACTGACTAGATTTATTTACTTTAAATATTTATATAAACTCTGCTATTTTTGACCTGTGTGCTGTTTTGTTTCACAATCTAACAATAGTTTATTTATGGTTAATACCTCCATCTTGTTTGCCCCACAGCCATCTGTTCCCTTCCTCAAATCCCAATCCCTGCAAGCAGCTGCATGTATAATGTCCTTCTCTTTAAAGACTTAAATGGCATCTATAGCTCCCTTAGCAGCAGATCCTACAAGAAAACCTCTCTAGAAGGCTATGAGTGAGCTGGGGACAATTGCTTTTGGGGTTCTGGACTTGCAGCCTTTCTCCTACTGGCATCAAAACCTATCCCAAACTCCATATGCCTTGAAGTATACATCAGCATCAGCAGCTTTATATTCATTTTTGTAGAAGAGTGCTCAAAGGCTGTTTTCATGCAGTCCTTCCTTTCATGGCCAGCTCAGGAATTTGCTCCTGCAATGTGATGCAGCCTTTATTTCCTGCAGTGGGTGCCACCCTAGCATTTTTTCATCCACCAAGATAAGCAGCAAAATTTAACTCAGACCTCCCTCAGCGATGCATGAGAGCTGCTACAGCAGAGATCAGCCTGATGATTCCACTTTCTGAGCACACAGACCACAAACTGTTAGCGAGGCTGACAACAGCTAATTCAGTCATCAACTCCTCCCAGGAGACCAGCGGGAAGCCGGCTGTTGGAAATGCGGCATCGTCAGTAGCTCTGCTGAATTTTCCCTACAGATTTCTGTGCTATATCCAAGTACAAGATTGCCCATCAGCATTTCTTTTAGAGTTGTTTGTGGACTACACAGGCATAGCAGCTATTAGATCAAAAAATAATGTCCTGGCTGACAATGACCATTGCTATTGAAGCACTCAGGTTGGAAAAGAATGAGTAAGTCTATGCTTTGCCATTTGCATTTCTGTGTGTTTACAAGAAAGTAATTAAAAAAACCCCAACTTTTGAAATCATGCAAATATTTAATAATATTTGTAGCTGAGGCAGCTGATTTAAATAAGTAGCACAGAAGTGCACTTCAATATACTTCAAGGACTGTGTTGGCAATAGGTTGAGTAAGTTCTCAGAGATGTCTCCTGCCAGCTAAAATTCATTTAGGGAATTTCTGATAAGGCTGAGCATTTAGGATCCCTGTATGCCTATATAGGAAAATGTTTGTAGGAACAAGCTTATCTTTCCTCAGGTAAGGACAAGAGGTGCCAAAACAAGCCTTTGTAGGACCTGAAACAAGTAGGACCTGAGCAGCTGATGTCCACCATCCTCCAGTGTGACGGATGGAGGACAGAAACAGGATCCCCACAGCACTGAGCAGTGTCACAACTCAGCTGTCGTCTCTCCCATCCCTGCTCGAACAATGGGAGGCATGAAATGCTCAGACCATAACTTTAACCAAAAAGCTGATGCCAGCACCTCAATACTACAGTTGGCAAGAGTTTAAATTAAAAAGGCAAAGGGTGTTAAATACAGATGAAGAGTGCACTAAAGGGAAAACAGACACAATGGATGCCCAAGCCAGACTTACTCATCGGCTGCAAGTTCTCTCTTGGAAAGCATCAGGGAGTGTAGGCTGATCATGCCAGACTGCAAGGTGGGTGCTCTGGGAGAAGACTGCTTGTGTCAAAATTCCATTCATTGATAAATCATTGTGAAATTTTCAATCCAAACTTTACTCCAAATGGATGAAACTGGTCTCAAACTACTGTTATGCTTTGATGTAAAAAAAACATGCAACACAACAAACAGCAACTTCAAACTGTCCTTTTCTCCTCAAGAGTTCTGCTGTTTAAAAGTCTGCGGGACAGAAACTAAACAGCACTGTTGCTTTAAGGCTCATGTGTTCGTTCCTGCTATGACTAAGAAAATTGGATGCAAAATGCATTTTCCTGTCACTCCCTAAAGGTTAGGAAATACTGCCCAAGCAATTTTGGCCTGATAAAACTACAACAGGTTCAAAGTGAGAAGGTTCATTTTTTCCCTTACAAAACTGTATCACATTTCAACCATAAAACATCAGCATGCTGAGGGCTGCTTGTAAGCTGGAGTGGAAAAGAACCTCTGAAGACATGCACCAGCCCAATTCACTTATGGTATTAACAGATCTAGTCAAGATAAAATCTAGCAGGGAAAAATACATTGAAGTCAGATGAAAGGAAAAGTTAAAAATTACCATTCTTTGACAATGAAAGGGAAAAAGTGACTCACATTGGCCTCTATCTACCATACCAGCCACATTAGGAGTTAATTGGAAATGACTGTTTACTACATGGCCACTTATTTGGCTCATTAATAGGCACTGACTTAATTTGGAAAGGATTTTTAGTGCCTTTTTCTAATTAATGTTTTTCTAAGACACCTATGATGCATCTTTGCATAAAACATAAAAAACATAAAAACATAAAAAACATTTGTTTAATTTTCTTCCCTTCAAACACAGCTCTTCACACTCTCTTATGCAATAACTTTCCTGTGCTCACTGTAGCAGCAGAAATACACACTTCAGCCAAGAGCAGTTGAATAATAAGACATAGGAACAGATTCTTTTCCCTCCTGATTTTCTACTTCTCACATCCAAGTGGAGCAATGGGACTTGACAGCTCTGAGTTCAAACTTAATTCATCATTAGGAAATTATTCAAAAAGTTATAACGAGATAACTAATTTAATACACTTTGCTTCAAGGTTTATTCTTTGGCTTTTTTCCCAGATATAAAGCATCTCTCTGCAATTATCATGCAGATGCTGCTGAAAAGACTTTAAATGCTTGCTGCTAATTTAACAAGAGATATGTTGGCACTGGCAGAAGAAATTAGAGGAAAACTGAAGTTGACTGAAAACTCAACTGATCCCTAAAAAGAGCATGGTCAAGGTATTACAGCAAAATAATTCCTCTCCATTTATTGGTGGCTACAAGTCTTCACCAGAATCTTTGTCACCTCATTAGGCCTGCATTGCGGAGCACCAAATCAACACAGTGCAGTTTTAAACACATTTAAGAAACATTCTGGTACAGAACCTTCGCTTAAGCTCCCCACTGATTTTAGTCCCTTTAGTGCTGAAATTAAGAGTGCTTGTAGTCTTAAGGCCTTTGTACATTGACTGGGGTTTGGAGGTGGGGATGCAACAGAAAAGCAAGAATTGAATTAAAATATTAAAAGTATCTGGGGAAGGGATACTGAGAAAGGTGATTTCACCATGACAAAGTAACTGCATTGCATCACGTGCCCTGAAAGGCTGTGAAATCTTCACCCTTGAGAATTCTGAAACTGGATGTGACCCTGGACAAGCCTGTCCAAGTTTAAAGTTAGCAGTGGGGTGAGTGGGGCTGGGACCAGAGACCTCCAAGGCTCCTCTCTAGCCTGATTCCTTCTCTAACCCTGTGATAATTGTTCACACAAGAAGACTAAGGCAACTGGAAATGCCTAATTTAAATGAGATTCCTTTTCTACAGGGGCTGAGCCTCAAGGCAATAATACTTTCAGTGTAATTTGTGAGAAGGTGCTTGATTTGGCTTTTTTTTCCAGATGCATTTGGTTGAAAATTCTCTGCTGTTCAACTCTCAGTCCACCAGTTATTGGAAAGACTCCTTCACTGACTTCAGCCTGCTGTAGGTCACTGCC
This sequence comes from Melanocharis versteri, assembly GCA_013397845.1. NCBI lineage: Eukaryota > Metazoa > Chordata > Aves > Passeriformes > Melanocharitidae > Melanocharis > Melanocharis versteri. The sequence goes on along the minus strand of VZTG01002166.1, from coordinate 158,919 downwards.
CTTCACCCTACATTGCTTCTTATGAATCCCTTCAAAGGTTGCAGGCAGCAGCAAAAGGCCTCCTTTAAAAGATCCAATATTCATTTTTTCAAGGACTAATCTAAAACTGTAATTCTTGTGGAATTCAAACAGTTTAACACCCAAAACTCTCTGTCCTCACAATGTCCTGTGCTTGAGCCCTCTGTAACGTGCCCCGCTGCACGTGCAGAAGTTCAGGTCTCCGTGCTGTGCACCCTCAGCTTCCACTCACACAGAGCTGTAGCTGACATCTAGCAGGTCTTGTTTTTACCAGGGAAGCCACATACTGGGTCCAGAACGTCCTTACGTGACAAAAAGCCCACTGCCAAATAACTGTAGATTTCAGGAGCTGTGTAGCAAAATAAAAGCCAGCAAACTACCTTTACAAAGGATTGCTTTCCTTACAGACACGTTACAATGCAGACCAGTCATGTCAAATGTGGTTCACTTTGAAGGTCACTATAAGTTTTATGAGTTATTGAAGTATTTCAAAAGTTATTCCAAGAAAAATAAATTATATCTTGTATAAAATAATCCATGGGAGACTAGTAAAGAACCATCATTCCTTACTTTCAAGACAACTTTAAAAAGTGCAATATATGCACACAGTGTTGTCAAGGCAGTTCCCCTTGTTCATCAGTAAGGTTCAGTCAGATCCACAAAGCTGGGTCTGGGATGTTTGAAAAGATTAAATAAGTCTTGAGTTTTGCAGGAATTGTATGAGCACTTGGTAGACAAATTTGTACTGGGCTATGGTCTGGATCATAAACACTCTCTGCTCCCGCAGGTGTCTCAGCATCACAGGAACGTCCATTTTCTGTAAAGCAAAGGGAAAAAAAAAGCATAAGGATGTGGGTTCATTAAATCAAACAATCACTGTCTCAAGTATCAGTTAATTGACACAGTGAACTATACTACAGTTATAGAAAACAAACGTTCCATGGACAAAATTAAATGTGCAGGCAAAGACACAAATCCTTTCACTAAAAGAGAAGGGAACTCATGGCCACCAAAAGATCCAGAAACTCCAACACCTGACCTGCCACAACCTAGTGTTATGTTAGCAAGTAACGCTCCAGGAGAAATAGGTCTGTGAAGTGAAACAAGGACCCAGTATCCACAATACATGTTTTGCAGACTCCAGGCCATCATCAGTTTGTTGCCACCTACTGAACATCCACTGGGACACATTAGAGGTTTTCCAAGGATGCATATTCCAGCTTAGCTTCATCCAAAAGGAACTCACTCGTGTGCCCTGAAAATGCTCTGCAGCAGGAACGAAAGCACAGTAAGTAGGCACAGATAAGGAGATCCACTGGGAAGGCACATCCCTAAGCCCACTGAGCACACTGGGGCACAGGCAGCTATAATGGTCTGAACTCAAAACCAGGTGAGTTCTCTGAGACAGAGGCCCTTGAGGTACAGGGTTAGAAATCACTGCACATTTCATTAGGATGCTATCATCAGATTTCCGGCATTTAGGGAGCCAAAAACCTATGATGCAGTTGTGTTTTATCTGTTACACGAGGAGCTGTAGAGAAGTGCTTGAGCCATGAAGCTCAGCCTGCCAGGCTCAAATTCAAACAGCGTGCAATGTGAGCCAAGCTGAGGGACACAAACCTTCTATGGCAGCAGTAAACCTGAGCACTAAGATACACACTGGTTTTGAGGAAGTTCTTAAGAGGTTCAAGATATAAAACTGAAGAACAACTACGCTATCAGGCAACATAAACTGCACTTTGTAATGCCCGCTTGCCATTGCAGAAACACCAAGAGGAACTTAGCAAGTCTTTTGACTGAGATTGCTGCTAGCCCTTGGAGGCCCAACTGAGCATGGAATTTGCTTCCAGGCACATCTGAAGTTTCCTGGAAAGTTTAAAATAAAAGTCACGCTGCATATCCATTTCTGTCCATATATATAAAACTCAGAATCTCCATTCCATGTAAACAAGTATTAACTCATAGGCTATCGCCTTCTGAAAACAAGGCCAAATATTCTGCCACATACCCCAACAAGCTGTTGTAAAAGGACATCTCTACAGAGTCAACGAGTCTAAATATTTGGGATGAGTAATGTCATATTTTTATCAAACAGGTGCAAAGAAAAATGGAAGCTCTTTCCAGTTAACTTGGCTAACTTGGGGAAAGCCTTCCTGTGGGCTCAGATGCTTACAAAATGGTCCTTGCTGAGCAGAGTCATGTGGAACCTGACCTCACCCAAACAACTACAACAAAAATGTGGGCCAGCTTTGACCTGCACGCAATGTTCTTTCAGTGTTTTGGTGCATGACAGCTCATTGGTTTTTAGTGGGCGCACAGCAGTCCATGCACCTCCTCAAAATGGAGATGGCTTTGTCTTATCTCAGAAATGGAAGAAAACCCCATCCTGCCTATTCAGCCTTGCTATTTATAGACAGCTTAATATTTGATTCCAGGTAAGCAGAATCCTTAAGTTCACCTTCATTACAATGCACATGTCAAAAAAAAACCAAAAACAAACCACCAAAAAAACAAACCAAAAAAATTACACCTAATGCTTCACTATGCTGGCACTTGCAAACAGAACAAACAAAAATGTTACTCATTTCTGCCTCCCAAACTAACGACCACCAATGTGAAAGCGTGCTGTAGATGCAATCATGAGTTAATGTCCCAGTGCCAAGTCTGGACTAAAAGTTGATAGAGCAGGTTCTCAATTACTTTCTTGGGCTATGTGTCTACAGCAGTAAGGATGTAATGATGTGACATTTACTTGCCACGCAGCAGTTACTGAAACTCTATCCCTGCAATGAGATATAGCTTTAGACTCAACCAGCCATTGCCCAGAAGCCACAGTGACTGAAGCTGTATAGAATTTGATTAAACATGGCTTTTTACCTAAACCTGAAACCTCAGGCTCAAGAGTTCTGGGTTTTGTTCCAGCACTGCTGCAGGCTTTCCAAAATGTTCTTTATGAAAATTTTCAAACTCCCTCCTGATTTTTCTTCACTGCTAAAATTTTAACACATTTACTTGCTAGGACACTTCTGTGAAAACCAATTCCTAAGACTAAAACATTTTAAGTGATACATGATTTTATTTCAGGAAAAAACCCCAATCAATTCTACTACAAAAAAAAAACCAAATGAACAGGAACCTCTCTGTGCAGAAATCTGTCACAAACTGAAAACATAATGCCAAGATTTTTAATCTTTTTTTTTAATTAGGTTTTAACAAACAAAAAACATTAACTTGGTACAATCTAGAGAAACAAAGCCCTTAATGAAAATGGTATATAATGTTAATGATGATTTTCATTATTAATCAAGACAAAAGAATGCTTTAATTAAGGGACATCAGAGAAATCCCTTATTATTGAGCACTACCATCAGATCCTAGTGAAGTTGATGAAAACTCATATGAATGATGTCAAGGCTCATCCCCATGCTTAGATGTTGAGGTGCTGCCTTTGCCAAAGCTACTCTTTGTCCAATGGGTGACTTCTGTAAACCACAGACTGACTTCTGTAAACTGAGGTGGCCAGACCCTGTTGCACAACCCTCAGAGTTTGCTTTTGGCACATAACAGAGGGTGCTGTAAAGCAGACACAGCTACACTGATGCTTACAAGCAATTCAGGATGGCTCTTTTAACTCTCCAGCTTTCCTCTGGCATGCAGAAATTTCAAGACTGCTGTGTGAACAACAGAAGCCATCACTACCATGTGCCAGTGCATAAGGAAAGTCAAGCAGGCTCAAGAGCCAGAGCCATTGCCCCACACCAGAGCAGCTACTGAGCAGCAGTCAGCACCAGGAGGCTGCTGGATTCCCAAGGCACATCCCTGTGGGCCCTTTCTTGGCCAGGCTACCTCTTCCTTTCCCTTTCCTCCCCAGCTGTCCCTTCCCCCGCAAATAAAAAGCAAAAGAACAAAGTGTCAGCTGTGACACAGATCTACAGGACAGCTTCACCTTCAGTGAAGCCCAAGCAGAGTTGGAGGAGGTTTGTCCCAGCTGATGTGAGCCCAGGATCTCTAGAGATCTTGTAACTCCAGAATGATGAGCTGCTGGAGTCCTCAGTCTTCCCTGAACTCACCCAGGGGCTGATTATGGGGAGGGGCAGATGATATATGTCTATTTGTTGCTCTTGCTACATTCTTATCTCTACAAGCAGCTTTGGTCTTTGAGCATTTTCTTTGGCAAGAGAAATTCCTGGTTTCCACAGTCATGAAAACCGTGTGGCACGTTGCTAGTCAAGATGGGATGTTCTTCCTAGACAGTTCACAGTGACAGATGAAAATTAAGTTGCTACCCATGGTTACTCTACTGGGACTCTTGTTCTTAACTCCAGACTGTGTTACTTGTAATGCTGGCTGCAAATCCTAAAGCCCTATTCCCCACAGGAATACATACATACACTTGTTCTTAAAACACAGTTAAGTTTTATTCCAAGTGAGATTACAGTCCATAGAAGAGAGAGGAAGGAGCCCAAGGAGAGAATTTAGAGAGCAGGAAACTTCAGTTAAAAGAGCAAGGACATTATTCTCTAGCTTCTCTCAGGTAGTGCTTGTAATCACACTGTCTCTAGACTTTTAATTAAATACAGATATGAATTAGACTTAATTCTTAAAAGAGGGAAGAAAGCCCTAACTTTGAATGTATTAAAGTAATTCTAATAAAAAAATAGTATCAACTATACAGAAAACTACAGCAAGTAACCTGCCATGGGGAATCTCTGCCTGTCACATTTAAGGTCCTTGTCTTGCTCACAAAAGTAGCAGAAAGAAAGCACTTCAATGCTTTTTAATTTCAACCTCAGAAATGTAGCCAGTTAGCCAAGGGACGAGCTCGGGGTTTGAAAAAGAGGCTGACTTACTTCATTATGCTCCAAGCAGCCAATCATGAGCTCTGTTAGGATCACCACTCCAGTCCTGCCCACCCCTGCGCTGCAGTGGACCACGATGGGAGGGTTGCAGGTGTTGCTGCTGTCCAGCACGCTGTTGGTGTGCCGGCGCACCGACTGTATCTCCTCCAAGTAAGCTGCAAGAGGAAAAAGCAGGCAAGGTTGCCAACATCTACACGTCTAAATGTAAAAATTAGGAAGGGAGGGGGAAAGAGAACGTGGAAAAGTTATTCTCTGTCAAAGTGGCAATAATTTATGTTTTTTACAACATAATAATTATCTTGGCCAGGGTGCACTGAACGGCACTGCATCCAGCAAGTACCAGCTGGGTGTCAATTATTACTTGGGAGTCTGCTCCTTTAAATTAAATAGTTCTTTTAAAAAATTAAATTCTGTTTTCCCCTTTGCAAATCTCCAGGTCCCCTAAGCAGATGATTCTAGACATTACTTACAGCAATTCCTGCTATTAACAGGCTGGGATCAAAACAACAGCTAAGTCCCATTGAAACTACTGCCTGTCAAAGCCAGTATCAGATGGGAAGCGAGCGTCCATCTGCCCTGTTTCCTCTCTTCTTTCTCCCTTCTAGACTGTGACAGAATCTCCCCCACACTCTCTGCTCAGGGTTTGTTCCTCAATAGCTACGAGGCCTTCTGGGAGATCACTGCTTTGTTTTCCCTGAAGCCATTTGTGGAAAGCTCAGGACTCAGGAACAGCTGCCTTGGGTGGCTGTCCTAGCGCTGTTCAACACATCCTACTGTCAGACCATGCTGAGAACCTCACATGCTGGAAGCTCACTTGGCTTCCCAGCAGTCCGAGTGGGAAGTGAGACCCGAGCTGAAATCTCCTGCTCTGACCCTTGCTCTCAGGGCACTGCAGCCCCAGCTGTCCTTTCCCCACAAGCAGAATGGGGCTGGAGGCCTGCCAACATCAGAAAAGCTGCATTTTAATGCACACAGTGAAATGAGATTCTAAGTGGTGGCAAACAATGGGAGAGAGGAAATGGGGACAATCAGGTTCCAATTACTGCCATGCCCAACCACAGCTACAGGGGTTGGTAGGAGAAACAAAGTATGAAACAAATGAGGAATTGGGCAATAGCTTCTCCTTGAAGACAGATCCCTTGACACTCCTTTGCTGAAACTGAAATGTCAGCTAATTTTTTATTTTTTGCTTTGGTAACAGATCTGGGAAAGGAAGATGCACTATTTACATCGAGCTTGTACCATGCAAAGGAGAATGGGTCACTAAAGGACTGTAGCTGTGGCAAGACTGAAGTAGAACTAATGGACCTTCCTGAGAGAGGACTTAGCTGCCACAGAGCTACACTGCAGCTGCAAAGCTTTCAGGATCTAAGAGAGCAGGCATCTCCAACACATCAGTACACCATGTACAGACTCCTTCAGTGGTAATTTAAAGATTCCTGCATCGTTCTCTACTGTAGTGCCAGAGATGTGTCTCAAGTTAAATAATGGTTTAACTTCTATTACTTAATATGGGAGTGCTTATTACTTGGTAAGAATCAGGAAGCGTTATTAACACATTACAGATGAATATAATTGCTGTATTTTCAGAAATGCACAAACCAGGACTATATGTAATTGGGGAGGCCCTTAGGCATTGCCTGGGTACATGTGGTTACAAAGGTGGCAGTGAGTTCAGACTTACTGCACGTGCGATAGAGCCCTTTGCTCTTCTGCAAAAAGAAAACCTGAAGGAGATGCACCATATTTCAATAGCAACTGATCCTCTCTCACCCAGACCTCTCTAATCACATTTGTGTACAGCCTATTATATCCTACACTCATTAGGTAGCTGGGAAATGGCAGTAACTTACACTGACAGATCAGCCAGCAGAAGTATCCTATTATTTAAAATTTCCTGGGTTTTCGGCACTGCTGATGCCTTGGATTTTTCCTCCTGCTAATTACCTTAGCTCCTACCTCTTGAATCCCACTTTTTTTTTCTCCAAATTGCAGCAAAGTATAACCTAGTTGAGGCCTGTGTATGCCACAGCAATAACCATTTGATATCAATCCCAGCCGTAACTAGGTACAGTGAACTGAATTCAACGTGAGCAATCTTTTTCTTGTTCTATTTTATCATGCAAATGAAAGAAATCTTACATAAAAAGCCTTGGACTTCTTCTGGACACCCATGGTCTGGCCAGTCAGTGTACTGCAAATGCCACACTGTCCTCTCTTGTCCGGAGAGAAGATGCTTGACCTTCAGACCAGTAGTTGCAAAGCAGCCAGAGTCTGTGCGGAACTTGGTTGTCACCTTGAACTTCCCGTAAGTGGCTGAGCTGTGCTTAGAGCCCAGTTTAGGCCAGTAACGATGGCTCTTACTTCTTCCTCCCTCCTTAATAACAAAACAAGACAAAAAGCCATTAGTTCCTGCAATTATAATTCTCTACAAAGCGCATAAAACTCTGCAGATAAGCCAAGTATTCTTATTTTAAAGTACTGCAAGAGCAAGGAGCATCCCACAAAGCAAAGAAAATACCCATTAAAACTTAAACCTCTCAGCTATTTAATATTTCTAAGTGTAGAACTACTTGAAGAACTAACTCTTGTCTCATGACAAAAGACAGCTACTGCCTACAACACCTTGGTAAATATTCTCCTCCTGGGGAAGCCTCCCCTTTAAATAGAAGGAGAATCTCTTCAGCAGCTTCTAAGTGTCTGTTCTTGATCAACCTTGGGAACTGGACAGTGACTTGATGTGCTCTGCTACTCCCTGTGCTTGCTGAAAGCAACCAGGCAGGAAGCCGAATGCAGTGTTAGTTGACAACATAGCACATAGTTCTTGGATTACAATAGGAATAACTGTTTTGCTTGGCATAAGAATAAAAAGTTGTGGGGTGTTTTTGTTTGGGGTTTTTTTGCTTTTTTTTAACATGGACACTTCTATGGAAACAACAGCTTCTGGTCTCTTTTCAGCTGATAAGAGTGATGGTATGCAGAACTGGCCTTGGACGGTGTGGAAGTCTCTGTCATTTTAACCAGGAGCAAGTTCAGCGTTCTCACATTCCAATGGAAACATCTTTGTTTGGCTTGGCCCAAGCAGAGGGAAGGAGGGCCCCTGCTTGTTTCGCTTTAGCACTTGCCAAACTGAGTGTCAGAAAGTTAGGAAGTATAGTGTGAGAGCAGTACAGGCATATGTTCAAACAGAGCCAGAGGAAAAGGGGATATTGATAGAAAAAACAGGTTACTGGAGTGGGAAGTGATGATAACAGGAGATTCGCTCACATCAGAAAGAACTATTCTGTGATTTCACATACCTCTTCAGCTGTGACCATGGCTATAACATTCACCCCCTGTTCCCACACCATCTGCCAGAAATCATGGCATGTGTGTGGCAGGGGCCCTTGGGTAGCAATGTAGTGCCACTCCTCTCCACCTACAGTCACCTGTGAGAGAGGGAAAAAGAAACAACCAGTCAGTGCCCAAATTCCCAGCAGCGTCTGTGCCAGACCTGCCTTTTAAACAAAAGAAACTACAGTGAAATCTTTACTTCTTTGTTCTTCTACTTTTGGTCAAAATTATGAACCAAAATCATCCTTTTGATAAGAGGAAATCTGAAAAAACATAACCTTCAGTGCTTCCATGTCCTGTCTTGATGCCCATAACCATAAAGCTTTGGCCTAAATGCCAATTATTTTTCTTGCCATTGCATCTGGATCATACAGACAAAAAAAAACCCAACGACCAACCAAATAAAAAAATCTGGGGATTTTTTTGAGGCCCTGTGTCTGACATGGCTTAAGTACAAAAAAGCAGCTGAGTGACATCCCTAGGCTTGGTGACAGACACAGGAAGAAAGAAAAGCTGAGGACCAGAGGAAGTGCAGCTAGGCCCACACTCTGCACATAACAGAGCTTGACAAGCCTGTTGCCAGCTAGAGATGAGATCAAAACATGCTTAATTTCAAGTTACTCTTCCTCACTCATCTTGGGTTTTTCAGTTCAGAACCTGAAAACTACCATAAAGTAAATCCAGCCCATTAAATGGCTTTCAAACGCCATGTGAAATTTTAAATTACTCAAAACTGTAGTCATGTAAATCTATTTCCCAATACACAACTGGTTTACCAACCACATCTTACAGAAATCTTTGTGTATTTGCATGACATGTAATGAAATTCTTTTCAAAGCATTAACACACAGGTTTACACACTGTAAGTTCTGTAGTACCCTGAACAGAGCCAACATTACCTTGCAGTTAGCCAGTATAAAACACAGCTTCGTTTAACTGACAGAGGCAGTTAAAAAAAATCACTTGTGTATGAAAAAACTGTAATTTTATGACACATAATTTGCTATACATCAGAAAGGGCTCACAAAAAAAATATTAACAATTTAGGTAAAAAGCCGAAGTGCTTTTAGAACTACTACAAATAATTTCAAAAATATGCTTACCAGCAGAACCACATGAACTAATTATTTTGGAAAGTTGAAATATTTTTCCTTCTCAGGCTTAGGCCTCCTAATTCTGCTTATTAGCCTAGAGCCATTTCTCCCAAAGTTATAAATTCCAGAGAAGAAGATTTACTACAAAAATGCTGACACCTCCATAAATATCAACGTACCGGCAGACAACGCTACGAGGAACAATCAATAACTCTGACAAATTCAACCATATATTGTGTTTGAGGTACAAGTCTTTGAGTACATTTTCAGAAACAGAATCAATTTATTTGTTAGTCAAACAACTGTTTATTAAGCTGAGATGCTTGGGGTTTTACACCTGTAAATAACATCGTTTTTGTATGATGGCAAGTTTCTCACTTCACTGGAAACTGTTTGACCCTGCATATCAGCTCCTTTTCTTTATTTCATAATATGCAGCATTTTCTTTTTTGAATGATGGTTAAAAACTGCAAGCCCAACGCAGGCAGACTCCTCAAGTTCTTGTACTAGATGGGAATTAGTACAAACTGCACAGCCCTAACCCACATCCTGCACTTGGACTGATCATCTGCAGCCATGAGTGCTAGCACAGTGTTACTGAGCTTTTTAAGGCAAAACTGACCTGATCCCAAATGGTCAGATAAAGTTCTCTTAAGAGCCTTTTTGCTTAATCCATAAATTTAATTACAATTTTTCTCTTTGGTATAGATGATGATCTTTGTATCTTAACAGCAACGATCCATGGTAAATAAGCAGAGAATTATTGTAAAACTGTGGGGCTTGCAGACCAAGCAGTGGGAGCTGGAATCCTCCAGGCATGGATCTTATCAGGATGATAGAGGAGTTTTCTTTGTCTACTGACTTCTGGTCCAAATATCCAGCCTCCTGGCACATGACATGAAAGGCCCATAAATAGTCTGAAGGGAATGGGATGCCTGGAATGTTTACTGCATTCTAATGCCCTAACTGCAGGAAATTAAAAATTAAATATTGGGCTGAAGATACGGACACACACTGTGCTGCCGAGGTAAATTTCACAGATGCAATTTCACCTTCTAAGCAAAAGCACATCTGCTTGGCTTCTGAAAGCCCCGTGCCGAGTGCAGGAGGAAAACCCTGCCAAGGCATCAAAACACTGCTGCCTGATCCTGGGTGCTCCATGGACACGAGATGTGTCTGTGTCCAACAGTGACACACAAGATAAAATGTGGACTCAAAACCAGCCAGGGAAAACGGCATCATTTAGGAACATTGCTTTTTTTTCTCCTCCACCTACTTTGTAGGTTGAAAATTTTGGGCTCAGAAATTCATCATCGTAGCAATGTCTGATTATGCAAAAACTCAGTATCTGCTTCCTACCAGGCTATGCAGAAAAGCGATAAACTGCCAGGATCCTGGTTCAGAAATTGTTTTGAATCACCAGGATTTAACACTGTAAATCACAGCCAAGGCCAGCAAGTCTCTTTAAACTTTTAAAAGGCTTTTACTCAGGGAAAATATTAATTTAACGGGATGTTTTATTTATTATTTCTGAATTATTTCTTTTTAATTTGGATCTTGACAATGAGAAAATGCAGACAACCCTCTCATACAACAGAATCTGTCATCTGATGCACAGGATTTCTGTTACTTCTCTCAGGGTACAGTAAAAGCCAACAGAGGACTTTGCAAATGCTGCTGGAAGCTTAAAAAAAAGCAAGCATCTGCATTCCCTGGAGCATAGTTCACTATTAAAACTGACCCTGCTTGTAAATACAGCCAGATCATACTTTATTCCTATATTGAATTAACATGAAATCTGAAGTTTCTTGTTAAAAACATAATTTGAAACGTGGAAGTTCAATGCAGTTTCCAGTCAGAGATGCAGGGATTTTGTAAGTAAGGTCAGTGCGTACTTTAAAAAATTTCTTTATTACATTGCAGGTATTGGGGCTGATCTAATGCATTTTCAGGAGGTTTCAAACACAGCATCTCTTTCTACACTAATCAATAGAGTCGTTCCACAACAAGCTGGCAGAGGTGGGCACAAAAGAGCCAGGATGCCTCTCTAAAATGACTTCCCAGTCTCCAGCAGTTAAATCAACTTACGCATGTTAGTTGATAGGGGACTTTAGAGATGCCCATGGTGACACACAAAGGTATAACGATGCATCCTAAACCTTTCCAGAAGCTCCGGAGGTAAGGAAAATGCTGCTGTGCAGCCAGAAATGCAAACAAAGCTGTAGCACACCTTCATTTGCCAAGTCAAACTCAAGCAAGCTTTTACCTTTATGTGTGAAGCATTGATGTAGCCTGTATTGTTTTCTTTGGTCGGCACCAGCTCCACTCGGTTCTCCTCATAAGGAATGACCTCCCTGATGCGGTTGCGCTCCGTGTTTTCAGGCAGGGCAGCAGTGGTGAAGATCCCATCTGCCTTCTTCTTTGGAATCTGCTCATATTCTGTAAACACCATCCCCTCTTCTAGCTTCCTCTTCAAGAGTTTGCACTAGGATTTAACATGAAGGAACACCAACCCATTCATGCTTCTGGGAAGAACATTTACCACTAGACCCATCCGTCCATTCTTTGAATTCCAACACACAGCCATGGCATTCTCTCACTCACTCCTTCTGCAGTTATCTGAGGAAATATGACACACTTACTTCTACCAAATGAAACCACAGGCAAATTTTAGTTTTACATTCCGCCTCCACGTTTTTGAAGGCTGATAGCGTAAAAAGCAAACCTTTGCTAAATAATCTTGGTCCAGTAAGAATTTCAGTATGAATATATGATTTCAACGTAACAGATATTTTAATATTTTTTTTCCAGTAAGAAGATCATACTGTGAGAACTGTGATGTGGCCCACATTTTCAAAATACTGCCTAACTCACAAGGATGCAATATCTGTGGTTGAACATAACCCCACATACAGACAGGTGGAGGTGAAGTGCTGCTCCCTGAGTACCAGACAACACAAGGCTGCCAATTTCTAACCAGAAAACCAGGAAGATTCTTTGCAAATTTGCTTCTCAAATCTTAACAGCAGCAACTGCTTTTAATTTCTGAAATTCCATATTCACGCACACACCAGTGTGTGCAAACATCAGGAGGCAAACAAATTATTTTTTTTTTAAATTAATCTCATTAGAAACATTAACCCAACTCCTTAGTTGCACCAGAACATGAAAGACAGTATCTGTGGGTGAGTTCTGCAGAACTTCTCCTGATCAAGTGAAAAATGTGCAAAGTGTTAGATTTACAGACTGATCTTCTATGACATTGTACAGTCAGGTGAAACAGAGAACAGCCTCCATTTTCACTGACTTCAATAAATGTTCAAGGCATTTGATGCTTTGCCTGCATTCAAAGACATAGCAGTGTTAGCCACAAACTTTTTGCATTAATGGGTCTGAAAACCTTTAAGAGAAAATTTTTTTCACACTTTAAATCAAATTTTAGTATTTTCGATACTTCATGCTGCTGGGAACAAAGGGAACAAGCAACATTTTGTGAGGCTCCATCTTACCCTCTCATCCATTGGCACCTTGGTAACTTCATCCTGGCTGTCCTCCGGCACTGGAACCCTAGCAACTGAGAGTCCGTTCAGTGCTGCCAACATCAAGGGCCTCTTCTGGGCCTCCAGGCCTGCCATCTTCTGCTTTTCTAGATTCTTTTGGCAAGAAAAGGCACGTTTTCAACTCTGTGTGATTATTTATAAAGCCAGTAAAATGCTGGAATGTTTTTTTAATCTCCAAAATCTGCAACTCTCTGGCCAAGGAATGCAGATGATCACCATTAGCATCGTAAATTCAAATACAACCTCTATTCTTCCTGTTATTCCTCAAAGGCCTGCTCCTACATGAGCACAGAATTTTAATTTCAAAGAAGCAATCCCAGCATGTAATACAGTTTACATGCCATCAAAAGACACGCAAATACAATCTCAAGCATTTTCCTGCAGACATTATTCTGAATGCAGGACACACAAAGCATCACCCTGTTACGTTAAAGTCGCACTACCAAAGCCAAGATACCTGGGGCATCTTTTAAAAGGCAATAATTTCAGTCTATAACAACAAACACTAAAACACAGGCCATTGTTTATCTTCTGTGATGGTAATACTTAAAATGAGAAGTCTTCTGATGCACTCAGCTGTTATGGTGATTCAAACAGCACCCATGATATATTCTGCACTAAAAACTGAGCTCGCATGTCCCAGAAACTGAATGCAATAGCAACCAGGGAGGGATATTATTTATCATATTCATGAATCCTATTATGGTATGACATGGAGAACCAGAGCATGAATTTTAAATTCATCCTGCTGCCCCCTCCTTATGCCACTGGGAGCTGAAGCATCGAAAAAGACAGAGCATCCTCCAGAAGTACCGAAATTAGGAATATTTTATTCCATTTCCTTAACAGCTCTTTCTGCTGCATTTGGAAGGAGGGATAAGCAGAAGGGGTACCTGGTTCCCAGCACACATGTGGAAGCTGTGGTCACCAGATGGGTCAAGCTCAGCTCCTAGAAACACACTATTGTACCTGAATGCCCTCAGACATATGTAAATGGCTTGATTTTTCAAAAGCTTGTAAGGTTTTTTCCTCACCACTGGGTTCCTTCAGAGCACTAAGCAAAACACCAAACATCCAAACCCACTCTGGCTTCTTTTTATACTTTCAGAAAGCAGGAAAATGCAAGTATTTTTCCATTGTTTGGGAATTTTATTATTTTTAGTACTTCAAAGGTGAAAGAGAAGAAAGTCTGTGCTTAACAGATCAAGGTCACCAAATTACCATTAATATAACACCTGATTCCTGTAACAAAAGGAAGGTCCACACATGTCAAGATTCCTGATCTAGGCTGAGACCACCTTAAAAGCTTAATGCTAAGGCTACCTCTTTACTTTCAAAACAACAACAAAAAAAGGACCTTTTGACCAAAGTGACCTGAATGGCTACTGCAGAGGAAGAATATTCAAACATCTAAGCTCTCTGCTCACCTTAATTTCCATCCTAAAATCCTGTAGGCTCCTGCTTTTCACTAATTTTTCTTTCCTCAGAAGATTAAAAGAACATATGCATGCTTGTTGTTATACCAATGTCTATTCATGAATGAAAAATTATGTTTTATAGTCAAGTATCTATTTTGCATTTAAAGTTTAGGAGTTGGCAAGGACTAAATTCAGTCTCCATGTTGCAATTTAGTAGCTCAGGTTGTATTGCTAACAATTACATCAGCAGAAGGAGGCCCAATGGACAAGAAAAACAACAGACATGTTTAGAAAATTTCTTTGAATATACAGTAATATTTAAATCTAGCTAGTTATTGATCTTGCACACTACAAACTCTTTTCTGCTGAGGACCATTTAGATGCTTTATTAATTTGTTTCAGACCTCAGTGCTGAAAACAAGAACTACATCCTACACTTCGGTTTCTGTGGCTGCAGCTGCACTGCTCACAGCACTACACCAGGTACGTGTGTAGGTCACTAAGTGATAAGCACCCCTCACATTTCAGTCATTGCCTTTACTTCTTATTTCAAATTCATTGCAAGTTTAACAGAACCCTATTTCTCATACTCGAGTGCATTTTTAACAAAAAAAACAACTCAGATGCTCAACCACACAGCCTTTACATCTGCTGCTTCTCTATTTAGATATCCGGTCCCTCAGTTACTGGCAAAACCAGCAATCCATAATCTAGAGCTACTGGGGTTTTATTCAGACAACTATGTTACATAAAGTGGCAGGAAACGGAATTAAAGATCATTTGAAAAAAATCCTGAGTTGCCATTATGTTATTTGATACTTCACGTGACATCCTTGCAAAGGACGAATAAAACGCTAGTGCCAAAAACACAACCTCCCACCTATCTCGGTAAACACATTCCAGACCTGCCCTGCCCTCAAATCCTGAAGGGCAGCAGGCATCAAGGGGGGCTTTGCCATCAGCCTCCTCATCGCCGGCTGCCTGCCCTGCCACCCACCTCCAGCCAGCACTGCTGCCAGGGTGGTGGCATCCTCAGCTGGGTCAGACACAGGTCTGGCCAGCAGCCAAAGAGCCACAGCTGAGGAAACAGGCAAGCCCAAGCAGTGCATGGGATCAGCCCCCTTGATAGCCCACAAAACCGAATTGTACGTGGCACTTAATATCACATTTCCCAACTTTAAGCAAATCCGCAGCTTCCCACCCACACGTTCCCCAGAGTTTACTGACCCAACAGTTTTCTGGTATGGAAGTTGACCTGTGTGATTACTAATTTCCAAGAAGCCACCGCAACAGAGGAAGGCACTTACCCTCATCATGATCTCTCTTTCTATAATGCTGTCCTCGATAGAAAACATTTCAGACACAGGCCTTTCCTTGACCGGTTCTTTCTTGACCCGCTCCTTCACACTGGTGAGGTCAGGCTCCGAGATAGAGGGCCCCAGTGAAGACCCATTTATTGCCACTTGATCAGTTCGAGAGACACTGATGGCTTTGGAAGGCCCTGGCCTCATGGCCTTGGCCCTGGCTACAGCCACAGAAATGCTAACGTGGTCCTGCCTCAGCGCTCCGTTGCTGACACTTTTACGAGGCCCAGGATACTCCGGAGGAGGTTTATTTGGTATTCTAGCCAAGGCAGCTTGCAGCTGAGCACTGTACTCCATGTTCTCATGAAGGGCTGTTATCCGGGACACAGATTCTTGGGTTTCTTCCTCCTCTTCACTTTCACTGCTGTGTATCAGCATTGTGGCATCAGAAAATGTCTTTTTGTGGTGGTAATGAGGAACTTGCTGAACCTCGTGTCCCATCTGAACCGACTCTTCCGGCTGCACCTGCTCCCGCAGAGTGTTCCTGCGCGGCAGAGGGGCGTTCAAAGTTTTTAAGGCCATGGCTTCTATCCCGCGCACCATGTTGCTGATGACCTCCAGGCTGTGGCGCTTGTTCACCGCGGCGTGATGCTTCACGGCCATGAGGGGCTCGCTGACCTCCTGCAGCGACTGGCGCACCACTGGCGAGCTGTCCTCCTGGAAGGTTTTCACCGAGAGCTGGACCTTACGAGTGACCAAGTCCGGGCTGCTGCCGCTGACGTACTTGTGCCGGTGGCTGGCCAGGTCGGGCGTGCTGGTGGCGGGGCGCGGGCGTGGGTAGGGGGGCGGCGGTCTGAAGAGATAGTTCTTTAGCATGTGGGCGGTGTTGTAGCTCTGGCTGCTCTGCAGCTGCATGTTGGCCAGCTCTGGGGTGCTGACCGTGTGGGATATGGCGCTGGCTGCTGTCTTGTTCTGAGCAGCATTGTTAGGGTTCATTTGGTCAGCCGGGGCCACAGGCTTGTTATAGCCACCACCCTGGGGCCCGTAGGTGATCGTGTAAGGGTGCCTCTCTCGAATCTCAGGCTGGCTGTAAACTAGGTCTTCCGGCTGGTTGTAAGCATGTGTGTTTCCAATATTGAGATTCCTCAAAGATTGACTTTGGCTATCCATCTGGATCACCCCTCTCTTCATTTGCCTCATGACAGTTTCATAATCTGGAGTTGGCCTGTAAGACGGGACAATGATTGCACTGTGTCTGTGGCTGGGGATATAGTCTGCTCTCATGATGTCGCTTCCCGGGATGCTCAGATTTGAGGACATTGGAGATGCCTGGATGAAGTTCTGTGAGCGATTGAGGGAGTTCATGCTGTGGGCGCTGCATACACTCCCATTGGGTCCATTACCATTCAAGTAGCTGAAGTCCATTGGACACCTATCCAAACTGGTCTGAGACCTACAGTAGAAAGTTTCTTCATTTCCATGGAAAATGCTATCTGTGTTGAGCAGAGAGAGAAATGTTGACAATTTTAACCCACAAGGACTTATTCATTGTTAACAAAACTTCAAATGCAGTCTCCACCAGTGAGTACAGAGACAGCTTAGTGCACAAGTGCAGGGAACGTTTGGTCTTGGGAGCATCCTCGAGCCACTGAAATAGAACTATAGCAAAGCTACCAATGTAAACACTCCCAACACTTAGCAAAATATGGTAGCAGTTCAGATCCTTGTGGGAAACATGAAAGGGAAAAGAGAGGAAGTGTTTTTGCCTGAGGTGGCAAAGAAGAATAAAGGGGCATCTCCTCCCTCAGCATCGTGGAAGGGTTCACTGCTGCTGACACCTTAAAACTCCAGTGCTGTGAGCATATGGTTAACCTGAAAAATTCTTTTGTCTCTTCTGTTGATACACAACTGTCTGAGATTCATAGTAGCACAGGACTGTGAAATTGGAAATCCTACTTTAGACCAATCAACAGTTTTGAGGATCTGAAGTATGACACAGTTGGGTGATCAAAGCAGGGGAAAAAAAGAAGGAAAAAAAAAATCCCCAAACAACAAAACAACAAACCACCCTACAGATGCACTATAGAACATTAAATACTTCAGCAAAGCATATCTGACAGTGAATCAAGACAGTAAAAATCATATCCTGGATCACAACTTTACTGCAAGACTGTCTCTGTTGAAAATCTTGTAAGAAAAGAGTAGTAGCTTCCCAAACTCTGAAATCAGCTAGTTCTTGGAAAATGTAGAAAAATCTGTTGTAAAACTAAAGGAATTTGACAATTTGACAATTTTCTCTAAAATTGAGAATATCCTTCACAGCCTCACCTTCACAGTAGAACGGCAGTAATCACTAAGTCTAGTCTACTGTATGCAAGGAACTCTACTGAATGGCTCCTTTCAAAACTTATCAAATTCTACCTTAAAAATAGTCAGACTCCACAACCCAGAACACCAGCAGGTATGACTGAGAGTTCCTCTGCTGGTGAGAGCACTTCAACTGTACCTCTCATGAACTGCAAAGAACAGCAGCCTGGCTACGTGTATTCCAAAAGGTGGGGTGATTAAGGGTGTGAGACTCAAGGTGTTTGGGACTGGGCTCCATTCCCAGACTTGATCAAAGTAACCTGGCACAACCTCTTAAAGAATTTATTTGTCAAACATGGGCGTAAAAATAGTTAACCCTCCTTGTGTCCGTAAGGTAACAATGCAGGCAGGTGGTGGTGAAAAACCAGCAGCAGAGATTGTCTACAGATACAGTTTCATGGACAGAACATTACGATTTCTCCTACAGTAAAAGCTTTTTGCTGTCTCCTTTTCCCTCACTCAGTTTCCCTCCCTGGCCCCAGCTGGCACTGCCTTTGAGCACAGCCATCATACTCCCTCTAGAAATTCTTTTTTCAGTTCACTTACTGAACTGGAACACCAAGTTTAAGGTCCATATAATCATATGCAGATATTTTAGGGAAATTTGAAAACTGAACTTGGACTTCAAACAGAAGACTTATGCAACATGAACTGTAAAACTGCTAGTTCTCCTGCAGCAGCAGCTCCCGTTTGACCATGATGGCATTATAAATCTAGACATAAGGCTTAGGAGCTCCTCTGCATGCACATAAAATTGAAGTACATTAAAAAGAAAATATATGCTCTAAGTACCTTGTGAATTATGTGTTTCAGTGTAGTGTTCTCCACACTGGACATGCATAGGAGGCAGTATAAAAGGATGTTGTCTTGGCTGAAATTAAAGCACAAGGGAAAAAAAAAAAAGCATTAGAACCTCATTTGCTACAAATTTTGCAACTGAAACAGGAAAAATGATTCCATGCCCTTTCCACTGAATACTGCTCTTTCTTACCCAGCCAAAGACATGTCTTGGCAGTTCCTTATAGAACGGAGAATAACTTTTTGTAAATTGCTTGCTAAATTTTGTTACAGAGCTCAAAGCTGACCAGTTAAGACTCCTTTAAGCTCAACCACTTCAAAAAACAACATCCACAATTTCAGCTCTTTTAAAATTCTTCACATTTTTATTAAAAGCCCTTGCCCTTGAAGAATTAAACCCAAACAAAACAGACATTTAATCAGGACAAAAGCAGAGATGGAACAAATTCAAGGACTTAGGACACTGTAATACAAGCAATAGGAGCACATATGGACTTAAAATAACTGTGTAAATTACATGAACATTGAATTCCTTAGATAATGAATTCGAGTTTACTCCAATAACGTGCACGAAACAATTTTTTAACATAAGTCTCAGAGGGGGCAATTCAACATTAAATCAGCAGGATCATTTACAGAAAAATAAACCAGAGCTGACGCTATATTCCCCAGCTTTGTCCCCTGGTAAACCAACGTGTTTTGCAATTCTACTTCTCCACCTGCACTGCAATGTCCTGTCTGGTGTCACTGAGCAAAGTTTATGAAAACATACTTCGATACATGAAGTAAGCAGAAAGACAAGGAAGACACTCCTGTCTCATGAATGTGTCTTCCTTAACAGCAGAATGAGGGCTTTTCATCCAGGCTGATTCAAGTAGTTCAAATTATTAAGGAATACTGTAGATGCCCAAGGCAAAAAACCCCACATAATCTGCCTCTGCGTGCACATGCACCAAATGAGCACCACACAAGTTTGCTAGCAAAGAAGGGGTGGGGAAGGGGTAGGATTTACATTTTCTATATAAATGGTGAGAAGGAATGAGAGTCAAAGATACTGAGCTCAGTATGAATTCTTGCATACAAAATAGCTGTGTCAAGCCAGAGCTGGAAAACAACAAGAAGTATTTCTGCTACAAGAATTACATCCAAAGGTATAAAACCCTAGTCTCACTGCACAACCTGGGCCAAGGAGACTGCTGTTGACAACCTCAGTAGAGGAGCTGAGGCTGGTACTAACCAAGATGCTGGAAAGCCTAACAAATGGAGGGCAGAGGAAAAGTGCAAGGAAAGAGAAGTGACTTCTACTTCGAAGCTATTCATCTGGAGCAGACAGGTTTTTTTGTGATAGATGTTATGAAAGGTATCTGCAAGAAATTTGGAATTTTTCTTTTTAAGGCCCATCTGCCTCTTCTGAAAAAAGAGAACCATGGGGTCTGCAGAACAATGATATCCAAATTAATGATCACTTGGATTTTCTTAAAAATCAGGTAATTAAACATACCATTATATTAAGATCTCCTACACTGAGGGGGTTTTTCTGGAAAACCAACATCGCTGGGTGGTCTGACAGGAAAAAGAGACAGCAGAAACCATGCCAAAACCATATAAAGGGTCTTGATCTGAAAGTAAAGAACATGATCCCTAGTGAAGTGGCAGAGCCTCACCCCAAAGATTCCACTTCACTACCCATTTCTGCCTACTGATTTATTGCTACACAAGACAAATGAATAGGTAGGTGTATGAAGGTATGTGCAGTGCAGACAACAGTCAGGAGGGCTTTTTTTTTCCTCCCAAAGAGAACTGTTCCAACAAGTTAACAGAACAATTATGAAAAAGGCAGCTGAAAGTTCACAGTGAGCAGTCAGCAGCCCAGTGCACTTTTCAATTGATGAGCCCACATTCGTCCTCGACCTTCCTGAGACTTCGGGGTTTTAGAACTTGTTGCATACTTGTCTTCAAAACAAAGTGGCAGCAGAACTTGTTTTTTACTTTTGAAAGAGCAGATTTCCATTTTTCATATATAATATAGATAGCAGCTCACTTTTCTCCTCGTGATGTAACAGAGGCCACAGCACCAAAATGCAAAGCACAGTCCATTTCTTCACCTTCAGTTTTTCATAGTCATTTCCAGGGACCTAACTCATTGATTCCAAAAATACTGTAAATATGCCTCAGAGAATGTAATATTGCCTGTGTATTGCATCATGGCACCTTAGAAACACCTTAACTATGGAAGGACAAAGAAATCTGGAGGCAGCTACAGCAGCTTTCCTGCCAGTGCCTGGGAAACACAAAGTGCAACTTTTGGATCTAATGGACAGTATATACACACACACAGAGGAAAATAACCTGTGTTGAAACCTGCAAGGATAAAGCTATCCTAATATCAGTACTTGCTTAAGCTTAATTTTGGAACATTTTCACAAGCTGTAACCAGACTGTGGGGAAATGTCAAGAAAACACTTGCCCACATCAGCTTTCGGCCATGCAGCAATAGGGTAAGGGACTTCTCACTCTGGAAAGGTCTACAAAGGAGGTATAACCTATAGCACACACGAAAACTGGCAACCTGCACAGAGATAATATTGCCCTCTGTCCAAGGAACCAGCAGTGCTACTGTTACAGAAATTCAGAGTCTGTTAAATAAGATAAAAAAATACTGACATGCTAGATGTTAAAATGTAATCCAAAAAGAGTTTCTTTAGAACTGACGGGAGAAAATAAAGAAAAAAAAAAGAGTCACACATGTTGGTTTTGGTTTGTTTGTTTGTTTGTTTTTATAAATATTTCAGGAAAAAATTACCCAGTTTTGTCAGATTGATAGTGTCCCTGGAGATTTGTTAAATGGAAATTAATACAACTTAAGAAAAACTCTGAATCACAGTCCTGACTGATTCTAATAGTTTAACTTAAATTAACAGTAACTTCACACACAAAATAGGGTCTTAACGCAAGAAGCTGGTAAATTTTAAGTAGTCGTTATACAAAAACATGAGGATTGAAGATATGTGAAATGTAACATTATGTAATGACTAGGTTTTGATGTGCACAGCACAAGACACTTCAGATTCTTTCTAGAGGATTATTTTCTCTACATATTGAAATAACCTCAATCCATCAGAAAAGATGCTCAGTTTCTGCAGGACAAATAAAAATATAATGCCTTGAAGACTGTAATTTTTACTACTCAGCGGTGATATTATCCAGTTAATCAATCTGGGCAGTCACACCCTTGAAACTCATTCCAGTCATATTGCCTACAAGAAATGAGTTAATGGGCTTATTTGAAATTTAAAAAGTAGTTCATCTTACACAATGCCTCATCCCTTTAGAAATGGTATAGATATTCTTAAAGACCTCACTGTGGCACGTACCAAAGATGACCTACTCCAGGTTGGCCGTCGTCGGATAGGGGGAGGAGAATTTGATTGTCTGTGGAGGAAAAAGAGAAATTATAGAAACCACAATATCTCAATTCTGAGTCAAGAACGAATGGGAAAAACAAGACATGAGGATTCTGTTTGTATTGCTCATTACTGAGATTTTCAGATATATGAATAAATGAAAAAAATTCAAGTTCTCCTTTAAATACAGGAAGTATTCCCATTCCAAACTATACATGCCTTTTGTTCGTTATCCGATTTGGCTCACTTGGAAACACAGGAAAGAAAAATTCTGGTTTAAAATGAATTAAACAAGTCTCTTAAGTAAAAAAAATGAACATGGCACACAGGCACAGTCTCAGGTGACTTAATGTGAACACTAAAACAAGGACAATTTTATGAAATTCATAGCAATCACTCCAAAGCAATGCACACAAATCAGGAAGAAAAGGAAAAAAACCAACCGGTTAGACAATACTAGCAGAGCCACATACAATGTTAGAGTAGCCAGGTGCAGTGGAAGGAACAAGGAGTGTAGGAAGAAAAAAAAATACGAGGAAGGGAAAGAAAGAAGACGAAGGAGGTAGAAATATAGTGCTTACGTGAAGAGAGGAAAGGTGGAATTTGTCCTCTTACAGTTTCTGATCTGGTGAATGATGTTATGTGCGATTAGAGGAAAGGCACACAGGAAAACAAACAACTATCATTTTAACAGAGAGGGCAGGAAAATTATTGGCTAGAAAACACACACCGGCATATGCTGTCATCAATATCTGTGGCTCTAGCAAACAAGCTTATACCACACGAGACTGTGGTAAGGAGAGCAGTTCTAATGACAAAAATACATTGAAACTTGTTATTTCACTCTTTGACTTCATGGCATTCCCTACCTTTGTTAGTCCAAATATTTGCAAATCGCCTATGAAACTGCTATATACATCACATTCATAGGACCCACATACTTATGGTTCAGTGTTTAGGAAGAAACATGATCAAAAGCTATGGCTTCTGCAGTCTGGATTATGATTGGTAACAGAAAGCTCTCTCTGTTGACCCCAACACACAGCTTCAAAGGGGAAATATCCCAAGGTGACAGACTATGGTATTCTGTTTTCTTTCTTGACTGTCACAGGGGAAACTATAAGGAGCTCACTTTGAATTTAATCCCTCTGGAGCCATTACAATTTAATTTACTATTGGACTACTGAAATCCATTATATGCTGCTAAGAAAAGTCTTTTCTGCTCTTCCACTCACCTCCCAAGATCTGTAAGCACCATGTAAAATCTAATCAACATCTCTTTCCGGTAAGTGAAAAGATCACTCAGAGCAGTTCACCTCACTGGACTCTCCTATGCTCCAGCTCACCATTTGTTAATATAATGTGTGCACACGTGAAAGACCTTCCAATCTTCCCCTCATCATTTTGGCTTTATTTCCCAACAGATGGCATTACCCAGCTGAACAGATGGGATGTCCAGCTCTAACTAGAGCTGTTGATAGAGATGAGACTTCTTCATGAAAAGTTTTGCAAGAATTTAATGTTCTCTCCTATACACAACCAGCACACCATGAAAATTTCTCAAATCTCTAACCTTTTGAAAGCCAAATTTATCTCAATCTGAAAATGTGTGCTGGTGTAAACGAAACCTCTCAGCTAAGAAACAGACTTTTGAATTAAAGCTAAAGCCTAATGAATTCCTCCTTCAGTTAGAAGGAATCCACCTGTGTGAGGGAACTAGCTCAAGGCCAGTTTCTAAGAAAGTGCTCAAACCAGAGCCTAAAGGAGACCTCAGGTTTAGATTTACAATCTCTGCTGCGTTGTGGCAGTACAGCTACGCAGATTAACGCACCCAGGTGTCCTCTCTCGTTCAGCACACACAAGAGGCAGATAAATTATCCTGCCCAAACTAGAAGATGACAAGCTGCACTTTTTTTTTACTTTGACACCCTTAGCTGCTGGATGGGCAGTGCATCTGCTGCTACAGCTCACATTTTGACATGATAACATATGTCACCTTTCACTCCAGGTTATACTAATACTCTGGGCCAGCAACAGCAGACACCAAGGCCTTCGATTCAAGACTCCCTAAAAGATTTGGCTGCCTGGGGACCATCAAAGCTCACAAGGCTCAGAATGAAATTTCCTTCTCAACTGTCTGTTTTTGCTGTTGGTTAAAACAAAACAGGAAGAAAAGGAAAAGGGGAAAAGAATAACTGACATACGTGACTAGGAAAAAAAAAAAGCAAAAAACCCCAAAACCAAACAAAACCAGACATGCCAAAACTCAGACCAATTCCAAAGCAAGGTGTCAGAAAACAACTGTGAAGCAACAGTACTCACTCTGTGCATATTTTGTTCTGTTTGTAAAACTTGTGTCTTGATGCAAACAGACGTGAAATATATTTGGCATTTTCAAGATCATCCTTTAAAAATGAGAAAAAATAGGAAAAAAAATCATTTATTTTGTTATTCTTACCAAGAAGTGACAAAAGTTTTCTAAAAATTCAGTTGCAGGAATGCCTGGTAAGGTCTACCATGTACTGAATTTGGCTCCCAAGAACACATCTAGTGGTCTCAAGAGCATTCAAGGCACAGGATTACTGAAACCCAGTGGTGTGCATTTACACACTGCCACTTCACTGCTAAGGCACAGTAGGGGGGGACAGCAACAAAAAAATGGCTCAAGCTTGCTGGTCCAGTTTCTATACTGGCCTTGGTTCAGGGAGATGTGGAGAGATTTTAAATAGCACAGGACAGCACCATGGCCCTCTGAGTTCCAGTACGTGCACACATGGTAGCTCATGCCCAGTTTCTACTTATGCTGCTGTATTTATGCCATTCAAAAAGCACTTCAGTTTTTTTGCAGACTTCCCAGCATAGGATATTTCAGGACGCTTGGAAGAAAATACAGAAATTGGTACCTAAATGAAGTTAATTTCATTTTCTGCATGAAGTATAACATGAACTGCGAGGGGAGTGGTGTTATGCAAGTGATCCTCTTTGGGAAAGTGGAATTTTAAAGGTTTATTTTTACATAAGTAGCTTTCATGATGACACTGATCAGATCTTTTTCTTACTGTGTGAAAGAGTACATTCTCTTCTTTGTTGATCAACTCTAGAACAATTGAAGACTTGTTATGAGCAATATTCCCAATGTCATTCCACCTGCAGAGTAAAAAAATGCATTGGAGTTTGCCAACACATACATTCAAACATTTCACAAACACAGTAAGAATCCCTTAGTCAATATCAGTCTTATTTTACGGGAAAGGTTTTCAGTAACTTTTTGGAGAAGAAACATGGTCAGGAAAATAAGGAAGTCATGTTCTGATTAAAAGTGAAAGGATATTCAGCTCTTAACCCAAAGCAGGAGGATTAAAAGCTCTCTTTAAAAACATGAATTTGAAGACTCACAACAGAAGACACAATGAAAACACATTAATGATAACCATTTTACTGAACTGTGGCGTTTTGGAACTGATTGATTTTAGCCACGTGTAATAGAATTATTTTGTTTTAAGTGCCATTCCTCC
This sequence comes from Melanocharis versteri, assembly GCA_013397845.1. Taxonomy (NCBI): domain Eukaryota; kingdom Metazoa; phylum Chordata; class Aves; order Passeriformes; family Melanocharitidae; genus Melanocharis; species Melanocharis versteri. The sequence goes on along the minus strand of VZTG01002166.1, from coordinate 133,249 downwards.
CCAAATGCTGTTTCCACCTTTCATTCAGTGCCAATTCTTGCTAAAGAAGGTTAAGTTGACAACATGGTTATGTAGGCTATGCATACCATGTTAATACTCCGGCTTTATGTTTGCAATCTTTTTTTTTTTCCCAAGTAATTGTCAGGTTGCCCAAGATCTGAGTTATAATCTTCTTACAAATAGCTGACAGACATTTGCGTACATTGCATGCAATCCATGGGGATGGAAAGGACTTGTTTGTTCTGTTTGCAGCATGCATTCCTCTTCATGTCATGGCAGGATGCTTGCAGTGCATATTTCCAAAGAGTAAGAATCCCAGCACCAACTCTCATTTCTACATGTAAAGAAACTTCTTGCTTTTGTCACCTGGCCCAATTAAAGGATTATCTAATTCCTTCTCAAAATTACATATGCAAAACATCGGCCATGCAGAAAAGGGAGCCCTAACATTTGTTAAGCCGACTAATGAAAGCCCTTTTAAGGCAGCCCTCCCTCCAAAATTCCAGCTTAAGTCTGATATAAGCCTTAGCTACTGACTGAAAATCAGTGCACCTCAAAAAACTCAACTTTTAGGCTGCACAAAATTCCTACTCTAATCACAGGGACTAGTAAAAATCCACTTCAAGTAAACAGCAACAGTAATAAAAATACTCACTAGAAGAGCAGCAAAAAAGAGCGAAACTATCCTCCCTGGAATCATAAAGATTTCTAGCAACATTTTCATACAGAACAAACCCACAAAAGCAAGTTAATGCATAAGTCATTCTTATTAACCAAAATAAACTGCAGAAGAAACAATAGAGTGACACAGCTGTGATTTTCAAAATCATGGAATGAGAAAGTTCAGCTTTTTTTAGTGGGGCACCTAAATGTGGCAACCAGATTTTCAGAAGTGTTGAGCTCTTAGGCTGCCAGCTGTGAGGTTTAACAGATTTGCATTCAGAAGCATCAAAGAAGAAGACATAAAGACAAGGAAAAAAAAAAAGGGATCAAAGCCTTGTAAACTAGAACAAGATACATGACAGGCTACTACAACTTTCTTGCCATCCAACTCATTCACAGACATCAGAAATTATTCTTTATCTAATCTCTTTGGGGCAAGAGACCAATCCTGAAAACAGCAAGATTACTACTCCTTAGTTAGAAAATTGGCACTATTACAGCCACATACGTAAGTAAGGAAAGAATCCCACTCATAGAGCTCTGGAAAGAAAGTTGCTTCAAATACAAAAGACCCTCATTTTTACCTATAAATCACAGTCGTCCTTCCAATTCTGTTTTTTATGAAGATGCCCATGAAGAAAATACCAAGGTGTATGTCATTTCCATGGTTATCCTGCAGAGAAAAGTTAATAAATTTAATTTAATAAAGAAACTGGTCAATATGTTTATAGGAATGCATGCTGAAGCACCAAAGAGAAGCCCTTCAGTGTGGATGCAAGACTAACCTATATTTTGCTGCTTGATTGGACTCTGATTCTCATTATTTCAGAGCAGTTAGCACTGAAGTGGATTCATTGTGCTGATTAGTGAGAACAGAAGAAGGCTAAATGAGCTCAAAGTTCTCCTCTCTCAAACACCACTCAGACCACAAACTGGCATTTGTTGTATAATACCCCACATCCCCTGTCTTTGTAATTACTATCTAGAGCCCGTAGGAATACCAAAAGCAATAGCTGTCTTTCACAGCCATGCTATTACTCCAGACATCTGTTAAAACATGTAGAGATTTCAGAACACCACACCTGGAGATGGAATCCCTCTCAAAAGCTCTACCCTTCACACTTCCTCCTTTAAGTACTCCACGCAGAAGTTCACAGCATGTCACCCCAAAAAGTACTTCCATCTCTATGCAGGTACATCCTCCATTGATTTTTAATTGTTGGGTTAAATACTCAACTGCACACACCACATAAAAACAATGCAAAAACACTGGACTCTAAGAAGTCCTATTGTTTTTGCACCTACCCATGTCTCCTTGTAGGCTCCTGTTTGAAAACCACGTGCTCCTGATCCATTTTGCAACCAGTTTTCTTAAAAAAACTTTTCCCTTTATTTTTGGCTACAAAAGCTTAATACTGTTGACAAAGAGGTTTTTCTACATTTATCAACAAGCAAGAATAGTTCCCCCTCAGCCGCATATAGAGTAATTGATTCACACTTTAAAGTGGTAAATAGAAATCACGCTAACACCATGAGTGTGGTTAGAAAGCACGGCTGGAAGGAAGGATATGAGAGAAGTTAATGCACTATGCCTGCACACAGTGTAGAAACCATCAGGTGCTCCTGCATTTTAATAGACCAGATCAGAGCTGTTCTCCTGGCCTTGCTGCGCTTGATCCTCAGAAGGCAACGAAGAAGTCTCTGCACCTGTTTAACTACCGAGTGCTCGGCCTTGGATGGCAACAAACCACGGATGGCAATTCATCCACAAGCCAGCAGAGAGTCAGCAGTTTAGACTGATTAGAGGACAACACAATCTTCTGCCTTGTGCCAGAGGGAGTTTTACAAGGCAAAAAGATTGGGAATGTGTATGGGGAAATGTACGTATTCGTATATATATAAATACATATATCTACGTGTGTGCATGTATACACACAAATACCTATATGGAAAGAAAGACACGTAATTCTAATAACATTTTCTACCAGGAAAAAAAGAGAAATCTTTCATTTTCCCCTTTGAATGCAGTCCGGTTTGTCTCCAAGGCAAGCATGCTGCTCCTTGATGCAAGGCTAACACTTTCCTGCCATTTTGCAGAGCACCCAGCCCATTGTTCATACTTACCTTACTGACATATGCCATAATATCTAATGACACCCAACACAGAAATCTTTTGCAATAGAGTGCAGCATTATTCCAAATTAATTTGAGGAAAGCTTTCATTTCATTCATTGGCAATAAACATTCCAAAATTTTTTTTGGTGGTTGAAAGTTTTTTGCCACTCAGCTCCTCCCCTCCAGGCCAATTCTGAGACTGGCACCAAAGGACCAATTTTGACTTCAGCAGGAAGCTTGTTTTGTTTGGTGTGTGGCTGTGTTTGTTTTTAAATTCCAAGTTATCTTTAAGTAGCAGGAAAACCATTCACAATCCACCAGTTAGGGTGGCTGGGTAGGTTAGTAAAGAGAAATGGGTCATGTTGGGATCAGCAGTTTTTGGTTTCTCAGCACAACTTTATCATGGCAGCATGTGTTCCATAAGGCTACACATCCAGACAATCCATGGCAGAACGGGACCTCAAGTGAAGGGAAAGTGACTGCGAATGCAAAATAATCCCTGAAATTCCCCCTTATTAAAAATGTGTGGAGAACCTGTGTGCACATATAAGAAACTAAGGAAAAGTGAAGTTAATGCTTGGTAAGTAGCAATTTAGAAAGACATGAAAAGGTCCGATTTTCCTATCCTGTAAAGATGACCAGAGCTGAGATTCATTTGCCCTGGCCACTCTCCCATAGACAGCACACGAAAGAAAAGCAAGGAGCATTTCTGTTTCCCAAGTGAGCAGGCCCTAGCACAGAACAACCTCTCCTGTGACAAGGATTTTCATGGAAGAGAAGTAGCACTACAGGCCTACAAAACCCGCATGCTGCAACATCCATTCAAACTACCAGCAGTCATTTCACTCTCTGCAGCACTTAAATGAGTCCTGTCTCTTTTGGACAAACTTGACTTGCAGGCAGTTCAAAGGTTGCTGCAGAGTTCTGCATTGTTTGATTCAGAGGTTCCTTTATAATACCCACTAACATACCTTCACAGGGAAAATTTCCTGTCCAAACCCATCCAGACGTTCCACTTCATTGATGTACATTAGCTCAGCCTCTGCTGCTGTAATGCCACTGCAATTAGATTAACAAAAGGCAGAAAACAGTTCAATATTACACACACAAAAAAATACCAGCAAAAAAAAAGTGAGTTTCACAAACCACTTGAGAAGACACTTTGGAGATGCCGCCTAGAAACACACAACACAAAACTAACTTTCAACATTAGGATCATACTCAGCAAGGTGGGGAATTTTACTCAATGTCACTAAGGTAAGGTACAAAGCACAGTTCAAATGACAGGACAAACAAACTGAACTGATCACATTACTCAGCTTCTTCCACACACTTCTGCCATCAAATCTTTTCCAGGCTTTATTAAACCATCAGGTTGTGGATAGTTTTGGATGGACGACTTGAACCATAGGGGTGCTAATCTGCCTGAATATTATACAAGGCCACTGGAGCTTCTTAAAATGACTTAAAAGGAAAGACCTACATTTTCAAGTTGGCTGCTCAAAAACACAGGCACCAAATCCAAAAGTTGAACAGATTCTCTTTCATAAGAGAGAACAAACCAGCTGAAAACTTTTACACACGTGTCTACACACGCTCCTGTCACAGCTCAGGAATTCAAACAGATTTCAATCCTCAAAAGCAGGTCAGAATAGATTGCAGGTTGCTCCAAAAGAAGGCCACTATTAATTTTTCTCCTCTTCACTCCTCCTTGCCACAGCTTACAAACAGAAATACAGGAACCAGACAAATACCTAGGAGAAGGGAGGTGGAATACGATCTACCTGCTGAAGTGAGGGGAAGTATTTGCTCTTTGTGTTGCAGAAATAGCACTATAGAGCACAGCAGGTGGGAAATCTTTCCTTTCAAGTCTGTGAGTTAACCAAGATCACACAAGCAGCCCATGGCAGGGAGAGAACAGAACCAGGCCTGTTCATGGCCGGCTTGGAAGCTATTCCTTTGGTTGCATCAAAGGCCCAGGCTTGCATTGAAACTCAAAACTGAGGACGGCCTTAGACTCAGAGACTGGTATTTGTCCTTTTACAACCACTTTCTCTCATGTAATGGGGAATGCAGCATCCTTCACATAATATTCCTATTACATATGACATGTGGGCACCGCCATTTTTCCCATAACAGCACTCTAGAGGTTTGAACACTTCCACCACTGAAACACCTGGACAACATGAAAGACGCCTGCTCACAAAGAAGGTTTTTTTACTGAAGCACTAATGCACACACTCCTAGCTCATTAACTAGTAACACTATACTGTGTCTTCTCCTTGAGACTTAAACCTCAATTCCTGTTATTTTCACTTCCACTACACTGAGAGCATTTGTATCCCCTCCTCTTGAAAGAGGCCCTCAGATCGCCACCGATCAAGTCACAGGGCCTTTCACCATCAGGATTCAAATGAAATCAAAAAGAGAAAGGAGACTACTGCATGGCATAAGTAGTGTTACACATGCTCATTAAACCTAAGGGTGTAAATGCTCGTTTATTTGGGATTAAGTTCTTCAGCCATTTTGTGTTTACAAGAGGCAGATAATCTTCTGTGATAGCCTAATTAAAAATCCAGTGACACAAAGCATAATAGTAACATGAAGATAAGCTAGTTAAACACTGCCAGGAATGCATGGGGAGGCAACGAAGTACTAGAACGATGATAAAAAATTTTTAAAAAACAGTACAAACTTTATCATGTCAAGCTCACCTGTGAGTTCGGTGCTCCTGAGCAACCTTTTGAGTCAGCTCCTCCAGGACAGCTTCATCCTGGGTCCAATCCTGTAAGAACATGAAGTAGCATCAAAAACTACTCAACCAAAGAGAGAAAGAATAAAACATCAGACAGAAATTATGACAGCAGATGTTTCAAGACTTGTAGTTACACAGAGAGAACCTAACAATGACCACACTGAAAATTCAAAGCATGGGATGCTGAAAATATGTGAGAAGAACACAGAACCCTGATTTTTTTATACCTTCCTTTGAGAGGGTAAAGAGATACTGTTAATAATAGGGGTTAGGTCCTTATTATTTCAAAATAGAGAAGAGAATATAGAGCACAGATAAAGGACCTTTTCCTGGATAAGTACAGAAAAAGTCCTTAAAAAACTTGGAAATCTACAAATTAATATCTACTTTTTAAAAATACTCCAAAATAATACACAGACCATGGAAAATGAATTCACGAGTATTTTTTATCCTGCAACATACAGGTACTCCCTTCCCCATGTTAAAGGGATTGAAAGATCTTCTACCTCTTCAAATATGCATTAAAACCTACTTTATGCTTGCAACACATTTCTGAGCAGAAATTTTTATACTCTGCAAATTTAATAACATGAGGTAGAAACAATTCTGAAATAATTGGGAGCAAGTTAATAAAGGAAGTCTACTCATAAATTCAAGGCCAAAAAGAGGAAGCCAAAAAACTTTCTTGCAAAACCTCAAAGTTCTTACTTTTACTTAAGAAAGCCTTAAGGCTGCATGTAGTGTACTTAAATACACTGCTTCTTGCTCAATGGGGCCCTCCCCTCTGATATTTGCTTCTGCCACAAAAAAATGTGAAAGTGGTAGCGTGCTAATGAAAAATGGCATGGTACATGCCTATGCACAGCCACACACCTGTGGGGTGTACTGTGTACATAACTTTGTTCTTTTCACTGCTGAAGAAATGCCATTTGACACACATTGTAGCCTCACAAGATCAAACAGCACGAACGCAGCTGCCCCTCCCTCATCCACAAGCTCACTTCACTAATGAATTTATAGCAACGCTCTTGGTGGAGGCTTTTTCCATGCCTCAAATTCACTCAAATCCTCCAACTTGCGTAGGGACTAGTTTGTATCTGCAGCACTTCACCACTGTTACTGAACTTGCAGTGAAATATTTACTATTATGTTATCCATCCTCCCCAGAAGAGCAAAGAGAAGTAGTTAAAGAAATGTCTAGAGAAGCAGTTGATTTAAGAGTAGGCTTCTGAAGGTGTAGGATGCAGACACTCTGCTCACCTTCTTAAATTTAGCAATAGCAGCATGGATGAAAGGCAAGACACCATAAAGTGATGGTAAATATGCAAAACAGAAGAGAGCTGACCACACCACCATGGAGGCAGCTGACACAAAAACAGAGGTTCTAAGAGATCGGCCCAAAGAGTAAACTGCTGGAATTAACCACCTGAAAGCTCACCTAGCGACCTAAAACCTCCCCTGATTTTTTTCTGAATAGAAAAATAGTGCCAGTGTACAACCTGGCAGTGTTCGAGGCCAGGTTGGATGGGGCATTGAGCAACCTGATCTAGTGGGAGGTGTCCCTCCCCATGGCAGGGATGTTGAAACTAGATGATCCTTAAGGTCCCTTCCAACCCAAACCACTCTATGATTCATTTTGTATTGAAAGAACTTTGCGAGAGTTCATTTACAAAGTGACACCCTGACAACAACGCTTTTCTCCATCGATATTTTCAGCCATCTTTCCCATTTAGGCTATCATACATGACTTCATAAGCCATCAACTATACACGAGATCATCAATTACTTGTCAATAGATAAGATGGCTTATCAAAGAAATTCTGCTCCACTAGAGAGGATAACAGAAGTTTATTAGTGAAAGGTTAATACTAAAGCCACGTTCTGCATGTATATATTCTATACAAAGTATATTCAAATCTCTGTACATTCCCTTCTTCCTTCTGATTTTTTCAGATTGCATTGAACTGTCTAGTGGCTCAAAATCTCACTTTCACTTCAAGACACCGTGCAGATGTCACCTTTTTCGACTTAAGATGAGCCGTCCACTGTAGTTCCTGTATAAAGAACATGGGTAAGTGGGATGAAATGCATCTCGAGCCTTCAAATTACACTGAGATGAATCATTCTCCCTCTACCGCTCCACTAATTGCAGAGGGAAACCAGATGCCTTAACTTCCAGGCAGCTACACTCAGGGCATGGGAACCCCACCCTGCTTCCAAATTTTTTTTCCAGTTAGAAAGAATTCCATGATCTTTCATATTTATGAAGCTTACACTAAATACTCATGCTGATGGACTTGTTCTTCTAAGACAAAGCCAGCCTTAGCTTCAACAGGCATTTGTTTTGGTTTTTTTCTTCTCAAATTCATCCTCCCAGAAAATCTCAGTGTCACAGACTGCACATGCTTGGCATTTGTCACCAAATTTCCAACATCATTAGTGATCTAAACGCCTTCCCTAAGCATTCCAGGTATTTGCTAGTTTCCAAACGTAAACCAAATTTACAGCACAGTCCCTGGAGAACATTTTGAGAAGACCTGATTTAGGCTTCACTTCAGTGCAACAGTCAGCTGATGTAAATCCCCATTCTCTTCAGGAATGGCCGCATGGTTTGTCCTGTGACACAACATTTACTACAGCAGCAGCCCTTATATCCCCTTGATATGCCATGTTGCTAATACCATGGTACTGCTAACATACACCTTTTAAAGCAGCTGCAAATTCTTTCTTGATTCAAAGAAGTCTGTTTCTTTTGTTGGCACCTACTCCTAGTGGAAGCTCAACAGGAACTGAAAATGGGCTGACATTCCGTAGCACAGAATCATTCAGCTGCAAACAAGTTCTGGGGAGCAACTTTTGCTTCCACTAGTCCAGCACTGGTGCTTTTACTCTGTTATCAACAAAGCCATCTCTGAGTCAGGGAGAAATTATTCACAAAAGACCACAAAAGAGAGGGATAAGGAACTCACCATAGGAAACAAGACATATTCTCGGAGGAAGTCATGAGATTCAAACTGATTATAGTCTCCAAAATCCGCTGGAAAAAAAACAACACAATTACTCATTTTGGCACTTTCCACACATGTTAAGACCACATTCAACCTTTGCACAGATGCTTAATTTCAAGCGGGCGAGTTCTCTCTGAAGCCACAGCCCAGCACAAAGATTTTCGCTTGTACTTTAGCTTTTAACATGGAGGTTTGAAAATAATAGTGTTATTACCAGAGATCAAGTAACAGCCAACAAGTAATTTCTTTCTTTTGATCCCTAATATAATGACCATTTGCAATGCTTAACCATCGGTAGTGCAAGAGTTTGTTTTTCTGTAGCCTTCTTGAACTCATACCCCCATTGAAAAAATGGTGGTATTGCTCAGCCTCTTTGAAAATCTTGAACATTTTTGGTTCTCCACCATTTCCAACCCTGACCAGGCAAAAAATAAAGAAAATTTAACCTACCTCTGCTACAATCCTACACAGTTGAACAGAAGATTAATTTTATAGCCTATAAAGGTTAAAATCCAGTAGTCAATTTTATTAAAAATTGTCAACAACCAGCATGGGGGAAGGTTTATCCTTCTGCAGACAGTGGAATAGCACACGGCACTAGGTTGGTTTAACTGACTGGCCCACACTTTTCTACTCACTTTTCTGCTTCTTCTACATCTCTCCAAAAGATACTCATCTCCATGCTCACATTCACTCACGTGTCAGGCTGAGGATTGTCTAAATGTCCTTGAGACCGTGGAGTTTTGGAAATGCTTCCTAAAGGCTAAACTACATTAAAAAACCCCAAACAACGCCTATATTTATCTATCAGTTAAATACACAACAGCTTATATCAAAAGAGTATCTTGCCAAGAGGTTTTTATTTTATATTAATTGAACAGGATCAAACACCATCTACAAGATTCTCATGTTATAGGAGCTGGAAATCCCCACCATAAATCATTTTATCTAAACATTCTTTCAAAGCTTCTAGGCAATTTCACATATTGCAGGATGCCAAAAATGCAGTTTCATTTTGCTTCTACCTCAGAGTTATGTTTTAACATAAACAGAAAGAAATCAAAATGGGCATGAAACAGAGCCTGCAAGTTTAAAAGAAGTAAGTATTCTAAATACCTTTGGTTGCATCACATGCAAAGGACAAAGGAAGTAATACAACGTCAGGAATAGTAGCATTGACTCACTCTCAAAATTAGGAAAAAGCTCCAAAAACACAGTGAAACATATTCAGTATCTGTTCAGACCTAACTTACACACTGGAAAATCTTCATTTACCTAAATTAAAAGATTCATTATGGAATCTTATACATATATTTTCTTTTATTAGGCAATCATTTCAAGATTTGACAAGAAACATTTTCCCTTCAATTTTTAACGAAGATATTAAAATACAAAACCAGCATTTCTACCGCTCTAAGAAAAGACCGTATTAGCATTTCTCTCCATTGAACCTTTAATTGTCAGGAATCAGATCCTCATGTTTGCTATTTATGTATATACTTCCCCCTTCCCACTCATCAGAGAGCATGCAGAGAACATCCTTGCTGAAACTCTGCCTCAGGTTCTCATAGTCAGTTGTGGATAGACTGAAACATACTTTATCCAAATACAGGGCTTCTTCCTCTGCACATACACATTATATGATCCTACTTTTATTGATGTCCTTAGGAGTCTCAGAATAAAAATCATGTTGTAAGAAGTAGTTTATTATTAACTTATAACTCACATAACAATTACGGTCATGTGTTCTTTCATACTTCATATAGCACTATACAGCAAAATGAGTTTTTAATTAAAGGCAAAATTAAAGCTGCTGCCGTGCTCTTTGATGTAATTTGCATTTCAAACCAGAGAACGTGAAGCAAATTCATTACTGCAAAGTACTGCATGGTCAGGGCTGGAAGAACTGGAGTTTTGTTGAGATTCACTTGCATGAATTTTAGAAATAGGAAGGTTGAGCACTGTGATGTGGTCTCTCATTCCCTCCCTGAGGCTGTGAGTGTTTCATCAAGGGCAGTCCACCCATGCACTTTGAAATCCATTGGAAACCCAGCTGCCGTGAGTAGGAGTCACACAAGGCCTCAGTGCCCAGTCAAGATAGAGGACAAACCGAAAGAGCCATTGCTGCACAAAGGCTGTGGGGTCACATCGTCCTACCTTGCACTGCCAGACCAGCCAGTCGAATTCCCTGCTCGAATGAGGAGACCAACCGCCCATCTAGAACATCCTTTTTCACCTGTAGNAAAAAAAAAAAAAAGCACAAATTATAATATCTATATTCTCGCACATTTCCTACAGGAAAAAAACCAAACGTTGCGGATGTGGAAAGGAAGGAAAAAATCACCCCAAAGGTCTGCACCCTACTTCAGAAGCTCCACAATACCACAACAAATCAATATGATCCCTACCTGTCCAGTGCTTCCAGATGGATGAAAGAGAATATATAAAGTTCTAGTTTGTGTTCCCCAGACCACATCTCCTAAGATTACCTCTTTTGTAAATTTTATAGAGGTTACTGAAGACCATGCCATCCCCAATGCAAAAACGGGCTTTTTCATATTGCTTCTATTGTTTTTGCTCCATTGTCACCATTTTGATCGAAGAAACAGAATTTTAGCAATACACTTTTGTCTGCTGATTTAACTTAAACTGTGGCCCATATAAAAGGTGTTTTAATCGGCATCTTTCATGTGTAAGGATGACACGCAAACCAAGCAAACACAGCTTCTAGCACAGTCCATGTGTGCACTCAACCTCATGCTCCCAACCCCCGGGTACACCTGGGTGATCCAAATTAAGAACCTCAAAACCCAACAAATAGGCTTTTTCAGGCTGTGAGCAGATACACCAGCCTGGCTGCAGCTGAAACAGGTTCAGAGGCTACCACACCCTTCAGCTGCATGCCTGCTCGCCCCCTGAAACAGAGGGCATCCACTTAAAATGCCATGGATTTAAAAAATAATTGCTTGAGATAAACCGGGATAGAAAAAAACAGTACACAAGCATGGCAGCCAGTCCCAGAGACTGCAAGCTCTGCAAGGCAGACAGCAAAGAGCAGTCAAAGCCTGGGCATTAAACTCCTAACTGGGCTCAGCTACAACAAGCACACCACATCTGACCCTACCTCTGAACCTCTTGGCAAAAAAATGGTTCTGGCCTTGTTTTGGAGTGTAAATCACCTTCCCAGTCCCAGCAGAAGAGAGAACCACTGCAACATCACCCACGGAACAGGAACTGCAGTGCCTTAACTATGCTTGCAAACGTTACCGTTAGTGTTGAGGTGTAAGAAAAATATAATCTCATTTCAAATGCTCAGATTTGGCTTTCACACAGCCTAATGAAGATTAAAACTTGAGGGGATTTTGAAATTTGATTGAGAGAGGCAGGCTAAAATGCACACGGCTTCTCAGCTTGAGCCCTGTGCCTCAGTCCCAGGTTTCACACTTGCTCAGTCCAAGAGACAAATCAGCTTCTTTCTACTCCTTTACAGTGACTAAATCCCAACTCTGAAAACATGGATGCTTTCACAGAAGCTTGACATAAGCTGCTTTATCAACTATGCAGGTGAGCAAGTGTTTGATGAATTTGGTCTTCAAGACTCATAATCCCAAAAGCAGCTGTTTCGGTCCATGGTATATATATATACATGAGTTACATATTCTAGTCTAACAAGGAGAGTAAAATCCATATCTGCCATAAAAATAAAGCTATTGTTAAAACAAATACAGAGTTAAGAGGCTACATGGGACTCAAACCAATGTCAAATCTTATAGTGACATCCTAGCTGTAAAGAAGTCAAGAATGTCACCAGCTGGAGTGGAGCCATGATTTCAACCACAGTGTCCACACAACTACAGAAAAATCACAGGAAGTATTACTTAAGCATCACCAAAATACAATGCCAGTGAAGTTACTGTAGTATCAAATCTTATGACCAAGACTTTCAAAAAAAACATTGCTGTGGGATTTGAGTTGTCATTTGACTTGCCATCAGAATATGGTGTAAGCAAGGAAGGAAACACAGCTTAGTATCTGCCTTGGACAATGTGGAATTCACAAGAGCTCTCTCCACAATTTTCCCCCAACACTGTCTTTGACCAGTAGCTGCCAAAATTTAAAAAAAAAAAAAGGTCAGACCCTAGACAGATGTTAGGAAAGTTGGAGCAAATAAAGAGCACATATGCACACTCACACAGTTACACACTCACTATCACACACTCACACTCACTCTCACACAGTTACACATTCACAAAGACAGCACCCACAATCCGAGAAAGATGCCCATTTACAGGTGTTTCACTTGATCGTCAGGAAGAGGTCACATTTAAAATTCTTAATAGGAATATTCTACAACATTATGGAATCACAGAATGGGTTGGGCTGGAACAGACCTTAAAGATCTTCTAGTAAGTCTAGGATTTATTATATATTGTAGATTGACACGCAGTAAGAGTTTAAGGGATGTATATAATTAGTGCTCTGACATTAACCAGTGTATCTGTCAGGAAAAAAATCTCACGGAGAAAGTTGTCACTTCTCACAGGCAAACGCACTGAAATGCAATCAACCGCTGTGGCTCTGGCACCTGTTTCAGTGGAAGTGCCAAGCTAATCTGAAGAAGACTGAGGCAGAAGCCTGTGGTTGGTACCTGCTTCCTCTTTACCCCTGGACTGACAGCAACAAGTGACTCCCACCTAAAGAGTCCCCCGACGTCTCTTTTCATGGTGGCCAAATAAAGCATGAACTGGGACATCTGTCCCCAGGCATGGACTGGGGTGGCTAATTCCAGTGTCAAGGCAGAGGAGGAGCATACCCTGGAGGAAGCTCCACTAGAAGGCTCTAATAACTCCACCAGCCACAGATTCATGGCTCAGCCATGCTGCAAAACTGTGGTCAGGCTCCCTGCCCAGCCAACGGAGAGGAGCAATTGGACCACATTCTGTCAGGGATTTGAGGCTCCTCCATCTGAAATTAAATTAAATGCTGTTATTATACCACTATGCTAACTGAGACTGCTCTTTGTTCGCTTGGATTGCAAAAGTAGATCTATAATTTGAGGGAAATCAAACATTTTAAAAATGTTTCAGCTATAGATTCACTGAGGAAAGCTGTTCCAGGACAGCAGATAAAATCATGCATTCCATAAGCCTTCTATTCAGTGGTTTATTTGGGAAAGCATATGGAAAGTGAACAAAAGAGAAGTTTGCAATCTGCACCCCCAAAAAATAAAAGACAAAAAATTCAAAATTAAGATTTGCGAAGCTTTAATCACAAAGCCATGCTGGCATACCAGAGGAGAGCAGGGCAGAAAAGACACCACCATAGCTGAGTCAGCCTAGAGCCAAAATCTCTCCCCTTCATTGCTCACTTTGGGTTAAACATTATTAGCAGAGCTATTGTGTATTCAATATAATAAAGGCTACTGCAGTTTGCCAGCCTGTAGCTAATTCCAAGGGGAATGGGAGTGGACAACAAGTCTGAACAAAGCCATCATTATAAGGATATCATTTCCCACAACTCTATTTAGCCAACACACAAAACATTGAAAGTATATTTGCATGTATTGCATCAAAAAGCACATTTTTATAGAGTAAAGAAGCTGCAACTGGATGACTGAGACAACATCTCAACTCCAGAATGAACGCATGTATTTTGGCAATCCATACCACGAAAGGAAAAAAAGCCCACCAAAACCCAATAGTATTAGTAAGCAGAAGGTAAGGGTACTGTTTTAAAATTTAATTGCAACACTCAGATTCAGACACTGCTACAGCTGCATAAATGTAGGGAAACTCCATTTGCTCAAACAATTCTGCATGGACCTCCCCCAGGACCAGGGTTCACATTTGTTCTCCTGTCACTTCAACACAGAACGTGGGTGTTTGTGTAGTGTCACTGAATTCATTGCACCCTTCCATCACCATTGTTTATCTCATGTAAAATCCCTGTTGCTATTTGATACATGCAGAAAAGAACTCAATTTCACTGGTTTCCAGTCTCCTCAACAACCAACGTTTCAGATATTACAAGCCACACAGAACCTGGCCTGACCAACACCAGAAGTGAGATCTTTATAGAGAAATTAAAGGATGGTTTACAAAAGAATAAGGGCTAGGTTTGCAGAGTAATTGCACTGCATATTCAGGACTTTCTTACTAGTGACTTCCACGAAGAGCCACAAGGCAAATACTTCCTTACCTTAATAATTACTCAGCATTATCAGATCCACTAGCCTTAGTAATCAAACAACATCAAACTCTGCTAGGAAATGTACAGGAATAGAACAAAAAAATTCTTTTTGTCCCAGGGATTTACAATCTAAATATATATCTTATACAAAAAGGTGACAGGATCAAGTTAATAAGGTTTAATACTGTTTGAATACTGCAATACGACATGTCTGGATTTTTGTTGTTTTCCCTGATTTTACTTTCTTTCTCTGTACATCAGGAAGGGTTTGTAATATTCACATTATCTCCAATGCAGCAGGAAACACTTAAAAAGCTTTTCTTTTTTTTAAAATCAGTTTGTTTTATTTAGAAATTGCAAGCCAATATAAATACATCACAGTTTCAATACCAATAAATATTTACCTTTAGTGTATCTGAAAATAAACAAAGCACTACAAAACATGTATTAGTTACCCAAGAGGTACAACTCCTTTACAATCGTTTCTAATGATGCAATTACTGGCATGACTAACTTTTTTATAACTCATTAGGTACCACTTTGGCATCAAGCCTATCTATTGGATAACTGCATAGCTATGTAATTTAACTTCTCTGGAGAAAAAGAGAACTGCTTTACAATTTCATATCTCCAAAAGAAGAAGCCTTTAAGACTCAAAGGAGAAACAGATTGGTCCACAAGTGGTTTAGCTCAAGAAATTTAGGTCTTTTCCAACTTCAAAAAAAATTGCAATAAGAGTACAATACAGTCTTCTAAAATTAGGAACACAATAAAAGTCTCATTGAGTCACAACAACAGTCCAAGTCAGCTCATTTGAGATTATCTTAGTATGGTAATATATTTCTGAGGAGAGACGCTGCAATGTACACTTATGCAATAATGTGCCCACAGGGGAAGTGGTTTCTCCAGAACAGAGGCCTTTTATCATTTACTAGAATTACTTTAAGCACCAGCTTTGATATTGATGTGTCTGTTGTTCACCTCACATCTTAAAACCTGCCACAATTTTGGCTTTTATACTATTTAGCAAACAGGATTCCATAGATACCTATATGCTACATTTGAACTAGAAGCCCATTTTTTTATTTTGAGGACAAGTTTTCTCTGCCTTTGAGGTAGATGAGCCAATGACTTGGCAATTCAGTGGGCAACCAAAGGAACTAACTGGCAATGACCAAAAAGTGATTTCTATTTATATACTACATATTTGAGACAACTATGTTACTACTGAATTCTTACTGGTAGCTTTTCTGAGAAAAACATGCTTTAATGTATTAATGATCATTAGCCTAATTTCATAGAATATCTGAGGTTGGTGAAGCTACTCATGTAAACTTGGGCAGGAATCCAAGGCAGATTTGGGAGATCTAGGTTTTGTTCCCAAGTCTCAGTCCAGAGTACTACTTACTGGATGCTGCTTATTGCATGGGGGTCACTCAATATACTGTAACAAATCTGACTTGCAAACTTGGACTGGATTTTATATGGTGAGGAAGGCAGACAGGCAGACAAGACTGGTCTTTTCAAATGCAACATCAGTATATTGGCAAAGATGGTGTTATGATTTCTGAGCCTGAGCATGCTGAAACACATTTTGGAGGCAAGGATTCAATCAGCACATCTTAATCTAAAGGCACTTTAAAAAAAAAAAAAGAGATACATAGATCCATGATGTCATTGTCAGTAACACAGAGCTAATGCCTCGTCTTTGCCACTTTAAAAACTTAGATGGTGTTGATAAACAGAACATCTCTAGTTCACTCCTTTGGAATTTCATCAACTTCTCTCCCAGCAAAAGTCTGATGTTTCACAGTACTAGGCAACAGCCATTTATCTGGGATTTGTGCTAGAATATAAAAAGCAATAGCAGTGTTTCCACTAATAGAAGAGTAATATTTTTGGAGGGGTATTATTGAGAATGAGTCTACACACCCTGTCACAGACCTTCAGGATGATCAGCAGACTTGCCAGAAAAAAAGAGCGAAGGAGACGAAAGAGCCTTTGTCACACATGCAGGAGGAAATTCCTTCAGAAGCTCAAACTGTCAATGCCAACGGTAAAAACACAGTCACAACATCTTCCAGGGTAAGAGCTCTTTGATCATCACAACCTTAGAGGGTAGGTCAAGGTTAGCTTCAGGTAACTGAGAAATGACTCTGTTCAAAAGCAGCATCCAACTGCCTACATCCTGGTTTCCTCCAGCAGCTGGATGGAAAACATGACTGACACTAAAAACAAAATAAATACATGGAAAGATGTGTGTCATTCCCCTTCCTAATGAGACAGAACAATGCTGGGACAGCATCATATTCACACATTTGACTGAAAAAAAGGAGAACAGATCAAAACACAATTCCTATCACCTACTTCCAGATCACTCAATCTCTCTCTTTAAAAGCAACAAATTATAGTTGAAGGGGAAAAGAGGGGATTTGGCTACAACAGACTAACTTCACAATGATGGTCACTTTCCATTTATTTTGGCATGCCGGTTGTGAGATAAGGACAAACGATGCAGACCCTGGATGCCTGGCTTGCTTGGTGAGCTGCAATGAGGCACACAGTAAAAGGCCAGCTGCCACAGCTGACCAGAGAGGTTCTACCAAATGCCTTCCAAAGGTTAAGGGCCAGCTCCACAGTCAGCTCCTGGCTAAGGATACTAGAACAGGAAAACCTTCGCACAGCTAAAGACAGCCTGATGAGAATTGTGCACTGCTTAGCTGTTGTTTACCATCTCCATTTCAACGGTTGGCTACTGAAAGGTTTGTTTGCATGCATTCCCCAAAAGACAATTAAAATTCCAGATCTGTACCTCCTCGAGCGCTTTACACAGCTGGCACATGATTTCAAAAGTAAATGCAAAGTATTTTAAGAGCAATAAGGTTTTTATTCTGGCATGAATCAGTCAATAACGCCAAATTTCTGCAGAAATATTGAGCGCTTACAGAAAAGTGTATTACAAATGGACATTGACTGTTCAGGAAGGTAACACAGCCTCTGTAACCTCTCCCACATAAGCAGTATTTGCTTCCAGTGCAGCCTGCTATCAAAGTGCTGTGGCTTTTTGGTGCCCAGAGTTAAAGGGAGGGCCAGTGAAGCCCTCAGCAGCGAGCCAGGAGACAACGGCGTCACACTCAGCATTCTCACTGGCAGCAAAAGAGGGAGCTGCATCGGAAAGAAGTGCTCTGCCAGTGGTTTTCTTTTCCTGCCATTGCTGAAGGGCCACAAGCACAGACATGCACCCAGGCCCTGTTGCAGCCCGCAGACACGACACAAGCCTTCCAAAACACGCACTCCTTCCATGAGAGGCTTAGCCACCAAATGCAGCTTCAGAGTATCCACCAATTTTAAACAATAATCTCCCGATCGCAACAGGTCCATCCTCAGTACTTGTACTTTTTTGTTAAGAGCGTATTATGAATCTTGCATACTCCAAGTTCAAATAAACCCACAAGCACAAAGTGAAACTTTAAATAAAAAGGCCAGTAATGGCATGCTATAGCAAGAAAGGAAGGCATGCCACAACCTGATCTTGATTTTCTGCTCTTGAACTATTGAATTAATTATAACAAATTACAGGGAGCCCCACTACAATTTATAAACACAATAAACTCCCTTACAACCACCTACAATTTTATCAGTTAATCCAAATACCTTAAGAATTATACAGCACTTCAACATGCCTTTTAGAGTGAAAAAAAAACCAGGGGAAGCCATATTCTCTTGTCTTCTGAACCTTTCCACTTAGAAAAGGCTACTTTTGGTCTCTGCAAATTGGAGTCCAGCAAATCCTGGTGAATTCATCACCACCTTCAAATTCATCTTTATAAAGGCTGGAGTGGGATTGCAATACTAAAGCAAACCAAAATCATATCATGCAAAGAAATCTGTATTTTAGCATTCTTAACTGAAAAAATCCCCATTCAATGCAAGCATAAATATTACACAGAAACACTAGAATAAAAAATTCGGGAGCAAAGAGTTTGTTATCCACATGTCTTTGAAAAAAGCCATATATCGATTTGGTTTGGGTTTTAAACACATGCTAAAAGTGTTACTGTTCAACACAGCAGTCCTACTGACTTCAGACTACGCTTGAAAACATCCTCATATCAAATGGATATGTGCTCATATCTCCTGAACTGAGCACAACACTTGCATTTGGCTACAGAGATTCAAAGGTTACAGCTCAGGAGACTAATTTTGCTTTTTAGCTCCACTTTCTTTTCTGAACACAGAAAGAAAAAAAAAAGATAGGACTGAGTCTGGTAGGTGAATTGCAGCAATGCCACATATTGCTTTTCACAACATGGTTGGGTTTTTTTGAGTGCAAACCCACAATATCTCCCACAACTTCTGTCTCCACCTTCACCTTCCTCCAAACACAGTCTTCCCCGTTCCCATATAGGGTCCCAAGGCTCTTCCTCCTCGCCCTGAGCTGTATGTCCCAGAGGCAGCTACTGCTCTGATGCAGGATTTTGGATAATAAGCCAATTCTCCCAGCCAGCACCTGTCCTTTGGTGCCTGACACACAGCATGGGCTCCAACCAAGAATGGGAGCTCCAACCACACACAGGCCCCACCTACACAGAGGTGCTCACTCAGGTGCCACGGCACGCAGCCCGTGTGTCATTGCCCACTCGGTTAGTCACATCCTCACAACAGCAGGTCCCACACACACAGAGCAACTCACGCCTCCACATCTTCAGATGGCATGAAACGAACAAATCTCGATATGGCAGCTGTAAAGAGTCATCCTCACAAAGATGTAAAACGGCAAAGACAAGCCGTGGCTACGTATGTTGAAGCCTGCTTAACCTCCTAGGGAAGAGGAGCACAAAAAACTCCTGTTGGTCTTTCTTGAATTGGAACTGGATTTCGGCAAAAACGAGATCAGACCCCAAAAAGTTAATAATAGCTTATATTTACTTCCTTTATTCATATATGTTGACTCAGTTCAAAATATACTGCTCCCTGCCCTGAAAAACAAGGCAGCTAGCCTTCAAGCTGTATCTACTGTGGGAAAAGGTGGTTTAAGCTACATATGGAAGCAATATGAGTCAACAGTTTGAAAATTCTCCTGGTAGCCAGCCAGGTTAATGGCCAAGCAGGTTAGAATATCATGCTAAAAAAATGTGGTGAGTTAACTAGAACAAATGTATACTCCAGCTCATACTATGCAATACCGAAAATAAATAGATAACCTTTTTCTTTTTTTTTTAATGCAGCTTAAGTACAGGCATAACTATTCTTTGGACCCAAAACAAACACGAAGCGTTCTCATTGCCCCATTCTCTTCCCCTCACTGTGTCAGTTGAAACAATAAAATATAATGCATATACCCCATAAGCCCCATTTCATTTTTCAATATATATTTTAAATATTCTCCTTCCATTCAGCTCTAAACTCTGGAATGACTCAAGTCAACCATGTTTTTCTGGCTAAATGTACTGCTGTGCATTGATGCAGAAGCTGAACTGAGTGAGCATATATACCAGTGAACAACTGGCATGCATACGTAAGCATCCAGGAGCACATCACAAAATAATTGCTTCATGGGTGCAGAGCAGCATGCAAGTGTATTCAGGTGTTACTTTATTCAAAGAGCAAGTGAACACGTTCAAACTTACAGAAGAACATGTGCTTAGCCTGAACTTAACAAAACAAAACAAAAAATAGCTGTGGTGAGCCTGCAGTGAAACCTTGTTCAAGAATTTACAGAGCTCATTTAAAAAACCCTATCAGTGAAACTTTTAAGTAGTATCCTAACCTCACATAATCAATGTCTGAGAAAGCTCTACTGATTTAGTGGAATTTTACCTGGTAGGGAGTTAAAATCCAGTCCATTGGCTACTGCCTTTTACAGTAATCTGTCCTGGCAATAAGAAAACACTGCTTGAAATGTGACACAATGAAGTTGCTGCCTATCTATAGGTCGTCAGTACAACACCTTATATTCCTGTGAAAAGATTGTTGGAACATCTACATTAGCATCACTGCCAGCAGAAAACAGGAAAACTGAGGTTGCTTCCATCTCCCAGAGACCCCAGTGACCCTAGTGTTTCCAAAGGAATAATTGAACACAGTCACCCCACACCTCAGTAAATCATGCAACAAAACCACGGCCCAGGAAGTTGTAACATCCCAGTGAACGCAACCCTGCAAAAGTGAACACAGCTCTGATAACGACGGGATGTTGCCAGGGAAATATGTGAATTGGTGCCCTGTTGGGTGGGTAAAATAGATCCATTTCATGAAACGAATAATTATTCTTTGTAAAAGCTTCAAAAACAGCTGAAGATATCAAGTGCAAAAGCAGCTGCCAAAGATAAAACAGTGAACCAGTAAACATCTCACTGCACAGGAATCTGCCATCTTCCGACACCGAGATTTCTGCCAAATTCTTGTTGAGATTCTCAGCTGCATAAGGGCCTCCACACAAACGCTTCTTTTAAACACATTTGGAGACTTCAGGGTTGTACTGACATCCAATTGCAGCTCCTTTAGTGCTATACCCTGCCAGCAAGGCAAAAAAATTGAAGGTATTCAGATCACTGAAAAAGGTAAGTTTAGAACTAAGTTTTCATGATTTGCGTCTCAGCTATAAGAGAAGGGAAAAAGTTTGCTTCAGCCTGCAGTACAAACTTCAACATGGAATAAATTTAATTGAAGACTGATAGTGCTACTGTAAGCAAGACTTCTACTGTCTATTGAATTCCCAAAATTTAAAAAGCTCATAGAAATCCCAATCAAAACCCACAGATCTGTTTGCTCACATGCTGCTGCTGCTTGTGGCTTGACCCTCTTCCTGATGCTGTAGAAAAATTTCAGACATCTGTCTGGGACTTCTAAACAGAAGACCAATGATCCACAGTTCCCTTTTCAAAACACACAGTAGGAAAGAGAGAATGAATCACCTGCAGAAAGTGATGCACAACAGAAGAATCCTGAATCATGCTGTGGAAATACCCATTTCTTCTCACTGATTACACAGGAAGTCTAGAGCAACCTTCACTCTTTAAGGCTTCACCAGGAGTAGCAACATGACTGAGGCAGGATTGGTGTGTGTCATGAAGAGTTTAAGGAGTACATCCCCTAGCAGTCTGCACTACCCTGAGAAGAAACTGCTACATCCCTGTTACTGCATTGTACGGGAAGACAAACAGGAGAGCACCAGCCCCAGCCTAGGTAATTCAGTCATCTGTCCAAACCAGTGCCTTAAACTACCCTGGGAGACAAGTCCGAAGCACATGCCAGTGTGTGAGGTGCACCAGAACATCCACCCCATTCACAGGGCTCCTTAGTGAGTGGGAAGCTTCCCTCTGCAGTGGCACACATTGCTGCTACACCTGGAGAGGAAAAAAATGGCAGCCAAGAAGTTTGCAACAGTCTAAATGACAAAGGCAGCGAGCGGCACAGTTCCTAAACTAGAAGAGGAATTATCCTCTTCATCTTCATTTAAGGAGATGCAAAAACCCTGATGGGCACTGCTGTGACTCAAGCAGCTAGGGACGACAAGTGTTTCCCCTTTTTCCACTTTTCTTATCCTTTCTCATTTAAACCAAAACATTGAAGCTAACATTGTTTTTTCTAAATCCCTCTATTTGCTTTTAGTTGCATCTGTCGGGTTTAAGGAGACAACAATACACCAAGAACCTTCAGAGAACAAAATCTATCATAACCAATTATGTTGAGAGTCATTCCAGCAGCAGGGACTTTTTCATTAAGTTTACAGAAAACTCCCAATTTGTGGTTGGGAACCCCCTGTCCATCATGGGGGTTCCAACATTTGACTTGAATTTCCAGTCTACAGAATATTATTTCTATTTACAAATAAAACTATTATGAAACAAAGTCCGTTCTTTATTTGTCATTTTGTATCTCTGCATCCTATCTTAGGCCTGACACAGTCCCTGAGAGTAAATACCTAGGCGAAGGCTTCTTGTAGAGTTTACAAATGTAAGTAAATCTAGCAAGGCCATGTTGTTAAATACAACTTCTGACACATCCTCCAGCTGTGTAAGCAGAAGGTTACTATCCCTATACTCATCCTCATGCCTTACGACACTGCAATTCAGAGAAAGCAGGACACAACTCTCCACTTCATTCCAAAAAGTAGGTTAACTCGCAGTTTTCATGAGGTTCTACTGCCAATTACAGCAAGATTTAAAAGCACCTTTCAGTAGTATTTAAGATAACTGGCTACTAAAACAATACAAGAAAAAGGGACATGTTCAGATCATACAAGTGGACTTTGAACAGATTTTCTATAAATACACACACACGGAATGGGTACTAGTAGCACTACAGCTGGATATTTGCAACCATGTGTTTGTGTGTGGCACTGGGAAATCTAACAGGAGAAAGCCAAGGAGCAAGAAAAGCCGGATTTAAACAGAAGATACCTCCAGGTTATCACAGTGATCCACCTAGCACAAGTGCTTATCAGCAACCAGCGGTGAGGACAGCTTCCTCAGAGACTGAGAAACAAAAAGCAGCCCGTGTGACTCATCCAAACACAGCTCCATACACAAAGCAAGCTCTTCACTGATGAAAGCAGAAGCCCGGATTTCTAGCCTCAGCACCATTTCAACTGTCAGATATCACAAAATAAATATATAGGCCACTCAAATTGGTTTTGCTTCCTTACAGGAAGGCAGAAGAACTTTTTCTCCTGCAACAGAAGCTGGCTAGACCTTCAAAGCAAGTTTCAAAATGCTTAATGTATTTCCTTCTCTTTAAGGATTACAAAATGTCTCAAGTACTAGGTTCAGTCTCGTGGATCCTCAGCTTTTCTTTCTGGAATTAAGGTTCAATCCTGGCAGCCTATGGAATTAAGACACATTTTTAACGAAGTGGTTTGCAGCCGTGTCCTAATCATAAACAGTCACTTCCTCTGGTGACCAGGAATAGGACATGAGGAAACAGAATGAAGCTGCCTTAGGGGAAGTACTTACACTGGGATTGTAAGACAGGAACAAAGCAGGGCCTGTTGTGATAACACAAGGGGCAATGTTTTTAAACTAAAAGAGGGTAGATTTAGTCTAGACATCATGAAGAAATTATTTACAGTGAGAGTGGTGAAGCCCTGGAAGAGGCTGCCCAGAGAGGTGATGGATGCCCCATCCCTGAAAACACTTAAGATCAGGTTGGATGGAGCTCTGGGCACCCTGATCTAGTCCCTACTCATGGCAGGCGGGTTGGATAGATGAGGTCACCTCTAACCCAAACTATTCCATGATTCTTCTGTGATTCCAAGTTCAGATTGGATATGAGGAAAAGATTCTTCACTCATAGGGTGGTCGGTCACTGGAACAGGCTCCCCAGGGACGTGACTACAGCACCAGCCTGATGGGTGTTCATGGAGCATCTGAATGATGATTTAAATCATATGATTTAGTTTTAGGCAGTCCTGCCAGGAGCAGGGAGTTGGGCTCGGTGATTGTTATGGGCCTTTTCCAAATTGAGAGATTCTGTGATTCAATGAACCCTCTTCTGTCTTGCTGCACAAATCCACATTTTCTATCCATCTGGTTCCTTATGCACTTTTGAAATGGATGCATGATTAATGTAATGCCATCTTTGAAGTTTCACAGGCCACACATCAACCCCCCTCAAAGCCATACTACTATTGAAGAATGGTATTTCTTTCTTTGGTAAAACTAAGTATTCTCTTTCCTTCTGGTTTTTAAGAGTTATAGAGTATTTGGAGCTGTATCTTTCATGTCTTTCTTTACTTGCCCTTTACCAATCCAGTTTGAGCTGCGTTTTGAACATAAAAAAATTCCAGACTGAAATTCATATCATTACCTCATTCCAGGATCTTCAAAGTTTAGGGAAAAGACTAACATAATAAAAATCACAAGCACGGACAATAAAATTGCTACATTGTACCCAGCTGCAGAATTCTTCTAAAAAAATCTGAATCACTCATGGCTGCCAACCATGGTAAAAGCCATCCACATTGCTTATCCAACATACAGGTTCAGCCAGTGTCTCCAACACACACGTGCCCAGGAGGACAAGAAAAGGAGATTCAAAGTGCTTTTTCCCAAGTGCAAATGCCTCCACTACCATGACTGCATGGAAAGATTCAACCCAGACTACCTAAGACCAGGGAGGAAGCTCCCTCAGCTTGTGTAAATGGTGTATCATTCCTATATGAGAAGAACAGAAACTCAGAATGTAACCTTTGCTTCCATTTAAAGGGCCCAATAAAAAAAGGCTAGGTTTCTCCAGAAGTATCTGTTCTAGTAAGACTGAATGTAGAAATAGCTCTCATCAGGAAAGCAGTATGTTAGCACATGTGATTAAGCCCCAGAACATAAAATTAGTATTATTTCCTTAGGATCAGATATAAATGTGAATCTGCCTAATGCCAAGACATTCCTGTTGCAACATTTCTAGCCATCAGAGCCACTGCCTTCAAAACACAGTAAAGCAAGAATGCAGGCTGAAAGTATCCTACACTGTATTTATAGTTATGCAACACCATTTTTTAGAGTTGCTACATATGTACTGCCCAACCACACACATGAAAACACATTCACTTTCTAGTCTAAAAGCACAGTATAATGTAATAGATTAGATCTAAGCGTCAACAGTTTCTTAAAATATCTGGCACAAAGAGCTCAGCTTTCAATAACCAAAACACAGAGAACAAGCTCCCCATTCACTGAAGAAAGTCAGCTGGGAGAAGGGTTTGCCCTCCTCAGCAAATATTTTATAAACAGGGAATTAATGTTGAATCTTAGGTCTGCCTTGAAGGAGTTCTTACTTTTAAGTCAAAGTTTAAACATCCACTAAAATACACATCCAAAAAGAACCAACTCAAAAATATTACTGAAAAGCAAAACAACACATACACTGCAATAATATGAACACAACAAGACCCAGACAAATACTGCACATTATTTGTTGTTGCTGTCCTCTAAATACAACATGAAAGCTAATTAAGTATCAGGGTGTTTACAATAAGGCAGGTACAAGCCTAATGTGTGCGTTTTATGTTGCAGTAGCCACTAATATTAAAAAAAGTCTAATAATGAAAACAAAACAATAAAACCATCAAAGGAGCACCAAAATGCGAATATCCCAGACTGTCTAAGCCTGAGTGGCCACCCAGGGCTCTCAGGACTCATCCACCTTGCATGCAGTTCCAGAGCTGCTCCCTTGCCTGGACTATATGAACCCAAATTCCTGCTGCTGGAAGGAAGAGAAGAGGAAAAAAAAAAACAACAACAAACAAAACCAGGGAAAAAAAAAAAGCTGACATTTCCAAGTTACTTCATGACCCACCCACAATCTTGTCCAACAGAAGAGAGCTGGGATGCCTGAGGACTCAGGACTCCCTGGCTCCACTAAGCAATGAATCTCAGAGTTTGCCTTTTTCCCAACTTTGGGAGATGGGGTGCAGTTCCAGTCGTGAGACAACTGGAAGGATCAGTTGTCAGAATCAACTTGAGGACCCTGAACAGGACTAGGGCCTGTATGGTCAAGCAGGCTGTCAACAGCCACCTAAAACCAAGGGAGATCTGTTCCAGCAAAAATTTATTTGCCTCATGTCACTTTATAAAATTTCAGCTCCAGAGTACCCACTGCTTCCTCTAGGAGATCCCACCATGATATCCCACAAATACTCTCATGAATAAGACACTTATTTTAGTACTTGTCCCAGCTCTTCTTTTGCTGTGTTTCAATACTCAACACAGCTGAGTTTCAATACCTACAGCACCCTCTATGAGTTCTTCTAGTTAAATAGGAAAGAAACAGTACCACCACACATGGGCCAGTTGGCACCCCAGGCCTTTTCACGGTTGTTTCACACCATTCCTCTGTAAAAACTCATCCAGTAATTTGACTCTCCAAATCATTTAGCTGAGAACAAAAGTTTTGACGGGATTCACGGGACTAAATTATCTTCCATTTCTAAGGTCTGCCATTCTTACACAACACCCTATCCTTTTCTGTTCAATTGATACAGCTTCCATATATAGCAGCAACTGTTTTAATTCATGTGAATCATTTAACATTGCAGTCCATTGATCCAAAGCTCTCTATAAAATAGAAATATTATATATATATGTGTATATATAAAAAATATATATAATGATAAAGTTGGAAATATTCTAGAAGAAGAAAGAAGCTACACTGGTTTTTGCTACACAAGGGTCCAGCCTGAGTTAAGAAACAAAGGGAACTGGCACACTTTTTAATTGGAAATAGTTAAAAACACAGGACTCTTCTGTTCACTGATTTCATATTTATGTTGGAGAGATTACTGTTGCTTCCTAGTGAAGAGGAGGTGCATCATCTTTCCAGCAGGGCAAGCCACACAGCTGTTTCTGGTGCCAAGAGGGAGGGCTGTGTGTCAGGCCCTTTCCTGTGCGGTGTGAGCAGAGCCGATCAGCATGAGCACCGTAGCCACGACACTTCCCAGAAAAGCGGGCAATGAGTGCAATCATTTTTCTGGAAACTACATAGCCTGCCTCCAGATAACATCTTTCCAAGACAGTAGGCATGCTTCTCAAACACGTGCTGGTAAGTACACCGTAAACACAAACTGACAAAGGCTCCTAGGAAGAGACAAATTCGGACAAGGCAGTGAGACTTCTGCTGCACGAAAACTAAACTTTTTTCCACTCTGTTACACACCAGTACCACTGAAGGGTTAAATTCTGACTTAAATCTCCAGGTGTAAGAGACCAAACTCTGGACATTTTTTGTTTTAAACTCTCCACCTTCCCATTTGCCATGTATCACTCAGTTCTCTCTCATTTACCAATCCACCCAACCAAACCATGTATCCCTCTTCTCCTCCCATCCTGCATGCTATTTTTCTGAACGTTCATAGAAAAATTTTTAAGTGTCAGTACATTTTTGAGAACCACTGGCATTAAAAAAATCCTTTGGGTCTATCTGTGGTGGAGTAACAAGCACGGCCACACAACTGGTCACATTGCTCGCTTCAGGCAAGCACAGTCCAGGACGTCTGGAACAAATCTGATTGTACACATTGTGCTGTTTTTTCCAGCACAGTGTGATATTCAAAATAATTATTTTGGACAATGAAGCCAAACCAACTACCATGAGCTCAAAAGTACACACAGAGACTTCTGCAGCCACAAGCTGCAGGTGTGACCAACCATGAAAAGCAAAGCAGCCTCCTGTACTTGTCACATGAAAATGTTACATCCTTAACAGCCAAAAGAGTTCCACTTTGCTGAGCTTGCTACAAAACCAGGCTGGCACAGGAGGATATGTGATATCCAGCCTCTACACAGAAATTAAAAGCAAAGTGTAAGGAGCAGTAACTAGCAGAAAAGACAGCAGTGCCTGGTAGAAACCTGCGGCTGATTGGACTTGTATTAAAAGCTAGCTACACAGCAGGATGTGAAACTTTAGCTTAAAAAAAAAAAAAAAGAAAAGAAAAGCACAGCAGACTAAAAGCAAAGATAAGCTCAAGTAGGCAAGACATTTAACAAGGACTTTTTTGAGGGGAAGGCAAAAAATCCAGCATTTGTTAAAACAGATTTGTGAAAACATTTTTCCCTGTAAATATGAAGCACTCAAACACCAATTTTCCCCCTCTACTTTATTCTCACACAATTAAAAAATTCATACAGTCCTAGGAGTCTGTACCTCTTTATGCCTTAGAAGAATTTCTGCTTAAAAGGTCTTCACCTTACACTTGTAGAAAAATAAAGAAAGGGAAAGACTGGGAACTGTGAAGAAGAAATATTTCCTTAAAAGACAAACAAACAAACAAAAAAAAAAGCTACAAGAAATGGTGAAGAAAAGGGTATGGCAGCAGAATATCAGAGAAAATAAATGTTCACTTAGTTAAAAGAGAATAAGTTTGAGGCTGAATTTTCACAGACTGTCCAGAAAAGAGGTCTGGGAGCCACAGGCTCTAATTTTCCACCTGCGAACACATTCATTCCCACACTTCGCAGGTGCAGCCATCCCATTCCAAACACTGTTTCCTTTCACAGGAAGGCTGTACAGCACGTTCTTCTGGGGAAATGCAGAGCTGACAGCTGAACTTGAGGCAGAATCCCAATGCAGCACAGTGCAGATGCTGGAACACGTCCTTCCCTAGAGAGTCGCGCATGCCAGACCCACCAAGCAGAGCACCACGGGGACCCAGCTCCATGGGGGCACTCACACTACGAACTGCTCTCACTTCCCAGGATTATGTCCCAGCCTGCAACAGCACAAAAGCCACTGGGTACTACTGACTACAGAGCACCCAGTAAGATACTGAAAACTTCTTCCAGGAAAGAAATAAGAAAACCAGACCAAAGCACACCTTTATTCCTTCACAGGAGGCACAGCAGTATCATGCGCTAAGAAAGAGATACTGTGGGGGGCAAATGTGACTTCAGTTTTCCCTTGGAACTGTGGGAAGGGGGAAAATAAAAAGGCCCTGGATTGTCTGATACTTTTGCAGAAGGCAGCATCGCACCCACATTTTCAGAAAGCCACAAGAGTGTGTGGGTTCTCTGTTTTTGGAACAAGAGCACAGTGAAAGCAAGCTTGTTTACTTTAGACACTGTACAAAGACTTTTTTTTTAAATAAATGCTTGAAAGGATGCCTCCTCTCTGAGGAGTTAGCAGAAAATAAAAGGCAGATTTATATGTCTAATCTATGCAAATATCTACTCTACAGGGCATCACAAAGACTGCTTTATATCAGACAGTATGCAGATCCCAGGTGCTTCAAATATGCCAAAAGCATGCGCAGCATCTCCATCTGCGATGGCTGCTCACTGAGAACAGCTGGATGACTAAAAAGAGGTTGTCTAAGTAGCCTTCCATGAAAAATGCTTTTTGCTAATGTGCCAATCCCCATACTCCCACCCAAATTACTCCTGCTGTAATTGCCATTGAGTATGAAGAGGGGTTTTTTGGTTGTTGTTGTTCAGTTGGGTTTTTTTTTAATTCTGTTTATCACAAATTCTTCTAGAAATTTTCAAATTGTAGCAAGAATAACATGGTGAAAACTCCTACTGACAACTTAAGGAATTATCATGGAGTTTTAATTAATCAGTGGAAATGGAAAATATCTGTGGGACTGGGGACCAGCAGAATGTCATGACCAGGGACAAGGGAGATGCTGGAGTCACTGAGATCTTGGAAGAGACAGGCTTAAGGTAGGGAATATATACAAATGGGACCCTCAATTCAAGAGAAAAGAAACAGAGTAGAAAGAGTAGGGAAATAAGAGGTCTAGAGGGTAGGAAATAGCTTTCCTAGGAGAAGGCTTAATGCCAAGAGTACAATGCTATTGCACTGAAAGTAAGGCACAGCAATAATATTTATGTCACGGCCACTACCAGAAAGAAAAGACTGGTACTCTACAACTGGTGTGTGCTTTCTCTATATTTCCCCGGGACATCCTTGGGAAGCATCCATCACAGGTCAGGAAACATGACTGCCCTGAGTAGCCCCAGCATTTGCATTCAAAACCATGAATTGAACAAGACTGACAATGTCCTGCAGGTGCTTCTTACCCTGTCCCAGTGATTAACTTCATCCAAAGAGAAAAAAACCTCTACACCGCTAATACTTTCATCTTTAAGCAAGTGTCAGTTTTGTAGCAAAGAAGGAAAGAACTGCAAGCCAGAGTCAGATGTGACCTACTAAAACAATTAATGTGCTCCCCAGAGTACTCTTTGTCTCATCTTTTCTTGCAGGTCTCAGGGGTCGGCTTCAAAGAGCTTAAGAGCTAAATAAACTGCTCTGACAGTCTCATCTTTTCATTTTCTTTACCATAGGCTCTCTCATATTATTGGAAACACCTCTTGCAAATTAACTACAGGCATCCCATGTGAAGACGTGGCAGTACCTGTGTTGATGTGACAGGAGTCTGCAGCTCCACAGGTCCTCAATAACCAGTTACATGGCCAGCCCAGGTAACCCATTCACCCACTCAGCACACATCCAGTCTGAAATTATGAGGTCATTTGGGCACAAACCGAAATACATAAACCCTCTTCTTTACTGGAAAGGTGACTGAACACTGGAACAGATCTCCCAGAGTAGGTGTGGAGTGTCTCCCCCCATGAGTATATTCCATACCCAATGGGAAATAGTCCTAGAGCAATCTCCTCTGGTCAACCTTGCTCTGAGCAGACAATCTACAGAGATATCTTCCAACCTCAACCGTTCTGCAACTGCTGCTTGCATTTCACTTCAGTAAATCATCTGACCCTGCCACGCTGTGACGCCCTGTGAGGGACAGCACTGGCTTCTCACTACACTATTCCACTCCTTTCCCAGCATGTCACATGTGGACAGGTTTCCATCGAGTCTGTCCAGCACTGGGGGACACAGTGCTTGGAGCAGTGTCACTCACCCTTACTTCTGCCTCCACCCTTGGCTTGTCAATACAGGAGGTTACCAGAGAAACCACAAAGAGCTCCTGACCACTACCAACGCCTGCAGGCAGTTAAAATCCAGGGGCCTGGAGGCACAATTAGCATTTTCTTCCTCCAGCAGTAATGATAAGATGTAAAGGAGTTGTAATTTTATAAATACTGTCCTACTGGTATCAGGATTCTTCCTGTTGGTCGCAACCACCAAACAGCCAAACACAAAATGGTTCACATATTGTTTTGAAGAGTCAGATGATCTTTCAAATAAAGTTATTAAGGAACACTACCTCAGAGCCAGTGACCAACACCCTAAGCAATGCTCCTCTCAACCAACAGAGCCTAAAAGACTTGGATCATTTCCCTTTTTGCGATGACAGTTTGTGAGGCACAGGAGGATGCAGTCACTGGAAACAGGAAGGAATATTCAATTTGGCGACAAATTTCTCAAAACCAGCTATCAAGTCTATAATCCTACAGATCAGAGGCAGAGTAAACCAGCTCAGGAAACCAACTCCCCAGTTTTTGAATACTTGTGCATTATGTCAGTGTTTGCTGAAGCATTCTCAGAAGACTTCATCATCTTCAAGGAATATTAAACAACCCTAGAAACCCTGGAGTCTACAATTAACTAAAAGCTTGCTGCTGAGAGATGGGTTCCACCTCCAGCTCCAAACACAGCCAGGAAAGCTCAGGGCTGGAGATGTTTCCACTTAGAGAAGGTTACAAAGGTGACAGGTTCACTGCTGGCAGTACTGTCACCACCTTTGCAGCTTTGGCCTTTGGTCATGGTTGTGTTTAGGGGCTGGGCTGGTTTGTGGTGGTTCTGCAGCCTCCCAGAAGGGGATGAAGTGTCTCATCACAAGTTCTGCATTTCAGACAGATTTGTCATTTGTACCTAAATATAAGTCAAATACATAGGCACTGAGTGGGCGAGTCCAATGCCTACCTCAACATCACATGTAATCATATCATGATCAAGTCTAATCCCAGAAGCAGCCAGTATCAAAATAAAAACAAATGTTGAATCAATTTACCAAGAGCCAAAAAAACCCCCTACAAGCCCACATCCATCTGTCCGTCTAATCAGGTTTTAAACTAAGCCTTTCTCTGCCAGTTGTTTCAGAAGAACCCTCCAGGTCCCCACCGTTGCTTCGAACATGAATCTACCTATTCCACAGTTGAAGGCTTGCTGCCATCACAGCATCTACAGTGCAGCAATTCCACTCCATGAAACAAACAAATCCTAACAGGCTATTCTATAACTGAAATCCTCTAGTAAACTGCTGGCTTTGCTACAGACATGTAAAGAAACATAAAAGGCAATTCTAAGACTCTGCAGCTTATGTTATCAATCACTTCAGAAAGAAAAACAATTCAGCAGCCACTCCAATTGAGAGCGCTGTGAAGTTCAATTGTCACTGAAATGCTTTGTTATTACCAACCTGGGCAGAATGAGCAAATATACCTCTGCAGGTGAGCTATGAATGAGCAATCAGCACTGCAGGCTGCAGCTTGAAGAGATAATAGCATCCAAGTAGCTACAATGCTTCCTTGCACACAACCAGGCCGGGATTGGGCTGACAAATTGAGCAACACAACATTTCAGACATTCCGTCTGCACGTTAAAATAATTCTGAAGAAAAATGTTCTGAGGCTTCCCTCTCCCAATACGTGCAAAGCAGAAACACACACATACAGACAAGCATCAGTGTTTGGTCTGTTCTCAGAGAAACTGAAGTTTTATGATGCTTTTATCTTTGGCAAGAATTCAGCATACACAGTAGTCAAGGGATGACTTGACAGCTGCCATTTCAAGAAACAACTTTTTCACATCCTACCAACATCAAATCTCCAGTTCAGTGTCCAATAAAAATCCTTTAAAATACACAATCTGCAATATAAAAAATTGCTTCACATCTTTCATGCCTTCTAGAATTAAGGCCACTCTTTCTCCACTATTTATATATCTTTTCCTAGCTATTCACCATGTGGTGAATTGCAGGTTTACAGCAGCAGGTTTTTTTCAGTGGCAAGGCTTCTGCCACCCTGAAGCCTTCACTCAATTATTCCAGGCTTTACCTATAGTTGTGCTGATACAACTTTGCTCTAGACTAGATAAATTAAATAATTTTGGTTAAAAACAAAACAATTCCACCCCTTTTTGGGTGAGGTGGGCTTTTTTCTCCTCACTCTCTTTTTTGTATTATTAAACTTCAATACAGCACAGATGTGCAAAAACCACACAGTGATGTGGTTTACAAAAATAGCCCCTCAAAACAGTTGTATTGTTACAACTGCAGCACAGGGCTCTGAATAAAAGAGAGATTCCCACTGAAGTTGTTTGCAAAGGTACGCCCTGATCATAATTAAAGGACTAATGCCCTCTTAACAGTTTTAATCTTTTTGTGAAGCATAAGGGAAAATCAGGAGTGGGATGAGCAAAACCCAGGAAAAAAAATACAAAAGTTCACTTTCAACAAAGCACACGTAGGCTTAAAAATAATAAACTAAAACTCTATATAGAGGTCCTTTGTCTGTGGCTTCCTTTTCATCTGTAGAAAATTACAGAAGAAAAACCATGGCCACCATGGTTCTTTTAAAAATTTGTGTCAGATTTTTAAATACATAACTGTTCCTCCCATTTTTTCCCTGCAATTGGAATGCACAATCATCCAGTGAGACAGTTTTGGGTTTTTTTCTTCTTCTTCCCAAGCTGACAATTAAATGGTGACTTCTCCCATTTTTTCCCATTTGGGCAATCATCAGGAAAGGAAATAACGAGAGGCTACCTGGGCAAACACTGAATGCTAGAAACAGAGCAACTGCCTATTCTCTCCCAGCTCTATCACAATACCATGAGCAGAGGGAAGCACATACCTTGTTACCTCCTGCTGCAGTCGGGAAACACTGGGCACGTAGAACATCACCCCAAAGAAAAGCAAAGGCTCATTGGCAAATTTGTCCAGCTGCTTCTTCAGAGGCTTTTCCAGTTCAACCCAGCGGTCTTGCTGGCTCTTGCTGAGAAACCAAAGGCCGAAGTAGTGAGTCTAGATAAAGAAACAAATTAGTGTCAGTTTACCTTTGCCAGCTAGATCACTCACATAATGTCACAAATGCAAGTGAGAACAGATGGCATTGTGTACATTTTTCCATATGCAAAATCAGAGTAATTTCTTTTTTACTGCCCTTTTTTGTGGGGCAGTTTTGAAGACAATGACAAATTAATACTGCAATATGCTTCACAGAGCACTATCTGCCTCCTACCATGTCTCCCAAATGCATATTGAAGAGCTCCACCTGACATTGTGGCACAGGTGACATAAATGATTTACAGAAAGTGTCTGAGTTTTTGTTTCCTTAAGGGACACCTGTGCTTTGTGAACAGACAGCAAACACTAAGTCTGAATTGAAGTGCAAAGGCTTCATGAGACTTTGGATCAGGCCCACTGCACACAAAGGACAAGGACCCTTCCAACTAGAAAAACAAAGATTGCAAACCCATATGCATATGTCAAAATATATCTACCAATACCAGAACCATTCATCCAACACAGAATATGTTTACTGTTCTTTTTTTTATGCACTCACAGGGTTTTATGACGGACAAGTATACACTTAGAATGTGCATATCACACACAAGTTGTTTGCTCGAGGATCTACAGAAATACCAGGTTGGAAACCTCAGCTCTTTCTTGCCCAGTGTAAATCTCAGTGACTGTAGCAGCTACTGTGTGAGCCACATGGGACTGGTGAAGAGGAATTAACACAGACCAGTGCTCAGAACTAGAGCTTCAAATATTACAAATTGGCAAAGAGCAGCCAAAGAAATAGCCAACCCATCATAAAGGATTTTATTGAAAAGCACTTAAACATCAAGTACTGTGAATACAGATCTGAAGAAAGTGTAAAACGTTGTAGCAGACAAATTGAAGATGTTAAACTTGGCAAAATCCACCGTGAATGGCCTGTTTCGTGCTGGTAAAGATGTTTCTATAAAAACCATTGCACACACCATGACTTAGCACGCTACACAAGGACAAGCAATACAACAGCAAAAATTTTAAATGTTTACAAATGACAACAAACCAGCAGGGGAAACACTGCTCCAACTACTTTATAGCTGAGGGCATGCAAGAGACAGTCATGCAAAACTCTGAATGGGAGCACAGGTGTACCTACTTTAGGGTCTCATTACATATGTATTTTCAACTTTGACAACATCCAGACTAGCATTTAACTAAGGTGATACCTAATTCAACTTGATTCCTCAATTAAGCCTTACAAACAGCTTGAGCACTGCTCAGTCTGGTACAGTGATGCAAACTTGTTCTTTTGTAGTATTTCTTCCTAGAAATTAAAGGCATCTTCAATAAATCAATCAATCAATCTATCTATCTAAGGCACAAATAAATCAAGTCGTCAGCATCTCCCACAGGATAAACTTCAAACAAAGCTAACCTCATGCATGTTCCCTGACATATGTCTACTCTCCCTTTGTAGTCACCAGTGGATAAAAAGTTCTTTCTGATGAGCTCACCATGGTAGTAATTAGATTAAAATGAAGGTGGGAGGGACAGTGGAGGCAGCAGAGAAAAGGAATTAATGTGAAGGCAGAAAAAAGCAGTGATTTTACCACCTCTTAAGGGAAACCCTTTAACACACTTGGAAATCACTGCAGGGAAGCTCATCCTCAGCAAGAAGCAGTGCAGAGATGCAAAAAGAGAGCTTCCGTATTACTTGAAAAAGTAAACATTCACAACACCTAGAACCCAAATTCAAAGTGTGAAGTACTCGTAAAACACCTAGCAACTAGGAAGATTCAGACTCTGAAGTCTAGAAGAGTTATTCAAGGAATTAAGGAATTGCAATTAAACAGCTCGAATGAGCACAGTCCCTCCCCTTCGAGTGGGGGCCAGGGGACAGCACAAGTTTAGATTTGCTACAGTAGAAAGGCTCTTCAAGTAGCAAGTCCAGAATCAATTCCAAGGAACAATAAGTAAATGAAATGCAGCGTTGAATCTTCTAGACTACAACAGATGCTGTGGGGCAAACACAGCAGCACACATTTTGCACAACTAAAAGACAACTGTTTTCCTGGAAAGCAGCCTAGAGAGGATCAAGCAATTGCAGATGAAGCACAGGAACTGATTGCAGAGCAGAGCTCATGTCACAAATTCATGCACTTTGGAGAGACAACCCACACAGTTACCTGACCATCAGCACCCTGTCGCCAGCAACTTTACTTCTTGAAAATGTAATGTGTTTTTTAAGAGCCCACAGTGGAGAAAGACTTCTGTAGCCACTACTGTGGATGCCTGAAGAGATTTTCCCCCAGGAACATCAATAGTAATCCCCAAAAAGGAACGGAAGAAGATGGGACTGGAAACAGCTGGACCATCAAGTTCAGCATGCTATGAGGAGGCATTTGGCTCTCCAGAAGGCCTTACAGAATGTAAGTCATTCCATGCTCTCCAGTCCACAAAGAACCCCAAAAATTAGTTGAGGGAATAAAAAAAAAGGGATCCTCTATCTATAAGCAGCTGATTGAAAACCAGGTTGATTCCAAAAGCTGGTCTGTTTGTCCATCTGTACACAGTGAACCACTGACTTCGCTCCGATTTCCATGGAATCAGTATCTACACCTACAGCTTGTAGGCTCTGAAGTAACACATACTACTCTCAAGGTTCTAAAATTTGTCTTACCTACCACACATGACTTCATACATGGTACAAGGAAATTGGTTTACACTCCTCCAGGAGCTGTGGTCCTCTGCTAAAGCAGCAAACAAGAACTAGAGCACTTGGGTGCCCCAATGAAAAGGTGATTCTCAAAATACAGCGAGTCAGAACACTGGACATACAAAAACTGCACTGGGAAGTCTTAAAATAGATGACATTACAGCTGCCAGTTCAGGAGGCAACATATTTGTCTTGGACTTGGCCTTAGCTATACTCCCAAGTCCAGAACAACCCCTGCCTTTACGCCGGGCCAAGCAAGTAGAATTGTCAACCCCAGGAGATGACAGAAAATTACTAAACCATCAAATGTCATTCTAAAATATTCATCGAGCCCAGCTCAGTGTTTATTAAAGCATCTGGTTAAGAGGCCAACTAAATATTTATCCTTGAGGAAGGGACAGAGTTCCAGCTTCTCCAGGCAAAAAAATAGGGCACTTGAACAGAGGGGAAGGTGCCATTTACAGCAGCCAATTATTCACAGAAGGTCTTCTGCCCAAGTACAGCCTGAACCCCATCTCTGCTTCGCTGGCAATATAAGTCAAACCAAGGCACACTTTGAGGCAATCTGGCTGCAAAACCCCAGTTTCAGTTGTGCCCTCCCTAAAAGGGGCACCTTCTGGAGCACGAAAGCAAAGGTCAGAAGAGCAGCAAAAGGCCACCTCTGCAGAGTGGTCAGCATTTCCCTGTGGTGCTCTGCTCACCATCCTCCTGCTTTGGTTTGGGGATTATAGGATCACAGTAATGGACACGCCATTGTGAAATTCAGCTCGCAAGGCTAATTTTGTTTGGAAAGAACCTTCTTGTCCTCTCCCCACTTACAATACATCAGAACATACCACCTTTAAACATTTTAAGTTTTTAGAAAGTTAATTAAAAAGAACAAAAAGGAGGAGGAACCATGAAGAGCCACAACAGATTTGTACAGATTACTCTGCTACTTTAAGCAGGTTCACTTAGTCTGGAAATGGAATGGAAAAACAACATTATATTGAGGAAAAAATCCCTTTTATAATCTGTGCACATACATACAAGATTATAAAATGACATTTTTGACCTTGTCTTTCCTCTCCCTTCCTCCCCTCTTCTCGTCTTTACCTTTTCCATAATGCTGGCATAAGAGCTCGTTTTATTGGAACTGGTAACTGTTCAAGTAGAAGACCTGATGCTTTGTCAAGAGCTTTGCTGAAAAGGATAAAACCAGATTTTACAGTAGTTACATGGCTCCACTTTCTACTGACCTGTTCCTGAACCCTGACTCAGTCAGGCAGGGAGTTGCATTCCCCAGAGATCAAATAGAAATATGCATAATCCATTAGATACTGTTTTTCAGTCATGTGTGGTATGATCAACAGTCCTTCACAACAAGGCATAATCTCAAAGAGTTTTGCTTTTTAGCGGGAAGGGTTTGGACAGCTTTTTGTTTATTTCTAAGAAATTGGATTGAGTGAGACATGGACGCATTCCCAATTCGAAGGTAAAAGTTGTGGTACCTCTGGGATTTATTTGAATGTAAGACCAAACTGAGGTATTATCTGACAGTGCATGGAGGAGAAAAACAGGATTTTAGCACTGTTTTGTTAGCATGGGATTTAATGAAGGTTGGCTTATCCTTACTTGTACATCACAGTTTGCAAATAAGAATTTCTAAGATAAGACATATTCCGGCTGAAGTTTTTGCTGCAGTCAGGGAATTTAAAAAGTTTCTCTCCAATATGAATGCTTGCAAGGATTTTTGCCTCAGTATACTTAACAGGCTTCTCTGCTCAGCTACCCAGTTGCACAAATCTTGTAGAAATCTGAGCTTTGTGAAAATATTTTTGACCCTTCTGCAGAATTTGCCTGGACAACGAGTTCAAAAACTATGGTACACCTAGAGAGGAAAGGGGACAGTCATCAAATTACTTCATCATCCTTACAAACAGTGGCAGGAAGACTACAGGGGCAGAAGAAGAACTGAATTTGGGGTCTGAAAGAAAGAACAGCACCAGGCACCTCCAAGCTTGCTAGCTCCAATTATTCCTCATCCAAGGAGCAAAAGAGGATACAGGAGACCCCCTCTCAGAGTTGAAAGAGGTAGGTAATTCTCTCCTAAAAAAAAACCCAAAACACCCACTTCTGTCAAAAAATGCTGTACTGTTGAAATCTGAACTTTACAAAACCAGTTCAACGTTGCCAAAACCTTGTTTAGAAAAAAAAAGCAGGGAGGGTGATGAAAGAAGGGGAATGCGTTCCAACAACATCAAAGCATTCTCTTCTATGTTGTTAAAATATTTTTTTATCTTGAAACACAAACTTTTTGTGCTGACATATTTCTTTTTGCATGACAGAAATAATTTTGAAAATGAAAAAAACCCAAAGCAATAGAAAACCCCCATGAAACTGAACACTGACCAAAACAGCTTCCTTTGCTACTCTACTGTCTAATTTCATTTCTCTGGAAAATTTTGAAACTTCAGGCTTTGTTCCAAAGTGGAACAAAACACGTTCTGAAATCACAAAACGCTGTGTGGAAAAGAACACTAACCCGCTGACAGAGCTATTGTTTGCAAATGCAGGTGGACCTCCAGAGAGAATTGGGAGGCCTCAGACTTCTGCTGCACCAACTAGATAAGCCCACAAGGAACATGAGGAGAATCACTTCATTCATTTCACTGCTTTCTGCACTGGAAGGAAAGAGAGAAGTTAGGTTCTTCCCTAAGGACACCCTAGGACATCACCAACAGAAAGAAAAAAGAAGGGAAAACTTATTTACTGGTAAATCTTGATCTCTAGAAGTAAAGGGGGGGGGAAGCAGGGGCAGAGATGATTCTACTAAAATTCATATTAAAAAAACAAAACAACAACAACAACAAAAAACCTATGAAAAATCACTATGCAATATTCTCTCTGCCCTGTTCCTGCCTGCACATTCTGAAGCCTGTTCTGGACACACATACACATAGAGTGAGATTCTTTTCCCATTCTTTATCATTATGAATGGATAAAAAAAGAACTTCTGTTTAGTTTTCAGATATTGTAGTTATTAGTATGCTACCTTCCAGCCGCCCCCACTACCAAGGCCATGGGCCAACTGCATAAGACACTGCAATATTTTTAATTTCCCAGCTGTGCCTACAGAAAGTATCAGCCAGGACAGCCAGATGGTAACCCAGCAACTTCCAGGCAATGGTTTTCCACTCATGATTTGAAGAAGTCTAGAAGCATGTAAGATACATGTAGGGAGCCTTACAGAAGGTAAGAAAAGTCAGTCAGTTCATTTGTGTCATGCACATTGGAGAAGTATTTCTATAAAGGATTCAACACTTCACTAAACTCTACAGCAAGAAGTGGAAAATAAAGGATTTCAGTCTTGAATACAGACTGGTTTCTTCAACCTTTCCAGAAGCATTGGGAACGTAAAAGAAGCCTTCCAGGATTTCAGATGTGAAATATTAAACAAAACATAAGAAAGAAAAAACCCACCATCCTCCAACTGTTATTAGTAAAACACAACTGTTAGTTGTTACTGTTGCCTACTTCAATTTTATAGTAACAACAATATTTATATGAAGGTGGATGTTTAAAAGCCAGTGGTCTCCTCCCCCCTGGCATAACTCAGCCATCAGTGCTGGTGAAACCAGGGTTACATTCAGAAAAAAGTTACTGTAACTTGTCCTTTGGCATCTCAGCTCAAAAAGCAACACTCACGGCTTTCTAAGAAAAGGAACTTCGCGTTACAAAGAGCTCTCAAAGCTATGATGGATGAGCAACAGCCCAAAGCCCCGAGTGCCGCTCCGCCGTCAGCTCTCGTGCAATCGGAGTATGTTTGTCCAAGCTCCAGCTGCTGATCATATCTGGCCAGCCCTGAGAACAACATGACTCAAACGCACAGACTGCCTGAGCTAAAAACGTGTCCAATTATCCAGTGACAGATGGTCTTTCCCGGGCTACCCTTACCTCGCGTAATTCCAGCCTCTGAGCGACGGCTTCCAGGCACTCCTGCCCCGTGCTCTCCACGGACAGGGTGCACTCGATCACGTTGCTGTCCAGCAGACGGATCCTGGTCACGAAGCAGTTCTTGCTCAGGACGTTGTAGCGCCTGGTCCGCCGCAGTTTCAGCCCGAAAGGCATGGCTGAAGGCCTGGAGGGTCGCCCCTTCCCCTGGCTCTTCCCACAGCTATCAGCACACTTGTGGACTCGCCTCAAAGGCTTCTTCAGCTGGCACTACTCTCTTCCAGAAACCGAGGTAGCTGTCCATTCCTGGGGCAAGCTCCAAGGGATTCCTGCAAAATACATACAAGTAAGCAGGCTTAGGTGTGAAACAAGATGTTCCTGAAGTTCAGTGGGAAAGAAAAAAGTTTAAGAGTTACATTTAAAACCATAAAATAAACACCTCCATGCACAGGATTGCCAGGCACTTACTACATATCCCAAATGAACACCTTATACAACAAATCTTTCAAAATACTGTTTTGGCGCTGAATTTAAAGTATGGATTTAATTGCAAAGCCGTTCTTTGAGAGGCTCAGTACAAACAGCAACTCTACAGGGCACTCATCCAGAGGTGCTAACTCTCCCACCATTACCCCCACCACAGGGGTCTATAACATAATCTTCAAGTTTTCATGCCCTCGGGCCAGCTTTGAAAACTAGTTAAAAAAACTAAGGAAAAGAGGTTCGATCTCGAAAGAAGAAAGGCTGGCCGCAGTCAGCAGGAAATGCAGGCACTCAGCACCTCCGAAAAAAATCAAACCTAAAATATGCATGTGAAAAGCAAGAAGCATCCGAGCCATTTCAGAAGAGCCTCCTCTGAGGCAACCCCTAGCATTTTGCTGGCTTCCAACTCCAAAGTAATTCTGCATTTCGCCCTTTCAGGTGGAATGAGTAACTGCAGGAACGCGGCTGTCAGAGACCAGGGCAACACCGAGTGGGAGGAAGAGAACACACATTCTAGATATTATTTCTAACTAGTACTCCTAAAATTTATCAGGGACATATGCAAGAGTTGAGCCAAAACACAAAGCAGAAAGAAGAACTAGAGATACAGAAATAATGACATTTAAGAAGTTATGATCCTCACTTGCAAGAACCACTTGTGTTAAAGCAAAACGAACCAAAAAAGTTTAGTTAAGAGCAGGTTCAAGCTAAACTAAAAAAAAGCATTTGCACTGACATAACCAGCTCTAAAATGCCACTTTCCGTGTGCTGAGAGGAATGAAGTAAATAGCAAATTACTTGTTACCAGGTTT
Source organism: Melanocharis versteri (assembly GCA_013397845.1). NCBI lineage: Eukaryota > Metazoa > Chordata > Aves > Passeriformes > Melanocharitidae > Melanocharis > Melanocharis versteri. Next base: position 91,173 of record VZTG01002166.1, on the reverse strand, counting down.
TCCTGGTTTTGTTTGAATATTCTGGAGCAAAAAATGGAGGAAGACTAATGGTGGCATTTAAGAGTCCACTTCTCTTAACCAATAGTACTGCAAATGACAAACTAGATCCCGTTTCCTTACTTCTTAAGAGAAGCAAGGGAAGGCATTGCCAGCAGAGTATGCATCATTTGAATGCATCAGCTGAGTGTGACATTTCAAACAGATAGTACATTGCCCACACATATCCCTTGGCACAGAACTGCATGAATCAGTTATTTTCACTTTTTACTGAATGTAGTTGCTATGGAGATTATTAGAAGCTGCCCGATTGACTACAGTGGTTATCATTACATTAGAAAAATGACTATCACATTTATTATGAAGTGTATTTTCCAAAGCCAGTATAACTTGACATTTATTAGGGAGTTAGAGCAACACAAACACAACAAATAATAATAATATAAAAACCCCACACAAACAGAAAACCACTGGTTAGGTGTGTAACTAGCCTGGTAGTCTACCAACATCACCAGAGAAAAACGTAGAGACTGAGAAGGAGCACTGCTACTTGACTGAAATGCAAACTAACCTATCAAATTAGCTGCTGTGGTTTAATCTCCCATTTTTAGCTTTCATGGGTACAGACATAATGTATTATTTTCACATAATTGCATGAGAGAGCTGTTATACCTTGCATCGCTGTAACATCAGAAGCCATCAAAGACATATAAATACATCCTCACAACAATCTGATGAGGCAGGGACATGTTACCCATGACTCACAGAGAAGGAATTGAAACAAACATTCACCAGCTTGTCCAACATTGCTCAGGAGAATGGCTGCAGACCTCGTACTAAACCATGCAGGACAGGCTACTGCTTTAACCCCTGGCCAACTACTTGCCAGCTACCTTGATGACCAACCTATCTGAAACTACTGCCTGAATTTGAAAAGTGGGAAGAATGGAAGGAAATGACAGAGAGGGAAGGGTGTGGAGGACTACACCTTATCAAGAACCGCATTTTTGTTCAGTCTCTGGCTAAGCAGATTATTTTAAGTTGGACACATGGAGAATTTTAGCTAGCCAATTCAATTTCAAAAAAGACTTTTATCTTTCATTACTGTTAGTTGCACACATTTCCTTGCAGAGCATGAGTCGTTCTCTGTACAGTAATTGTACAGTTAGCAATAGCTTAAGGATGAAATCAATGTTAGTTAAAAAACCCCAAGTGTTTGGCCCTGCTATCCAGGCACACTGAACACTACAGGTGCAGCTGGACAAGCCATCCCAGAAGGTGTGCATGCAAACGTGCTATTCTGGAATGAACCCATCAGCTCCTCTATACCAGAAATGTCAACATGGATTGACATCAATTGCTCTAAGTTACATCATACACTCAGGTGGACAAGGCCAGTATTTCCCCCGCTTTTCAAAAGCAGTAAAGGAATGGGAGTTTTCCCTCAATTCTGCTGAGGGTGATCAGCCAGCACCATTTTCTCAAGGTGCAGATGCAGAAATGGGTTAAAGGATACACTTTGTGTCATACAGACTGAGTTACTTTTTCATTTAACCTAAATATATGTATGAATGCCCAATGACATCTCTCTCACATGAAAGGTCACACCTAAACTAGCTTCCAGTTAAAGAACAAATTGGGATGGCAAGGCTGGAAACACTTAAAAACAGCTCGGGTTGGCCCAGCTTGTAAAAACTATTCATTCTCAAATCAATGCAGGTGTCTAAGTTTTGTGTTTACACATATTCTGGATGCCTGACCAACTTCTTACTGGGTTTTCTGGTAAGATTACTAAATAAGATCTCAAAGACCAGTCACTTACAGGCACCTAAAGGTAAACTAGGTTCTTCAACGTTTGCATCATCTTAAAAGCATCAAGAGCATTCATTTTCACTCATGGTTATTTTGTGGATGACTGAAAAAAAGATGCCATTGAGCGACAGAAATGTTTTGGTCTTCCAAATGAAGGATTAGTCCACTACAGGATCTCCTTTCTCCATTTAAAGGTTGCCTGGGAGAAGCAATGTTCCTAAAGAAGTCATCCCAACTGTGCAGGCATTCACAACACCCACCTCCTCAAACTCACACTTCCACTTAAAACGAAATCAAACCAGTGAAACTAATGCAAGCCTACAAACAGTTTATCAGAGAACCATGAACCTGCTCTGATTTTAACAAAGTATTTCTATTAAGAGTATTTCAGGTGTGAAAGAGAAACAACACTTTTAAAACTGACATTTTCTATTAAGAACTTATTTTTCTGAAGAGAAATGACACTGGGCTCCTTAAAAACTTTGGGTACTTTTTCTTTTTGCAGATTGCTCTTTGCAAATTAAGCTCATTCTAAGAAGTATGCTGAATTAAACAAGGTTCTTAGTTAAAGCGTAAGCTTTGGAATTTAAACATTCTGCTAAGTGGAGATTCCTTATGTTTAAAGTACATACTCTGTAGGCCTAAAAAACACACACAAAACCTTAAAGTCCTTCAACCATTTCTCAGAAAACAGCTACTAAAAAAAAGGTATCCTAAATGTAGGTTCATCCGTACGAAGACAAAGAGACACAATATCTTTGTGGATCCTTGGTAAAATTTGATATTCCCCTACTTCATCAGACCAAGAAAAAACTGAACAACCAGCCAGTTCCTTTGCTATCACAGACACTGGAATCCGACTTTTTATGATATGTATCTGAAAAAGCCATACGAATGAAGTCAATGGCTGTGGAATGGGGAAGACCAAAAGTGGGAAAACAGAATAAAGAATGGAAACAAATTTAACACAGAATAAAACTAAACCTCTAACCCACAATCTCATGCCAAGCACAACACAAGTTCTCCTAAGAGCATTCACTAGCAAACAGCTTAAAGAAGGGCCTGATGTAAACCACGTCTGTCTCAGCTCAAGACACTCTTACCTATCTCTTTCTCTACGTGTGACTGAAGAGAAACATCTCTGTTTGCCTGGAAGCCTTACCAGCACACTGTCTGTGCAAAGGCAGCAGACAGAGGTATGGATCCCTCCAACAGTATTTGATTCCTTCACAGCACCGCTGCATCTTGCAAGGGGGGGAGAGAAGGAGCCCTTGATCATTCTTGCAAAAAATCCTTCTCTGTAAAGAAGGGGTTTCAAGAGGTACCATTCCCCCACTTTTCAACCACAGAATGCTGTTGTTGGCACATCCAAAGGTAGGGGGAAAAAAGGCATAACTCATATAACCAAGAATATCTTGCAAGCACAATGCTGGGGACCAAACAAACATCTCCAAGATGACACAGCTATAATGGTTGAGGGAGGAAAAGGCTAATCCATTGGTGCTACCTATTAGTGACATTGGTAACCACCCTTCTTCACCGGCCAGTCCTGCATAAAGAAATAGGTCAGATTCACACTGTGACACACAGCATAGAATTGCTTCTGATTTTTAAAAAAACTTTGTTAGTTTCTGCATAGAATAGAAACTCTCCCTATGGATTTTAATAACCTGATGCAGATAAAAATTTGTGCTTGTCCAAAACAGTAATTTTCTTGTTGCTGTTTTTTTTTTTTATGAGACATTACAGTGAAACCAGGTCAAACCACTACTACACAAAAAGCAAATGAATTAATATTTTACACGTTTTCCAAACCTAAAACCAAAATAAGCCGGAAATACAAAAAATTCTTCCTTAGTTCTCCCAAAGTCATCTGGGGCTGGCCAGATTTTTGTTTGTTAGTAGTTTTAAAAGACAGACTGAAGGGATCAAGGGAAGTCAAGCTGCTGGGTGTTCCATGAGGAAGAGGCCATACGGCAGAAGCAGCTTTGTGAGGCGAAGGGCACTGCTCCAGTCGCTGGGTATTCTCCAGCTTTCTTAAATTTATTTGAAGGCCAGGAGTGAAGAAAAGCTTATAAATAATAAAGGCCAATAAAACTCTCAGGACATTTCCAAGTACGTGACTCTCTCCTCTATTACAGACAACAGGTACGGACTGTGCTACATTCAAAGGAGCATAAAAAAAGAATAAATAGCATCTGATATGAAATGCACTTAAAGCAGAACGCTTTCCTTCACTTCATTTGCTTTTGTACGTAATTTCTGAAACTCCAGGAAGAAAGCAATTATGTCAAACTGCAGCCTGTATTTACCAACAGCGCCTGGCAGCCCTCCAGCATTCCTGGCACTGCAGGAGCAGCAGCACACCTCACAGAAGTATGTAACCCTGGGCTGGGCTGAGACCGCAGCACGGCATGGCAGCTGCAAGTGGTGTGCTGGCCTGCAGTTCTAGGGAAGAGTAAAAATAACAGTGCATGAGAGACGAGGTCTGGCACAATCCATCTCCATCCAGCTGAATTGTGACTAGAGGAGGAGATCTCTCCCTGTGAAACAGCCTTCTCTCCCTTGAGTGCTCTCATGGGAGAGTTTCATGCAGGTAGAGCACAGCAAGGGACATTTCTGTGCCTAACAAGGTGTCTGTATCCCATCCAGTTATGGGTGGAAGCCCCATAAAGCCTGATAAACTCTCAGGAGTCAAATTCATCTCTGGACAGATGAAAAGGGGTTTTAACTCTTACATAATAACAAGTCTTCTGCTGCAAAGCCACTGTCTTCAACTACTTGTTTATACAGTCCCTGGCAAGACACAGGCCTCATCCTCAGGCATTTAAATCTCCTTAAAAATTCTTGCAGGCAGGAATTTAAATATTCCCCTAATCCAAACAGTAATAAAACTATTAACACTCTCACCTCTACATTCTGGAAAAGGAGTCAAATTACAATTTCATTTAATTTTTAACTATTACAATATTCTATGCAGAACTTTTAGAGTCTCTAAGCACCTAGAGATCCCATACCTGTACGCACGAACAGATGCCAAGGCTTCTCTAGGACACTGAACTCAGAAGACAACTGCTACTGTTACTACTACTGTGAGTCATCAGACAACAACAGGCAGCGGCCAAAGATCAAAAAACCATCTCAGTTAGCATTTCTACTTTCCCAATCCAATCATAGCCTTCCCTTTCCAGGAAAACTTGTGTTCTCCATCAGATCCACCTCTGCTGTAACATCTTTTTTGATGTAAATTGTTGTGTGTTTTCACTATATCCAACTTGGGTCAGCTTCTGGTGTCAGTAGTCCAAACAAAACATCTAGAGAGGTTTAAATAAAGTCAAATTAACAACTTCAATTCAAACCAGTTAGAAATCTGCCCTTTCTTCTCTTTTGTGGCAGTCGCCATGAGAGTACATACTCAATAATTCTGAAGCACATAGAGATTAGTACATGCACCACTTGTTATTCCCTCCTTGTCTCTCCTGTTAAAGTACCACACTTTTCGTGTAAACACACCTTTCTTGTGCACCCACAGAACTATGCAGTTTTGTGGGTACAAATCTGTCAGGCAACACCTAAGTCATCTTCTGTGACAAGATCCACAGGTACCAATTATTTCTATACATTCTAGTAAGTCTTTGTCCAACAAAGTTTCCATCGCAGAAAAGACGTGAACTTCCCAAACTGCAAATCAGCACCTTATTCATTACTTCCTTACTTATCCCTCCAGAATACCCACAGCAATTCAACAGGTCTTTCTAAGGCAACTACTGATGGAGGACTCTTTCTAAGCATTCAAGTTAGGAGTAACATCTGCATAAAGTGACATACCTACATGACGCGTGCATTGCTGCTGCGATCAGTTTTAATCTACGTAATATCAGTAATGAAGGCAGAGTCCCTTTGTAGAACTTTGTATTCTAAAGTTAAAAAATAAAACAAAAACAACCTACCAAATCAAAATGCCAGACTCCAGTACTTTTCCCTTCCAAATAGGAAATGCTGCCTGTCCATACCAGGTGTCTGCAGCAGCTCCATCTCTCTGTCGTGGCAGGGTTTAGGTCTGCAGGGTACAGCAGTTAACCATTCACAACCCTCTCACACCTTGGCTGTTATTGCAAGACCTCAAATTAGACACAGCCAAGAGTGCCTAGACGGAACTTGTCCAAGGATGCAGTTTTGTACCTGAGGCAATCTCATTTAAGAGCTCACTTCTGCCAGGAACGGAGAGAGGTCCTGATCTCTTCCCCCTCCCTTAATTCCAGAGCACATTACAGCTTGTCTTGTGCCAGCTCTGAAAATCTCTTGGAACCTCCTCTTGGTTTAGCCACTTCACCTCCCTAACCCAGTAAAAGAATATGATTCTTTTCAGCTTGGTTAGCGAGTTGAGATCGCTCACAGCAGAGCCCAGAGTGAGTAGCTCGTCTGGCAGAGGGAAGAAAAGAACCACACAGCTCAGAGAAGGAAAAATAAGAGTGATTCTGCCTTAATTGACAGCAGTTGGTCAGGTCAGGAGAGCAGTTTGTGAAATCACAGCCCAAGGAAGGCTCCTGGTCTCAGCAAGCAAAGGAACTCCCCAGAACACATCCTCATTACTCCTGTATTACAAAACTACGTTGGAATAAAAATTGCTTTATCTTAAATAGGCAGTTGATTCAAATTGCACTAATTTTTTTTGTTCCCCCCACTCCCCAAAATAAAGCATTCTGTAATCGAATTTCTGTAAGAGGAGTTAATAGTGCAACATCTATATGTGTTGTATTTTCTGCATGGGAAAAGCCATTCAGAAGAGGAGAAGCAAGACCAAGACCAGCATTCTGGTATTTCGGCACATCTTTCTTTTAGACCTGGGATAACACCTGGTCTCTAAGTGCCACCCTTCAGAAAAGGCTCAAGGTACTGCAGCCTAAATTTTCACTAAACACTTCCTAGCAATCAAAGATCAGGAAAGCCTAACCATTATTGTAAGGGTCAACTATTCAAAATCCATTATAATTAAGTGACTTAAATATCTCTGAGAATATTTGACAGGATTCTTCACCTTTTGTCCCTATTTTACCACTACTGGCTACTATCAGTAGCAACATAGTACTGGTGCCATTTACTTTTCCTTGTAGTTAGTCACCTTTCTAAAGGTTTTCAACTCCTTCAGACTTGTTGGAGCTACAGTGATTTTTAAGAGGTTACATTTCCTGCTAAATGTGATTGATGGGCATGCAAAAACACTATAAAAACAATGAATGATACGCTTAGAAAAAACCACAGAAAAACTTCTTACAGCATGTTTCATAATTCTCTCATGTTACAAAGAAAGACATGAGTAAAACTAAGTTTTAAACACAGGATAACATAAAGAGCAGAATCAATAGCTCCAACAGATCCAAGTATCAGATAGAGGGTAAAATTATATACCCCAGAGCATTCTCACTAGTTAAACATTCACTAGCACAAACTGGTGCCAGTTGGTGTATAATTTTAAATAATGCAATAAAAACTTTGTTAAAAAGAAAGACACAAAAGCTCAAACATCACCTATCCTGCTTTAATGAAAAAAAAATCTATCCTCAAGAGGTGGCTGCAGTTTCACTTCTGTACTGGGATTTTGCCAGTATGGAGCAGTTACAAGAGAGCACTTGGAGATTAGGAAGCCAATAGCCACACTGCTCGTGAGACTGAAAGATCTGCCTGCAGCTCATTACATGGCTCTGGTGTCAGATGGAGACTGGAAGCTGCCTACTCGGACCCACATGATGCTGCTCTCAGCTGAGATCCTGCTGGGAAGGTGTGTTACTGCAGCAAAATACGGTCCTACACACCTATAAAGGTGTGGTATTTCTGCTCCTGCCTTTCTTCCGATTTTAAAATGGCCTATACAAGTGAATTTTTGCAATTTCTGCTTAGTGGTAATCGTTGTGTACCTTCCATTCTTCTTCACTTCCTTTAATATATACATATATATTTGGAAGATTGTAAAGTCTTTCAAATAAACAGAAAACTGGCAAAATCTGGGTTATAACTACAGATTTCCAAAATGTATCACATTACCTCCAACTCTTGCAAAAGTCAAAAAGGTATTTGTTTCACATAAGGAGGTTGCAACATATGTGGATTCCTTGGCCCACCAGGAAAGAAAATGTTTTCTAGTATGTACAACTGGGGGAAAGATCAACAAGAAGCAATGAATTTGCAACATATCAAATGTAAACAATGTGGTGGCCACTCTAAACTGCCAACCTGCCCTTTTCCTCACTGGAACAAAATCCAGTCCTGCTCCCACTGATGTCAGTAGCAAGACTGGCACCAAGTGAAGCAAGACCCATACCTGCAGACTTACGGTAACAACACAACTTTGCTCAGTCCCTTTAAGTTTAGAACAATGGTCTACTCTCCTGGAGAGGCTCAGCTAGCCTCATTCACGTATTAGGTAATGAAAAGAGATAACGCAATGGAGGAAAAGTGGCTGCAGGTAAGCAACGAGAGCCAAGCGTGATAGGGTGAAGAAAAAAGAGAAGAAGGGGAGAGAGAGAATAAAAATAAAGTTTAAAAAGCATGCACACTGTCAATCCCAAACCACAACCAGGCACATTGAGTTACGTAAGTAGATACTCCACACAAGATCATAACGTGAACTTTTGAACTTGCATGGAAAAAAAGCCTCTCCACTACTTAATGCATTAAAACATCAATGCTACAAAATGCTGAAAAAATTCCTTCAAGTTGTATCAAAGGAGGATTATATTGTGGGCACATGCATGAAGAAAGCAAATCTGTTATCTTTACTGAATATAGGCCTTGATGTAAATCACACAGCCACGGTCTGTGAATAACCACATTTGTTTCGACAGCAAAACACCTCATCTGAAATACAGAATAGCTGCCGGAAATGAGCTAATGGTACTTTTCTTTCTGTATTAAAGGATTATTTTCCAGTGCCCACTGTGTGGTCTTAAACACTAGACTGAAACAGTCAAAATACTTAGAAGTAAGATTTATGGCTAAAAAGGGGGAGGCTAGGGGGGAGCCTTCTTTGAAGTGACTGACTTCTTTGACCGGTGTCTCAGAATTACAAGGCTACAAAAGAACCCCTCTCTGTGAGCAGCCCCCTGCATTCTTTCTTCATCTCTGTGGCAGATCATATTGATAAACAAGATTTGAAAACAATTACCTGGGAAACACAGTGTTGGATAGCACATAGTAACTGAGATATTATGAACAACAAATGTCTTTTTATTTTCTAATAGTTTTTAACAGAAAAACTCTTATACCTCAAACATTACTTCAGCCATCAACATCAATCCTTCAGCACTAGTATGTTTTTCAAAAGGTTTCAAATGAGCTTGGGAGAAAAATCAGTTTACTTCCACAGTATTCCAAAAAGTGTTGCTAATTACATTGATAGAGGAAGAAATTGTACCAACTGGAACCCCACACTCTTTCATTGTACAAAAGTATAATTTTCCTTTTTTTAGTTGCAGCAGTGCTATAGTAGATCGGTTTAGATTGGCTGCTTATTTCCTCTAACATATTATTTGTCATTAATTCTACTCAAGAGAACAGCTTTGCACTGAAGGCTAGTAAAACTGTGTTAGTTTTGGAGTATAAAATACATGCCGCAGCTTTATACACAAACCCACTATAATAATTGTAAAAACCGTGGCACGCCACTCTTTGTTCACCTTTCCAAACAGTACTTTGATAATCACTTTATAACCTTTCACCATAAGTCTGGACAAAATACTCACCCTTTACATATGGTGATAGCTTTATCTGGAATAATTTCTGAGGTTATCAGCTTTTAATGAGATTATAGTCTGATTCTTGTTAACTGCCCCTGTTAGAGAATGTAGTTGCTTTGCAACACTTCAGAGTGAAAAACTGCTTTGCAGAAAATTTTGCTTTGTCAAGAGCTGAAAAGAAATTCCTCTTTAAAATAAACCCCATCTATTTCTTGCTCAGATTAATCAATTTTTTGTGTTAACATTTTAGCATACGATGGGAGCAATAAAGGTCAAAACTGACCTGCAAGCTTGCGACCCTCTGCAGCTCCTGTATATTTTGTATATTAAAAGAGAGAGAGACAAAACCCACCAAAACAGAACATTAACATTTTCTTGTTTTGCTGTTCTTTAAAAGCAATTCAGCTTTGAAACACAGGAGTTAGTCTGACTTTTAGTTCTCAAATGAAAAGCAAGGTTACTCTAAATTTAAATTGCACAATTTATTAAAATAGCCTAGATCTAAGCACAACTTGCACAAAATCAAAACACCTTCTATACAACCACAGGTAGGTGTATTTATTGTATGTTTGTATCAAAGTGGCACAAATAGGCCTTTGATCCACTGGATCCACTGTAGTGGCCATTGAAGTTCTGCTGCATGCAGGCAGAGAAAAATACTATGTATAGGTCATGTAAGTTTATTTTCTTCTAAGTACAAAACCTAAACGCCAAAAGAGAAGAAGGTGGAATAAAATAAATAATAATTAAACAGTCTCTCTGTATCATTTTATCTTGATTGTTATCACATAACTGGACTTGCAAAAGTCTAAGGTAATGAGGTATCCCTAAGACTCAGTTTAACTGCAACACAGAGAGAAGCAACAGTAGAAACAAGGAACAAAAAAAAAGAAGTGGAGAAAGCCCATATGGTACAGCCCTCCCTGTAATCCTGTCACTGGTTAGCAAGTTGGAAGCGTTTCATTTCTCTGACTTGAAGCCTGATATTCACATTCCTCTGTGGCTTAATGTGGACATGGACTACAGACTGGACTCATGTCTTAAAGGAGCTAAATGATTTAGCACAGCAAGCACACCAACTGAGAGAGGGATAGCAAGAAACCTTATATTTCCATCCACTTTGAAGAAAAAGGAAATTAAATTTCATAATTCCTAGTTCTGTAGCAAAGTAGACAATGCTGTGTGGATGTAGTGATAGCCCTTACCAAAAGTAAGTAGAATCTGCCCTTGGCAGCTGTGAAGACACTCAAGCCTCCTGAGGTGCTGTTAAGTGTGGCCACCACTCCTGGGAAACCAACCAACCTGTACCAACACAGTGTGGGAGTGAGACACGTCTGCAACCTCAGCCTTTCTAGAACGAGTGCAGAGTGGCAACAGGCTGAACAGAAATGAAACAGCAAAGATGTGACATCAGTGTGCATTTCATTCAACAATTTATCACAAAGACAAGCCTGTGCTAACACAAATTCCTATAATCATGGAATAGCAAGTTGCTGTAGGTGATGAAAAAAATAGAGCAGACCAAGCCATGCCCGATGCTGGCTCACAGCAACATCTACTGCACATGAGACACCGGTGTCAGTGGGAAGGGAAAGGGAAGTGCTCCCCACCAAGTGGCCACAGCACTGCAATTCCACCCAATCTATTTATTTATTGCTGCTAAAGTTCAGCGTTCCCATCTGCAGACGCAAAGCTCCAGGACAAACTTGCCAAGAATTAACCGGCCTGCCTTTTTTTATAAAATGATTAGCTGTGCTTTTGAAAGAGTTACTAAGGACCGAAGGGTCACAGGGTAATTATTTACAGAACTGATGCCAGGGATGAAGTGACAGATAAAGCCATTACAAAGACCATGGAGAGTAAAGAATGAGAAATTCCTGCAATTTATTGTCTATCACTGTGAAGTGTGATTCAGAGATAGCACCAGCTCTGCTCTTTCCTCTTTATAGTGATAGACTATAATGAAAATACAAAATTTGACTCAAGACCTTTAATTCTCCATTTCCAACTTCATACCAGATCTGCTCAAGAAGGTAGGAAAAGACGAAATCAAGCCCACCACACAGTAGACATTATGAAGAGGTGATGTTGCCTTGCTTTGGTTTGGAAGGTAACCAGCCCAATTGTGACAGAATTAAAGTGCTCCCCTTCAGCTAAATAAGAGCTGTGGTTGCATTACAAACCACTGCACTGCACTTCAGCATAAGGAGGGTTTACAACCTGCTCTTGTGGGAGGGTGACTGAAGGCAGCACAGCTCAGCCACGACTCTCTAAGAGGGAACAGGATCACTGGAAAAGAGTTTTAAGAATCCTCATGAAAGACAGAACAGCTCATATCTTCCCCAGCCACTCCTCCCACTGCAGAATACAGGACACTCAGTCCAGAAGCATGTTCAGTGCCTAAATATAACACAGGCATTCACATAGCATAAATAGGAGAATCCTTCTGAAGGGCTGTCTTCAAAACAACCTCCATTTTTCAGTAGGGCGAGAGTTCAAAGTCATATACTGGCATGTCACATTCCGGATATCCTCCTAAGAAAAATGAATTTGTTGTTATAATACCTGGCTATTTTTATAAAGTTTCTGGAAACAAGAAACACAAAATGTGCTTAATGAATACTCGTACACCTTCATGCTTCTCTTTGGTCACAAGCCAAGAAGATTTGATGGAATATGATCATAACCTTGTGGGATTTCATAACATCAGTTTTCATTGGCAACCATGGATTACATACCCCAAATGAAGCTGCTACATTTTTTCAGTCTTTTTCCTAAGCTTTGATATATAAACTTGTCAAAGTAAAAAATAGCTGACCCTTAATATTACAATTCATGCCAAAAATAATATGAAGCTATTAGAATCACAAAGCCTAGAATTCAATTAGAAAATGAATGCTGCAAATATCCAAGTATAAACACTTTAATTATATCAAGAAAGAGTAAGCAAAAAAAGTGTAGTTTTTAAGAAAAGCTAACCTGCTACTGATGATGGACAAATTTCAAAATCCTTTGTTTCTATCTCCAAACACTCCAGTAAACCAAACATTTTAACTGGCAGTAGGATGTATGCACTGGCAGATATGTGTCTTCTGACAGTGACAAGGGCAGCACAAAATCTACCAGCGTGTTTTCACAATGGAAATCCAAAAAATAAACCAGTAGAGCCAAAAGACCAAGTTCATATTGCTGGAACCTTCTACAGGTCACTGGGCTAAATAAGTAAGACTCAAATAGCACCCCCTCACTACTATGATGTATGAAAGTACTCAGCCTGACACTAGGAAAAGAACCCAGACACTATTTATCTAGTCAGTTTTAAGTTACAGCAAGAATTTAATTTGCAGAGGGGGGAAAAACATCACTTTGACATAAAGTGGAGAGAGAGTAGGGAGAAAAAGAAAAAAGACTGGCAAAGATAAGCAAAGAATATAGAGAAAAAAATTTTCAGTGCAGATAGGAAAGGGGAAAAAACTTTCCAGCTGTTGGCCAATCTGCACAAGTTTTAAAAGTGTTCTGAAGAAGTAAAACAGTGGGTGGCATGAATTTCATGTAACATACATAATTAAGAAGACCATATTCTTCTTCAAAACTCCTTTGCCTATTCAGACTGCACTTTTTCCCACAGCAAAGTTCATTTTTTTTTTTGCAGAGAGCCAGTAAAAAGCAACTCTAACTCATCTAATTTGTGTTCTAAACATAAAAAAATGCACAAAAATCTGGGTTTCATATTACTGATCAAAAAGAAAACTAGAAACCACCTCAATCCTAATTTATGTTTTAGCTCCTTCAGTAGAGAGGTCCAACATAACTACTCATTACCTATTCTCAAGTGCCAGGCTCATCCTTTTATGTGAGTTATTACTCAGACAACAGAGGAGAGCAATTACACTGTTCCATGAAAATAAGTTCATATCTGCATATTGCTATCATCTCGTACCTCACAGATGTGAGAATTATATATTTTTCTCATCTGTACACAAATATTACAGTAGTTTCAAAAAGTCAGCAAGATGAATTATCCCATTCTGGAATCAAGCCTGCCTACAACCCTAGACATCAAATAGCCTCCCAGTTTCTCACCTTGCTTTTCCTTGGAACATTCTTTCTGCATCTTAAGGGATTCTAGAAAACAAAATTAACTACTTTTATAGACAAGAAAAGTAATCATGTACTACATCATTTTCTTCCACTACTACAGCTACCTGTGGAATCTTAAGAAACTGAAAACAAGACAAGCTTATCTGTGATCTCGAGAAAAGAAGGGAGATGTTGAAGCAAGAAGACCTAAATTAAATAATGGTCCATACAGCTGAGGAGATTTCAACACCTTCTTTCAGCTGAAGAAAGAAGACAGGAATTATGTAAAAGCTCTCAAGTGGTATTAAAATTATGTGCCTTAGCTGTAACCCATATGTAGTTAGCTTCCCTTCACAGGGTGGTACCTTGAATATTGCACAATGAAATCAGCGGAAGAGTCTGGCTACAGACATCAGCACAAATGTGCTTTTATAAGTACTGTTTTCCTTCTACAGAGTGAAATACCCCATATGACATTTTATTTTCCTATAAATGAAGAATACAACATGCAGACTTCCTGTAGTGGAACACACTTTGCTTTTCCATTCGCAATTCGAACTGCCAAGTTTAAACAGAGAAAAATATTATATGTATCCATGGATATCTAATTTTAGAAAGACAAACAATTCTCCTGCTCCAGCACCAGGGGGAAAAAAATTGTGAGAAAGAAAGAGTTATTACAAGTCTTACAGAAAGGAGCTATGACAATACATGACGTGCGCAGAACATAGTAAGGGCTGAGTTGGGCAAGTGCCCATGAGGAAAACAAAGCTTTTGCGGGCTCTGCTTCTGAAATGGACAGGCTACAGTTAAAGCCATCACATCTTACTGCCAGCTTGAGCCGTTAATTTTTCTCCAGTGGGAAAGCTTTGGGAAGGTTGATGCCTTTAGAGCCTTTGTGGCCACTGTCAAGCCTTGCGTCATGTTAGCAAGCACAGAGATTGGCATTATGATGATTCCATAAAAGCAACTGTAATGTCTGCTTGTAATTTATACACTTTATTTTTCCAAAGTCACTGTGCTTTTGGCTTACAGAATTTGGCCAGAAGTCTTCAGAAACTCAACTGGGCAGTTTTTCTTTCTATAATCTGAAGTAGATAGAGAGATAGTTTTATTGCATGCAAGCACATATTCATTACATACTATAGTTCTTGCAACTACAAAACAGTGAAATCCAGTATGTTAAATGTAAAGAAATGTAAAGAAAAATATTTGTGTTCATACAGAACCAGTGTGCTCTAATGAAGAAATCCCAGTAAACAACAAAGGCAAGCATCTAAAAAGAGAAAATGGATAAAACTGCTGGATGTTATGGGTTCTGGAGTAAAAGGCCAGACTCTCCTTATAAATGGAGTGCCAGTGGTGGAAAATTCATGCCAAAGCCAAGGTATGGCATGGTCCCTGTATTTACCTTAGGTAGCTGCTAAAGTCAGCAGCAGTCTCCAAGGTAAAACTTATTAGTTTCCACTACCAGAAAAATGTATTCCTCAGAGTTCCAAACTGTCTAATTAGCAACTGAGTTAGCTAGCTAGTTTCAATCATGAAAAAGCACTGTAATTCAGATATTCCTTCAGGTTGTACTATGCGACTTATAAAACACTTTCATTCTTTAAATATGCTGTTAACTAGGATCCATTAAAACAAGTATTGCTATCTCACCTTCAGAATTGAAACCTGCCTTGCATTTCTGATTTTTTGTCCAGAATTCATGGACAGAAGTTTACCAGTCCCCAAGGCATGCTGACTCTTATTTAAACTTTCCAGGTCATCTGAGCTTAAAAATTACATTTGTTTTCTTCCCCCAGCTCTTGCTCGCATAAACTCCCCAGAGGATTGTACCAATCAGAAACCAAATTTTCAATCATGGGATGATCCTAAATGCTTGGTTTTGTTTGTTAACAATATCATTAACAGAAGGCAAAAGAATATTATCCAGAAGGACAGAGAAAGAAAAAAAAATTGAATTATCATGATGTCAAAAGTATGACCAGACTTGTGTCTCTCTAAAGACAAAACAAAAAAATTCATTGTTCCAACTGAGACATAGATAATGCTAAATCCTAAGAAATATATCTTCCTGGCCTTAAATTCAATAAAATATTGTCCAGAAATGCACCTCCTGTTTAATCCAATTTGCAATTCACTTATCTTGGTTAAAAAANNNAGAATTGCAATCAGTTTTCTGGATTAAAAAAAAAAAAAAAAAAAAAAAAAAAAACATTAAAATACACATAACTAAAATTAACCTCATTGTTCATTAATACTAAACTTTACGTAGATGGTCTAAGGACAAAGTAACCACCCAAAGCCAACAAAAAACAAAAGGCCAGAAAAAAAAATGTAACAACGCATTTTTTAAAGGGAAGTATTGAAATTTACTATAAAGTCTAGAAGTAGCCACTGAACAATTACAGTTACAAATTTAGCTTGCCAAATTACAATTGCACTGCATAAATCCAGTAAGTTACGCTGGATCCCATGCAGGGCACTAGCACCCCCATCTCAAAGTTCCACTAAGTCCTTTTAAAATACAGACTGAATGATCTCCCTCCTGTAACTCTCCCTGAAGTTCTTTGTTAGTGCTTGACTCAATTTTCTGTTTCCTTATTTTTATCGCACATGAGAAC
This sequence comes from Melanocharis versteri, assembly GCA_013397845.1. Classification (NCBI taxonomy): domain Eukaryota; kingdom Metazoa; phylum Chordata; class Aves; order Passeriformes; family Melanocharitidae; genus Melanocharis; species Melanocharis versteri. The sequence goes on along the minus strand of VZTG01002166.1, from coordinate 74,924 downwards.
ACTGGGATATTTTGACTACTTACAACGTTCAAAATGTTCTTGAATTGAAATAGCCAAAATAATCCAAATGAAATCAATCAAGAGAAAACAGTGATACACAACACATTTCCCTCTTTTAAAGCCTTTTTTTTTACCCCAAATATTTTATCTGCTAAAAGTTTACCAGCCAGACTTCCTCCTCCTGCTCCAGCCACTCAGGCACTGCAAAGAGCCTGAATCTCTCTCACAGCAGCCAGCCAGGAATTCCCTAATTTCCGACCCAAGCAGTGACCCATGCTGAGCCAGAGGTGCCCTGACAACCAGGTAGTCCTTGCTTCCCACTCTCTGTGCTGAGCAAATCTCGACACAAATTCTTCTTTTCAAACAATACGACTTGGAAACAAACCAAACAAAGGTTCCTAAAAAACCCCATAACGGGGCGTTGAAACTTGCCCACGGATGCACACACAGACAAAAAATACCTAAACCAGATATAATGTTGCATAGGAAGCCAGAACCCTGTTCCTATGTTCAGGACCTGACAGAGTGGTTTGAAACACGATACAGCCCCTTTGATACAGCTCATGAGTTTAGAAGTGAAGGGGCCGTATCCTATTAAAAATAACAGGAAATTGGCCACGGCAATAAATCTAAAGCTTTGGCCACTGCAATTTCTTATCTTCCATGAGCAGCTGGTGGTGTGCAAAAAAAAAAAAAAAAATGCTACTTTTCCTTCTTAGAAAAAGAAAACAAACAAACAATTAAGAAATCACTCCAAAACTGTAGCTTCCACTCAGTGATAGCTTGCATCAGTCAGTGACAGCCTTGAGAGACCTAGATCCCCCAGATCTTCTCCCTGTCACACCAGGATATTGATGGTTTACGGCTGCCTCCAGGCAAAACCACGTCACTGAGAAAGTGAAGATGGTGCACTAAGGTTGACAAGTCCCAAGCAATCTCATCAGAGGCTTTGGCACTCCTGACAGGACTCTTCTCATGCAATTTCTGCCTTCAAGTGATCTCTCTATCTCCTCTGATAGCATTCTTCTCTTTACCTACTGAAATTAAGATCCAAGATGACAGCAGCTGCTTCTAATGGCTTACCAACACTTAAAAGGGACTGCACCAGGGAGTGTTATCTCTGCAATTCCCACTAGTGGAGAAGCAGCTTCTGCTGGGCTGGGAAAAAAAAAAGGGATGAGGAGGTAGGGAAGAGGTAGCCAAGGCTCTTCCTCGAATGGAATAAAATACATACGTCAGAGGATTTCATTCAACTGGCAGAGACTACACCGAGCTTTTTGCCAGCATAACTCTGTCTGCTGTGGGTATGACTTGTTTTCCCACTCATAAAAGGAAGAGCTTTGCCAACAAAACTTTAAAGACTAAGACCAACAATGTGGGTGTGGGGTTTGGTGTGTTTTCAGTACACATGAGTGAAGTTAACTATGGTCCAGTTTCCTGCCAATCTAATCCACACATCGTGTAGTGCCAGTATTTTCTTTGTTTCTTATTCTGATTAGGTCCTGCAAGCATTTCTGGAGCAGACTTTTCAGACAGGCAATCCTCCTCTGAAGCTTTTTTTTTTTTTTAATCCCAGAGTAAGATCCCAAAGGTGGGAAAAACTTAAGGGCCAAGTGGTTCAATACAAAGGGCAGATGTCTACTTTAAGAGCACATCTAAAACATTTATATTTTGCCTACATTTAGACAACCACAACATGGTAGTTATATGAGATACAATGGAAAGACGAAACCACTGCACCTACTAAAAAACCCCCAATCATCAACAGCAACAACAAAAAAACATTCTTCCAGCCCTAGAGACTTAAAAATCAGAAGATGAACCTCCTTGCATTAGGACTAATTATAGCAGAATAGTTACAACATGTTTGGAGATCACCTCACCCGTGAGGATGTGCCAAAACCAGGGCTCAGTTCTCTCCTGCTCCCCTAGAGGAAGATGGGAGGGAAGTAAGTTCCATTTTGGATACTGCAGGACCCCAAGAACTATCTCCCCTTGAAAAAAATATGTATACAGGAAAAAAGATTGAAAAAACTTCCTGTCCCTTGCATACACTAATTCCGTAAAGCTGTTTCTTTGGCTGGAAAAGCTGTGCTAGAGCTGGGCCCGCTATGTGCCCCTTCTCATCTCAGTCATCTGATTTTGAATCTCAACCAGCTCCTGATCCCAAGCATGAAGGCTCCACATATTTTTCAGCAGCCTCCAAGCACAAAAGGTTGTGAGCCCAGTAGTTCCATTCCTTGACATTACTCCTCAGTCTCTTCTCTAGCACCAAAAAGCCTAATACAGATTTCCATAGAGTGCATGGTAACCCCATTGGCAAGAAAACTAACATTGGCAAAGGAATTATTAAGCCACCAAAATTACTTTCCACTAGCATATTAGAAGGGAGAGTTAGGGATATGGAATTTCTTCATGCTTGAGGGGTAACTCTCACCAACACTAACCCATCTGTCATACATTGTTTTACGTCTGCTTTGATTTCTTTTTTTTGCTGCAAAAAAGGGGAATGCACATCAGAAATGTTACAGACCACCAGATTTGTTTCATATATTATCAAAGCTAAATATTCAAGCATTTTATGGAGATTAAGAGATTAGAGTCTGAGAGTTTTTACTCTTCTGTGTGCAAGGCTCTCTCAATCAAATTAAAAAGTGAAGTTCAAGGTATGTTGTTAATTCCTGAGGGGAAATGATACATAACCCACACGCACAAAGAAGTTGGCTTGCAAGCAGTTGTTTTTACAGCACGGAATCTGTTTCAATCTATGTTTGTTTAACAAGATGCAAGTCTAACAATGGTAATTTACTAAAAGCTTGTGCACTAAGTATGTACAATACCAGAAACAATGGTCATAACTCCTTCCAAAGATACAAAAGCATCTACAAAACTATCAAAACATAAGCACTGCCCTGGATTAGTTGTTTCAAAACCCCACATTCCAAACAGCTTCATCATTTCAATACTCCATCTATAAACATTTAACTAATTTTGGACTACTGTTTTGCATTCCAGCAATGAGTTACTGCCAGTCAGTCCAACACAAAATTTCACTACTTGTATTTTCACTGATTTTTTTTAAATCCATAGTATCATTACTGTTTGCTCAGACAACTTTTGCAACAATAAATCTTGGCTTAAGCATTGAACTAGGAACACCAATTGTTCAAATAGCTATTTACTATTAAGCTCCTCAATCTATATTTAAGCACCTGAATGACCAGCTGCTTGTACAACTAATGGCCAGTGACCACACAGCTGCAGGAGGCGAGGTGGCACTCAGCCTCTCCGACAAGCCTGTTTGTCAGTGCTCAGGCCCAACCTGCATCCTGCAGCGTTACAACCATAATCACATTTTGAAGTGATTCATTATTTACAATGTTGTTTGAGGCTTGCTAGATGATATTCTGTTCTCCCTGAGAACCCAATAGAGCTAAATGAATCTTTGTGATGAACAACAACCTGTGTCTTTAGCTATTGCATCAGATGGTCAAAGCTTCTTCAGTCCCTACCCTGTGTGCTCCCAGCATCTGTATTTTACAGAATGTATCTCACCATGATTTGTACCTGTTCACTGTCTGCACCAGAAGACTGAACCTTTCTTTGTCATGGTGAACACGTGAACCGTAAAAAAATTTTGGTTCAACATTTGGATTTTTCTCTCACAATCAGAGCCCAGACACAGTTATATGTCAAGACAGCACAGAAACTTCTAAATGGGTGGGTCACTTCATTAGAAAAGAACCAACCAGGAAACAACCAGGGGTAGCAATTCCCCTCGAGCCTTAGAAAACAATTAACAACGTTTACAAACTACATTAAAAACATTAGAAATACTTGCTTGGCAAACAATGCACAAATCTGCTCCTGAGGACAACTGGAGAGTGGGCTGCAGACAGTTATATTGTAGTAAGGTCTGTAAACTATGGGTGTTTACAGTGCACTTCTTACTACCTTTCAAAAATAAAGTGTTTCACATTTCAGACACATTTGGTCTTAATTAACTGCGGCAATCAGTTAACCATCATTCAATCACACATACTTGGAGGGTGACTCACCAGATGTCAGGTGTTTAACTTACATGTTCCCCAAGTAACATCTAGCTGCTGACATTTTTTTCTCCCCTGCCTCCAAAGCACTGTGCACAAATGATCACAGTAGCGGGAAACTTGCATCAGAGGATTAATATCATTAGTTATCACGGTTAGGATTAATATCATTAGGAGAGATATGCGATGCCATAACCACTCTGAATCTCGTAACAACCATGAGATAAGCTGCAAGTTGTCTCTGTAAAGAAAGTAATTAAGGGAATGAAATTTCCAAGATTCTCTGAAAATCGCTTTTTTCTGATAGTGTTCTACTCTCGATTCTTCAGCCACTACAATGCAGGCACCATCATTATTTTATTTTTTTAAAGAAATACAAATTCTATTTGAAGACACAAGGCACAATTCTATTTGTGCTACTTATTTGAAGTAGACCTGGCATTTTAATTTAGCACATTTCCAAACAATACCAAGTCATACACCTTATTGTTTTTCACTTATTGGCAGGCATCGATGTATTCAGCACTCACAGAGCATCTGGTTAGCAAGACGTGGCAGCCTTCAAGTTTTGGAATTCCTTTCAGTGTTTCTCTAAAAGAGAGTTGTTTTGATGCCCAAGTTGGTCCATATGGTATCTCAGAATCGTCCAACTCCTCCTTTCAAGATAGCTGCCATTATTGTTCCAGAGAGGCAAGCAAACAGGCTTTTCAAAGCGGGCCATCACTACTGGAGATGGTCTATCTAAGGAAGTTCACAACATCTAAATTCGCTGATAAGCACTGACAGGAGAGTTTCTGTAAATCAAAACTATTTCTCCAGTGTGTCAGACTAGAGCTTTGAAGTCTCATGCAGCTGCTGGGCTGGCAGCACCAGATGACAGATTTCCTCAGAACTCTGTGGGTGCTGATCCTAAAACTGCAACAAACAGCCTCCAGGGTTGGCTTGGACTAGAGAGCCCGATCCCACAGCTAGCAGAACGTCAGAGCTTGCATGAAAAAAAATCAACACACTGAAAACACTTGTCAGCAACACAAGGAGGCAAGAACAATTCCCATTAGAAGAGAAGATTCTGATTACTAAAGCAGCTTGAGTGAGGCGCAGTGCCTCATGTGCCCAGCAGGTCTCTGAGAGCCACAGAATCATTAAGGTTGGAAAAGACCTCCAAGATCATCAAATACAATCTTTGACTGAACATTACCATGCCAACTAAGCAGGTGCCACTTCATGACATCTTCCACTTCCAGGGGTGGTGACTCCACCACTTCCCTGGCCTGCCCATCCCAATGCTTAACCACACTTTCAGTGCAGAAATTTTCACTGATGTTCAACCTGAACCTCCCCTGGTCCAGCTGGAGGCCATTTCCACTGGCTATTTTGCATAGGCAATAAGTTAATGCAATTCATCACGTAACCAAATAAATAAAACAGTTTTTCGATCCTTCAATAGGAAACAGTACATGTAGATGTATATGTGGAGAGGTCCATTGATAACAAAGCACTGCAGACTAAAGCCAGGCTTTTTGTACCAAAAATTTTACAAGGGAATTATAAGAGTATCCTCGACCTCTTGCAAAGCAACACCAATTTTTCTGCAAACTATATAAAAAACACTGAGATTGAATGCACCAGAAGCACTGTATTTCTGCAAAATCAATGCAATTTAATATAAAAATGCTCATTTTACAAAAACCCTGCATTTTCAGCAGTTTAATACAGTGAGAAAAGAAATGCCAGTATACATCGCTGTCTCTACACTTTAATCCTCTTTACTTGCACTGAATCTTCATCTAGTATGTACAGTTATCAGAAATCACATTTTGCAGCTACTAAACCAATTTAGAAATGAAAAAGGGAAGCATTTATTTTCACCTTTTGACTGGTGACACTTCAAGGAGGGAGTTGAGTGTAACTTGAGTAACACCTTAGAGCATACAGAAAAAAATACTTTAGAGGATTCAAGGGACAGGGAGAATAAAAACCAAATATTATCATCATCATTACTATTAACCCTTTATCACAGATAAAACAACCAAGAGGTATAAGAAAATTAGGTACTTAAAGTTTCTTAATAAGCCCAACCAGAGAAACCAACACTCCTCAATGCTTTGGAGAATTCCTTTGTCTAACCCAATCTAGAAGTGAAATTATCCTTCTGGAAGTGCAGAAAAAAAGCTGTGCAGAGAAAGTGACTATATCACCATGATTAAGGAAATCCTCTTCCTCCAGATGGGTTTCCCCATCATGACACTGCAAATTCAACAAGCCACATTCGGTCCAACTCTCTAACAGCTATATACACTTTAGGAGGTCTTTTAGCTAGCAAATATAGCACTGCCCTTAAGTTACCAAGGAGAGAATGTCACCACTCCAGGAAATGCTCCAAAAATAAATCTCAATGAATGAAAAATTAGAAGTCACCTACAACTATTTATTACAGTCCGGTATTATCTGAATAAACAAATACATTATGTCACTTAGATGAATGTTTTTCAAGAAAAAGCCAGACAAAACCCCAAAAAACATTCTCAGGTCTGTAAACAACAACTATTAACTCCATTAAAAGGATACGAAAAACATACCAATGTGCAAGTTATTTTTAATAGAAAAGTTCCCTTTGCCAGTACCTGTTCATCTTCTTTGAAAATGTGTTTTCCATCCAGCCCAATACTAAAAATACAGTCTTCAAGTACGGCTGATAAGCATATATTTCAAATACTGCACCTTTTTATTGTTGCTTGTGCTCTAAACCAATAGAATGTGTTTCCTAAATGTAAATATTTTCTTCAAATTGTTAAAATGGATTATATGAGAAGTCTGTTGAATGAAAACTTGCCATTTTTTCCAACAGCCTTAGCAATTCGAAGAACACAAAAAAGATGCTGAAAGCAGAGGTGCTTGAGGAAGAGTAGCTTTAGATACAAAGCTGACCTCTGGTGAAAAAGCAAAATCTAGCAAAGCAGCAGAGACTCAGCCAAAGGAAGAGATTTTTACATCTCTTCTACCCAGACATGTAAAATTCACACACAAATAATTTATCTCTAAATGCCGAAATGGATTTTTGGAAGGTAACAGTGAAATCCTTCAGGAAGACATGAAGACACTCCTCTTACACTGGCATTATCCAGTTTCTTTACATGGTGCAAGCTACTGGTCCCTTAATGCACATCCCCATTCAAAGAGTACTGAAGCAAAACATCGACCTCAGCTAATAACGTGCAACAACCAAGTCACAAAACTGCAGGTACACCTAGCCCAAATCTTGAACAATGATGCATTTCAAAAGCCCAACGCTGGGGCTGATGAATGCACTCACACACCGAAATACAGAAGCAAATCTATATTTCTGTATGCACATGCAGTACAGACAGGGTCTTAAACTCATCGTGGTGTCTGGTTTCATAACATATGCCCTTCCTTATCAAATGTCATTTGTATTGCCATCCCTGCATCTGTCTCCACAGATGTCATCCCATGTAATGGAGCATATGGGCTTAAGCTGACATTGTTTGCAAACAGGAAGAGCTTTTGGCAAGAGGAATCGAACATAAAGTGTTCTGCGGGCTGCCTCTCTTAACCTATCTTTGGTTGGCTCCTCTGCTCAGCTGAAACTGGTCGGCTACTTTCTGAGAGGGCAGAGTGCCAACCTAACAGATGGGTAGAAGTAAAGTCATGCCAAAGAACCAGAATGTGCATCTAATTTGATAATTAGGGCCTGAATTTCTCCTTAGAAATATTGCAATGGCAGTGCACACAAAGTTTTCAATCTTAAGGGTAAAGGAATATGCTTCAGCCTATTCAGCTGAGGGTTAATTCTGAAAATGACAAAAAAAACCCCAACAACAGAAGTGAGCCATGGAGGAGGGAGGAGACCAGCCACGGGCTCCTATCATTCAGGATTAGTATTCTTCAAGGAGAGAAGAAGTGAGAGAAGGGGAGGAAAGACACAGCAAGATTAAGCCTTTATCCTGAAATAGTTCTCCACGAGGGGCACCTGCAAATCTTGGCCAGAACAGTTCTGTGGCCTTGCTGAAAATAATTTATGCTGAATAGAGATAAAAGCGAGGAACTGATGGCCACTTTACAAAGCATTAAACACAGCTTTCCTGTCCACAAGGAATAGCCAAGCCAATAGCTAGTAAAAGGCAAAGGACAAAGAGTGTTTATGGCTCGGTGGAAATCAAACATAATAATGTACACACGTACTTGGAACTGTTGATAGTTATTGTCTTGGTCTTGATATACAGTGATACAGAGTTGTGGCATTCAAATAAAAAAGTTAACGGTAAAAGAGAGAGAGAGAGCTGGGGACTCAATTGAAATTCTCTTTTCACACATTTTACAAGTTTCCATGCAGTAAGGCAGAGCTCCTGTGACTACCCTAAAGAGTCGTATCAGAGCAGACTCTTCTGGGTCATTTTTCTCTTCATCTTGTGTGTTCCCTCCCCTTTCTCAAGCCACTTTACTCAGCAGAATGAATGCTAACAGCCATGCATGGCTCAGTTTGGAAAAAACATTGTTTCAATTAATTCTTATTTTTCCAGTTCTAAAGTGACTCTTCCAATTAAAAGCTTCTGAAACAAAAACATTAATAGCAATAACTATGATGGCTTCAGTTAAGTGGGATTTACAGGCTTATATTTTGGATAAACAAAGAAAATTTTTAATCCTGTCTTTTTATCATGAGCCCTGTGTTGAAAAATACTCAAGAAGCTAAGAGGTTACTTACTCTCACTTTGCCTGCTTTGGAAATATGATGTTTCAAGAGGGCTTTCACATTGTCAGTGGATGGAAATTAGCTCTCCAACACAAGTAGTGTTCTGAGTCACATCTTTGGAACAGAGCAGAAGGCTCAGTCACAGATTTAAAATAATTTTAAAATGATAGCTGGAAAGTGTCTAAAATTGCATGTACTGCTTTACAGACCTCCATTGAGACATTCCCCTCTGAAGAAATTGGTCAATGAAATGTCCTTTGTTCTACTGTCAAATTCTGGCAAGCTGCTTCCCTGTATAGCGGGAGACTTAACTGGGCTTTTGTTTAATTACCATCAAGACAATGACGCTCAAATGAAGAGCACAACATCAGCAAGTGAGTGAAAGCAATCAATTAGGATGAGCCTGAAACTATCTTTCAAGGAAAGGAAAGGGCTACTCATTACTGCAGTCATAGGCTAGAAATTCAAAATATAAACATGTCATTTACTAAAATAATACGTAGCTCTTAGAAGCAAAGAAATTAAATGACAGATAGTTACTATAAAGGAGAAGCGTAATTATGAAGCAAGATCAAGATTTTATACCACAGCACTGCTACTAAGATTAGGAAAACAAAGACTTGAGTTAGTGGATTAACATGAATGCTGGCGTCAAATTGGGCAAAACTCTCCCAAATGCACTACAGGTACATAATTAGAAACAGGCTAGATGATACAATAAATGAATCAATGAACACAGAAAGAAACTGTCATGAAATGTTTTAGGTATCAATTAGCTTGCAATGAACCAAGAAAGTAGTTAGCATCTCCAAAAATAAAATACGACAAAAAAATCTAAATATTATCCTGGTAACTCCCAAAATCAGTAATACAACTGAAGATAAAAGAACACAGAAGGATCTCGTGCATATTCTACAGCAGTAACACAAAACTTAATATGAAATCCACAAAGAAACATCAATTGGCAAGACAGCAGCTGCATTTGTGAAGCAAAAAAAAGTCTAAACAAAAGGGTAAAACCTAAAGACAAACCTAAAGATCTTCACATCCAGTCTTCACTTACACTAAAAAGTGCAATCTCCAACAGCATAGGCAAACACACACCCTAGCAAGCAAATTACATCTATTAGTGGGAAATGAGATGTAACCACAAGGGACACGCAGAAGGTCATGCAGGGTACACAGCAATGGCAAAATGTTTGCCCATGGTTTGACTAAGGTGGGACTGATCTGGAGGAGTTCTAACCCACTGTTCTGAAAATTCAGCTCCACTTTTTGCCTTAAAACCTCAGGTCTAAGTTTACCTTTTGGTTTGACGAGTAAATGAGCACACATAAAATCCCGAAAGTCCATTCTTTTCAGGGGCCACAGTTTTCATGCTCAATGGTAAGAGAATATAGTAAAGGTTATGTATTTCCAGACTTACATATTCAATTTCTACCCTAGATGAGCCAAACATGACACTGTGCATCTCATTTATTTTCTCAGCCAGAGTTCAAAACTGCAGGGTCAGCTATTAAACAGCAGCACTTTCCCCACAAGAGCAAGACTAAGTAGTGATACAGCTAAATAGGTTGTTGAGCTTTTTCTATCATTTATATAAGCACACTAATTGAAGACACAAGTTGTATTATGCCTTCTTGGCCTGCATGTTATTACAATAGCATCTGCCATTAAATAAAAAAAAAAAAAACAACTGGGAAAGTATCAGAGTTGAAGAGATATTTCAGACAAAGTAAGGAAAGTGGACGGAGAAAAAATTTAAAAACACAACAGGAAAAAAAACCCCAACACATAATTTAAGTGAAACCTTTATTACAGAAACATGATACTAGTACCTCCTGAAAGAGATTGTAAAATTAATGGAAAAAACCCTGGTGAGACAGGAAGCTTAAACACAGCTAATCTAATGATAACTTTCATAATACAGGAAGCAAGCACGCTACCAAAGAGATGACAAAACCAGAGATTATTTTAGGTGTTTACTTATTCCCAGACAAAGCTAAAAAGTGTGCTAGAGGAGCCTGGGGTAAGCACACCAGACTTACGGCTACAGCCTCTTGTTTTAAAATAAAATCACAGCACCCGACTGGGCAAGTAATAATCCTCCAACAGAATTTACGTTGGTGCAAGCTGTCAAGAGTTACTGACCCCTTTCACACACTCACCTTTGGAAGTGCAATTTCCTGTTGCAGACTGGTGTCCTGATCCCGCAAACCTCTGCTCACACGAACGCCCTGGGTTGGTAAGCAGGGCTGCCAGCTGTGCTGGAGGCAGCGGGGCCGGCAAGCACACGCTGCAGGCTTGGGGATGCAGTGCTCACCAACTGGACTTCCTGCCTGGAGCTTCCAGTGCCAAGGTAAATAATTACAATACCACACTGACAGATGTGTCAGAGGTATGAGGTATTAACTAGATTTACTGCAGTCTTGAATAACTGAGTTGTAATTTTCCGCTCTCCTGGCACATAACGTAACGATGTGAGGTGTCTCACAATGCCAGGATGTACCCAACTGCAACACTTAACCTTCTGTATCTTAGAACCCATGTGTATTGCACTGCCTCCTCTTGCACAAGACTCTGAGCCTCTTTTGTCTAATTATGCTGCTCCTCCACCAAAAGAGGGCTGAATTAAACCCAATAAAATCTCAGTTACCTCTGCCTTGTAATCTCCTGAGACTGACAGAATTTAAGAAGTGTTTGGACAACATTCTCAGACACATGGTGCAATTTTGGAGCTCATTCTGTGCCGGGACAGGAGTTGCACTCCATGATCCCTGCCAACTCAGGATATTCGATGATTCTGGTCAAAGGACGTAAGACACAGTTGTCATCATCATGATCCTGGCAGGACAAGGATAGTGTAATCAGTGCTCAGTCTCAGCAGACATGGCAATCAGGAATTCTTTTGTTTTTAATTTCCTCTGACCTTGCAGTTCGTCCTTGTAGAGTTCTCACTGTTCATGAGCTAACGCATCTATGTTTGAACAAACTTAGAACACAAACTGTTTCCACGCACTTGGTAACGTCTTCTGCTCACAATTCCACCAGACCTTCAGAACCACCATTCATTGCCATATTCCTTAAGTCAAGAAGATATGAAAGTATAGAAATCACTGAAAACATGAAAGATTTGACACATAGTCTTTAAAGGCACATACAGACAAATACTACAATGAAATACCATAGTTGATTACAGTATTTCAAAGTGTCCTAAAAACAAATTGAACTTTTCATTGTCTGACATATCTAACTTCTGAGAGGTACAAACTGCAGGGGTAAAGCTCATGGTCATGTCTAGACACCACTTATCCAATGCACAATGCCACAATGGTTGTGGTGATAGGCAGCTCACAGCACAATCGTACACAGACCGTAATAAAGAACATCACATCTGGGAGACTACACATCAATAGTCTTCATCTGTTGGTAGAACTACTCTTAAAAGCCATTTGTTATTTTATAAACTTCATTTATCTTTCCTGGATTTCTCTACCATTAGGGGGATGAGATATATATTACGTTTTAAAACAAAACAAAACTACAAAAACCCCACAAACATTTCAAGCTCCCCTCAATCTCTTTTCCTAATGGGTAGAGGAATCACTGTATAAAGACTTAATAAAACACCCATCACTGACAACACTATCCAGAACAGATTCTGCATTGCTTGGTGCAGAGTCCCTTCCTGTGCAGTTAGCACTTGATACCCAGCCCTATCAGTTTGTTTCTCTGATTAAATTCTTTTAGGTTTGACTGCTGTACACAAAAATCACCACACATACCAATAAAATAACTTCACTGAGATAACAGTGAAGGAAATCTACATTTAAGTCATCACCCAAACAGTTCCTATCCACACTGGTTCATTTAGGACCTTGCTTGGAGCATGCTGCAGAGAGCAGGTCGAATGATGTCTGACGGAACGTGGTGTACAAAGCACCCAGCGTGGCCAACATGAAACATTCCTGAGCATCACATCTCCAGACAGCCACAGGCAGGGCAGGAACACACACGGGCGGATGAACGCATGGCCTGTCAAATGCCTCAGGATAAAGCAAATGAAGTGTGTATCAAAGTATATGTATGAAGGTATGAAATACTGCAAAGGAAGTCACTGTGTTCACGAAAGTCCCAGAACACTGCACTGCCAAAAGTACTTGCGTAAAGATTTCTGGATTGGTTTTATACTACCATTTTACCAGATCCTTTGCTAAAAACCGGGTTCAAATGCTTAAGCAAAAAAAGACACCCCACAAAACAACCAAAAAACCCTAGATTTTTTCCCAAGTTCAGTAACCCAATTCCTCTTTATCCCTAAAAGAACAGCAAAAAATAACAATTACTGGAGCTAATATCACAGGCTTTTAAATTAAAAAATATTTTATTACTTCAAACCACTATGAAGAAAGTAACCTCTTTGATTACAAAGCCAGAACCTTCTCCATTTTGCTGACAGACTTAGACTCTTCAGAGAATGCTTCAGTGGACTGTTGAGTCTTCTCTTAACACAGTTCCCACAACAGAGCTATTCCTAAGAAATTAATGCTATAAACCATAGAGCTTATTATTGGGAAGTTTTCCTAATAAACAATCTAGATTGAACTTACAAAATTATTTTATTAACTGTATTACCAAAGGGTCTTTTTCAACATGGAAGTTTTAAATGTTATTTTATTTTCATTCACATATCATAACTTTTGCAAAAGGCACTCAACAAAACTAACATGTTCTGCTTTCAAAACCACGGCCCACAGGGCGCTCAGGTTGTGGCAAAAAGCCCTCTCAAGATAAACATGCACAAACCGTTTTTCTTCATCATAAGAAAATATTGGAATAATGAAGGATACCCTTCCCTGTCATTGTCCTATCCTCTGCTGCTCTCTTTGACTGCAACATACAACAAGAAGAGACTGACAAATGGATTGTTCTGATTCCATCCCAAGCAAAAAAATAAATTACTTTATAAATCCACACTATTAATGAGAGCAAAGAAAGCAAAATTAAGTGGCATTTAACAGTGGACAATGTTACCTGAAGTTAGCTGAATGACCCTCTTATTGAACAGATTTACATTCAGAGGACTTACTGTATTACTAGCTCATAGTCCAGCCAGTCATGACCATTTCAGTGTACTGCTGAACGTATGGGGGGTAGGAAATGCAGAATTTCACATCTATATGCAGAGAACTAGTGGTACTCGTCAAGGACACCACACAAAGCTAACATGGAAGTTAAGCCACATGTTAAAAAAACTTCTACTGTAATGCAAGCTGAAAATAACAAAGTAGGAAAGAAACCTTATACAGTATCAACCAAAGTTGACATTATTGACGAATAGACAAAATGATTAATTGTCTCCAATGTGCACCCACCCCTCGCCAGATGTTTTGACAGATTAATTAGTGCATGGGTGGCAGTCTTCATACCTAAGTCAGGTTCAAGGAAAAACTGTAAGACTACATCAGTCTCCCCAGATAAACCCATATGTACATAAAAAGGAACAACTGGGCCATTGTTAGACAAGGTTTTGAAAGCTCAATCTATCCACACTAATAATTTACCCTCTCAGCAGTGAAAAGTTATATGCAAATGTACACTAGAAGAACTCAGAGCCATTCTGTGACCAACAGTTTTAGGTTACTACATCAGCAGCAAAGGAACAAGAGCAGCTAGAGCAAAAGTAACACACAGCAAGCAGAGATCTTGTACCCTAAGCTACTGCATTCTCCTTAAAGGTTCTTCTTTTCATTCCAGCTCCAGAGAAATGCTCATCACTTCACAAAGTCAGGCAGGTCCTGAGGTGGTATCAGCAATTTTCTTCCAAAACAACTGTTTCAATTACTGAACCATAAATCTGCATTTCTGAATTTGCATATTCAAATGCACATGGCAATTTCCCAATCAAATGCAGAAACCGGAAAAACTTTCAAGAGGTGAACCAGCTTCAGAGGGCAGGCTACGACTAAAGAAACCAAAATCCTTGTCATACATGCCAGCATTCCACAACACACCATTTGCCTATTGCACCAAACCATTTCTTCTCCTCTTCCTCAGACTGTAATTCAAGACATGTGTTCTGTCTTTTGCTATTTCTAAACCTTCCAGTACATTCTACAATACAGAAAGGAATTAAAAAACATTACTTATGAATTGAAATTTGTCTCTCCATATACAGCATTGTATTTAAACACTTCTCTGCAGATAATGTTAAGCAGCACGCAACAAACCGCATAGCAGAAGCCCTAAAATACGCAAAATTTAAAAATAATGTTCATCTTTAAATGGTAGTTTTTATTTCCTCCTTGTCAGAAAGAAAGATAATTTAAAAAATAGAAGTGAAATTGCTAGCAACCAACATACTTACCATCTGGATGCTAAATGTTATCCCACCTCAATAATGCTCTCCTGCAATATTTCAGTTCTGTTTTACAAACAAGATTTCCAGCTACGCACAGATGCATTTTGGGGCACCAAGCTAAGAAGAGGAACATAGATATATGGAAGATAACTTGCAAAAAAACCCCGCCATTGCCTTTCTCTGCTCTCAGAAAGAACCACAACAAAGTGGAAAGCAGCAGCACACCAATACCGTGATTTAGCCTCTGCTGTCACAGATTCCCACAGCACAGTCCTGGCAGAGGTGGAAGGAATCACAGGACCTTTACTCAAATATGTCTGTGTGACTCGATTTATTCACAAGCAGAAATTTGCCCTGTTTACTCTCCATTCTGAAACTGCCAGAGCTCTGAAGCTCCCACAGTATTTCTGTCTACCAGCAGCAGACTGCACCAGCCATCCCCTTCAATTAGCAGTCGATTTCTTTATCTGGTAAGCTGACCAAAGCATCTTCCTAAACAGGCCGAATCTTCACAACGCTATGAAGAATGTAAACAGACATCAATTCTACTCAGTAGCTCTCAAAAGTATGCCAAACTAGGAAAACCAAGAAAAATAAAAGAAAAATTATTATCATTTCAGATGTCTGTTTTCCAGGACCTTTGAAATAAATTCCCACCACCCCCAAAGCTCATCAGGGTTTTCCTTCCTGAGGCAGGTCTGTTCACATCACGCATTTCGCAAAGCTCTTAAGGGAGAAGTCAGATTTCCTCTGAAATCTCTCTTTTCTGTGTTTGAGGTAGGATTTTCAAGGCTTGCTTCCTCTGAAGGCATCAGAAGTTTCACTCCACCTCAGCACAGGGCAAATTAAGCCACTAAATATATTGCTCTTCCCTCTCCTCTCCCTCTGTCCTGGTAAACAACAGGCGCAATGTTTTGTGTAGAAATTCCTTTACACCCTGTCTCCCTTTCAAAGCACCTGAGATAAGCACTGCATATCACACACTCAGAAAATGCAGGGTTTCCACTACCAACAGGATACACTTTGCACTGAAAGGACAACTGAAAGTTGGGTGTGAAGAGGTCAAAATCAAAATGGCATCACTGATAGACATCAAAAATAGGATTTGGCTTCTATCTGTTGAATCTCTGATTGGCAAAGTCCCCTGATTTTGCCCAGGCTTGTCCAAAAACCTGGCTTAATTATCATCACCAATAAAAACCTAAAGGCATTTTATCTACAAGGTAGTGAATGCCTCCTCTCAAAAGAGGGAGTTCCATGATAAGAGCTAATCTCAAAAACCTTAGGAATGCAAACTATTTTCTCAGTTGTAAAAACAAGAAAGAATTTCACAAACACAAGTTAAAACAACTACTGGTAACCTCCTGCTTCTCCTACTGCCAACTTCTCCTGGGATAAGGCCCTACCCTTTGTCCTTCGGAGAGACATGCTTTTAATGCAGCCCAATGGCCACAGGATGTCCCAGGAGAGGACATTACTTTGATGCACATTTACAAATGAGAGCCTTCCCATAAACTTTATTTTTTAAGTTCAAAAAGCAGCAGCATCTTTCAGGCTGCCTTCACAACAGCTTCAGCCTTGTCAACAGGGAAGGCAAAGTCAGTCCACATTTTATTTCGCAGATAGCTGCCAGGCAGCCTGTAAGACAGCTCATTCTGGCTGGTTAGACCATCTAAAAGTTGCACTAGTCTTAGCTTTTTATTCTTCAAGCTATAGCATAGTTTTCTGAAACTTCTGCAGACAACTTTTAACTATGTTATACACTACATACACTAATCTGTTAACATGAGGTGTTGATTGTTAGATCAATCACAATGCCTGCTACTAAATCAATCCTTCCCCCAGCAGACAGATAGGCAAGAATTCCATGGTGTTGGTACACCACTGCTTTGACAATATTTTCTTTGAAACACCCGCTAAGCTGAAGGAGATGTAGTTACCTCCACAAACTGGTCCTTGAGCTTCTCACAGCCAGACACAGACCTATCATTCTGTTACAGAAATCAAAACTATTTAGATTAACTACCCAAATTTAAAAATACCCTTTGTCCATCAAAAAACACACCAGAAACCATAACCAAATGTATTAATAACAGATACCAGTGCTATCGGCTTTTTAAATGAAGCCTAACCATCACTTCTGTCCTTCTCTATGCCAGCCTAGGCCACAGCAGAGCATGTCTCAATAAGTTAAAACATCAAACCCGAATGTGTTAAAAGACTTAAAGTCCAAGATATACTTTCCATGAAACGTGAACATATACAAAAAAATAATCTTTCCATTCCACCTGCATGAATATGTAATTAAAACTAGCATCATTCACAGTACAATAGAGAAACTAAATTACTATAGTGGGTCTAATCGTCAGCCCAATATCCTGCTTTGAAGAGCAGCTTACCCGGTAAGAAAACATACAAAATATCACAACAGGCACATATAACATCATCTGTCCTAAGAGAAATTTCTCAATCCCTGCCAGATAGGGCTGATTTATGCCCTAGAGCAGTACAGTTAACATCCCTTCATTGTAGCTGTGACTGTTCTTCCTGTCCCTAGAACAGTTCACTTATCTCGTTCATCCTACCAGGCTTTTGGTTTATATGATCTCCTTTGGTGGCATACACCAGAAATGGTGATTTAGAAGTATTACACACATTGTCTTTCAAACTACTCCCTATAACAATTCATTGTATCAAAGGGTAATGGCCAAGCACTATTTTGCACATATCCATCCTACCTCCTTTAACCAACCCCCCCGAAACAGTGCTACATTAATGATTTTCTGTTCAACTTCATATAAATATTTTTCAATCACTCTCCTTTGATAGGAGATCACAAATTGATTATTCCAGGTGAATTTGAGCACCAGTTTAATAACATCCTTTGTGTCATTAACACAATATTGCGAAACAACTGTGGCATTTTTCTTCTGCCCAACACTAAGTATTAAGAAGGTGCACGAGTTCAAATAAAACATCGTTGAAATCTTCCTCTCCACCTTAATAAATATAGTTAATTTACAATCTAGTAACATGAACAATTTGATTATTCCGTCTAACATGCATATTCTTGAATTTATCAGCATCATCTGCTGTGCTTCCCTTTCACCCAGCTTTCTTGGATTCCCTTTACAATTTCTCAGTCTTCTTCAATCTTGCCTAATCCAAATACTTTTGCATCATTAGCAAGTTTTGGCACACCATCATTCATCTAGTTTATTAGATCACCAACATACATGTTCACCACCCTCTTTTCAGAGGTGTTTATACATCACATAATGTAATTTTAGGTTTACATTGCTACTGACAAAATAAAAAAGTATTCTTAGTCATAAGGACAGGTAGACTGAGAATTAGAAAGGAGAGTGTGCTTGATGTTGAGCAAAGCTCGGTACCCAAACTCTTTACATGAGCAGAAAATAAGACTGTCACAATGGCTACAGGACATCAGAGGCGTCAGTGTCCTCTTCTTCCAAGCCAGCATGCATTCATTATGTCATATACCCAACATCCTCCAGAGAAGTCCTTTGGTCAGAAGAACTTCTTAATGTTAGCTAAATTTACAGTCACTTAGGTATTCACATATAGCTGACAATAGCATGTACAACTGCTTATTAGGACAGCCATGATAAGGTGGGAAATACATTTCAGAACAAATATACATTTCTTTTTACATACCTTGTGCTGCACCATAACCTTGTGTCCCTAATTCCTTTCACATTCCAGATTTCTCCTCATTCCCTCCTACAACCCAAAGGAAAGGGGAAGAGTCAGGGACTGCAGTTGCTGCTCCTGGGGCTATCTCCACATTGGTGAGGAGCCCTGCTCCTTCAGAGGGTGTGACACGTCTCCTCACAGATCACCTCTTCAGTTCCACATGCACAGCAAACCAAAAGGCTTTAAGGAGAACAAGGGCATCCCATAGGACAGGCTACACTTGCTCCAGGTATGGACTGAATCCAACACCACCAGAGGAAGCTACACCTCTGTGAAAGCCCAGTGAATTTAAGGTCCCCTGCACCCAGCACAGGAAGATAGGGGTTAGACAATGGAACCAAACTCATACTTTTACCACAAACATGGACTTCAGCTCAGGTCTACCTCCATTCCTTTAGGAACTACTCTTTAATTATTATTTTTTAATAATTTCATAGGTGGAGGCAGCAGCTTTCATGAAGTTTCTGAATAGAAAACCAGTAGATTTTAAAAAAGGAACCCGACTTTTTCACATAAAACTTCAAAGGATCTTTGTGCACGATCTTGTACCATACTCCCTCCTCACAGGAGAAAAATCTTCATGGTACTGCTTTATTTTCAAAGATCAGGATCTGTTCCAATAAAACTCCACAAAGCATAATAGGCCAAGGCATGCTGTATTTCGCAGTGGGCTTAGATATGGATACTACTTTTATGGCATTTGCTCAGCATAAAAATTAAGCCTTTATTGAAATCTTCTTACAACTGAGCTGGATACACAGGCACAAATATACTGCATACTAAGTATTATAGCCTGGCTCCTGCAAGGACTTGTATACATGTTTATTATTATGTATATAAAAGAAATGCCATGGTTTCAAAGGCACTATTCATGAACGGGAATTGAAGCACATGGATGGGTCTTTGCAGGACTAGGACCTATATGCTGCTGAGCAGCACTGCCTGCTGAAAACTTTCTACCTGTGGTATACTACCAGCAGTTTATGCATTCCCTCCTCAGCTGACAAACCCTCGCAACAGAGGATTTGCTTCCAGCTGAGGAGATGGGAGTTCAAGTATACTTTTCATACTGTATATACCTATGCTAAATGCAAATCCATATTAAAATGAGCTACTTAAGTAACAATTAATCAAACACAGCCTCACTGCATATGAAGAGAAACAGAATGAAGAGCAGAAGATTGGCTCAGCAGCACCAAATAAACATAGAAAAAGGAAGCCATAGAGTTACCAGAACCATACAACCCTATCTGTATATATGTATATAAAATACTTTCTCCATGATCGGAGGAGCCACTGGTGGCCAAAACAATTTGCTAAGTGCACAAGAGTAGGTGCATTTCATAGAAAGCCATTCCATACCTAAGTTACAATAACTGACTCATGGGCTTCTGCTGGACAAGAATGACCAGGAGAAAAGTCAGTCATTAGTACCAACACTGGTTGCTAATTAACCCTCATGAAGCACGCTGCACCAAAGCTACTTCTGCTACTATTACAGAAACATTTAAAAGGCACGTGTAAAACTGTAAATATGATGTACATACATAAGCTCATTTTGCTCAGTACCGAGATCAGCCCAGCAGCCCTCGCTCTGGCCTTGGTCTGCACCACTGGATTCCCTGAGGATACATCAAGACAGTCATGGCTTTACAGCTTCTCACACACAAATGCACCAGCAGAACTGATGGCCCACAAGCTCTGCCACAGATTTGAGGAACTACCTTTTAGCTGATGGACTGTGCTTCAAACCCTAAGTTTGCAAAGCTCCCAAGTTTTGTATCATGACCCGTGAGATATACACAAGTGCCCTCTGTCTGTAAGCAACTCTGGCACAGCCTTCTAAAGATACCAGAAAGAGTTCAAGTGCTGCCAATAACAGAACAGGTCCTAAAGCTTATTTGCATTACTATAATATCAACACACGCTCTATTTTATAGCATGTAACAAGTACTAGATGTCAGCAACAAAACCCCCAGAGGCCAAAAGCAAAAGCTGTTTAATCTGTATTTTGTCACTCGTGTTTGATGAGACATTCTCAGCTGGATAACGAGAACACAGTCCCTGCTGGGACTGCCTCCCCTCACATCTCTCCCCAAAAAGACCTATCTCTTCTCATAATATGGAAGTTGGCAGGCGGTGACTTGTGATTTGGGGGTGGGAGCCATTTTATATGTATATTTTTCCAAACTCTGAAGAACTGCAGCATGTAACAGTGCTTTTGGAATAACCAAACCCTGTAACAACTATCCGCATAGAGTTTAAAGAAAAAAGAACTGGCTCCTGGTAAAAGCATTTCTTCTATGGTTTCAGGCTACATGCCAAAAATCCCAGAAAACTTCTTGGGCAACAACATATTGAATCTGAGCCTTTTACGGGTCACTTGTTCCCACCTTGTTGAAGTTACAAACAACCAAAGAGTTACTTATAATGGAAACATATGATTATTTCATGCGAATCAGAGAGATAAAACGTACTCGATAGGAAAGCTCCAGCACACATTATATCCACATACCGCATATACATTATGTAACGTTTGTCCCAAATACACCCCAATAAAGTGAGCTGGTTTGAGATCTTAACAATCCATCGACTTTGCCACAACAGAAACGAGAGCAGATGTCACTCTTCCCTGCCTCGCCGCGATCTCTGCTGCAGCACTAAGGCAGAGTTACAGACTTGCTGAAGACAGCCAGTTTAGGCTTGACTGTAACTAACAAAGAGCAAGGTAAAGCCCCGGGCGGGGGGGAAGGCAGACACGGGCATGCCGCGATGTAAATAGGGGCAGCCCAGCACGGAGCCCTGCCCGTTCCTCGCTATTTACAAATACCTCTTGACTAGACAAATCCCGTGTTATCTGGGTGTCTAACAGATTAAATTCACGGGCTGGACGGACCGTCCGCGGCTCGCTTATCGCAGGTCACCGACTGGCATTTGTAACCCAAGCACGGCTATTTTGGTGGTTCACAGACAGCGGAGCACAGCCGGCGGAGCTGTGCTAGCTCGCTGCCGCGCACGGCGAGCCCCACGCAAACGCTGCCGACCGCACACTCCGAGTGCGAGGCACCGCTCGGGCTGTTTCAAAGTCTGCGCGGGGACGCGCCCGAACTCGAGCGAACTCGGCGGCGGCTCCTTACCTGCAGGGCAGCGCGGCGGCTCCGGCTTTGTGCGCGCCCGCGGGAGGCGGCGGTCCCGGCCCGCGGGCAGCGGCTGCCGCCGGCACCCGGCG